>JAYRBT010000042.1:30241780-30320229 GCA_036023395.1 Myiotriccus ornatus | reverse complement strand
TGGCCCTTAGTGCCATGATATAGTAACTGGAGTTGGATCAGGGGTTGGACTTGATGATCTTGGAGGTCTTTTCCAACTCAATCTATTCTATGATTCTATGATTCTATGATAGTCTAGTTCCCCTGTGTGTTCCTAATTTAGCTTTGACAGCTAGAGTTAGACAAGACAGATTCCATACTAAATTGCCTTTTAGTCTGACATTCAGTGACCTGTTATATAAGCTCTTACTAATTTTCTGCTAAAACTGTATATTCTAAGCCATGGGTTGCTTGGGTAATTCATACCTCAGAATTGGTCTTTCAGAGCTGTGCCACTTGTGAAGCAATGCAAATGAAGAATAGTGTGTAAGGTCCAAAGGCAGATTCTGTGATTCTAAGACAGATACAGCAAAAATATGCATTAACCAAGTTTGCATAGTTAGTTGCACAGAAGACCAAGTGAAAATACAGAGCAAACACCTGTTCAGAAAAATTACTCCAAAGGTGGGGCCACCATCAGCCTAATTTCTCCATTCTTCTTCATTCAACTCCTCTTACCAATGACATGAATTCAGACTACAGTTATGTAAGAAAAGGTTTCATAGTATATTTATTTCCTGAGTCCCTTTATTACAAGGTTTATTTTCTTTTGTCTAGTGCTTCCAGTTTCATCACTGAGTAGAACACAGAACACTTGTAGCTGTGCAGGTAGCAAGGATCCCTGCTAGATCCTTCTTGTATTAACCCTTCAACATAAAAGGGATGAAGAGCACAGCAAACCAGTCCAGTACCAGTCTTCACTCCAGACAGCTAAGGGGAGAGGATCAACAGCAAGTCAAGCAGCACACACAGGTGACCCATGGACACAGTACATCTAATAGAAAGGTTGCAATACACTGTGTTCTAAAAGCTATGACAATAATATGGCACAAGAGGAAAGTGAGAAGGAGTGAGGTCTTCACTGCTCCCTGTAGCAGTACAGAGGCCTTTCATGTCAGGAGAGTCTGGGTCGTACTGGGGATGTCTGGGATGGAAATGGAGGTAGAGATACACTTAATAATGCAAGGAATAAGCCCACAGGAAAGGGTTCCCCTGAAATAATACATCATTATTGTTATGCATAACTAATATTTCCCAAGTAATTGATAAGCATTAAATAGTAATATATATAAAGCCATTTTTTATTCTAGTAACCAACTATATTTACTATTAAGACTATCCTGGATCTAGGGGACCTGGGATGATTAGGTCTCAAGGTCTTTGTGCAAGACTTTACACCACATTATATATACACAACTCCTGTTCCAAATAGCAGACTTAAACATGTTCTTTGCAAACTCTGCAGCAGTTGGACCATGGAAAGGTCAAGTATGTATGCAGTGGGTCTTACTGAAAGGTCACAAGAGATGCAAATAAGAATCACCTTTAGCATGGTCCACACCATTTCTCCCTTTGAAAAATGCACCCTAAATCCCTCTGGCCAAACCTCTCTCCATCTTTCCTGTGTGCAGAGAGAGCAGGGTGAGGGGTCAGTGCACTTCAGTGGTGGCTCTCCCCAAAGGGAGCATTTCAAGAGGTGTCTCCTGCCAGTACAGGCAGTGAGGGGGCAGAGAGCACAGCTGGGTCACATTGTGTCCACAAGTACATTATAGACATAGCCAGTTTATCTTTCTTCATACTTTTCTGGTTTTATTTAGGTATTTATTCTGTATACTTTTTTATTCAAAATGTGCATGCTACCTACATTCACTGAGGCTTTGAAACACAAAAACGTTTGTACACGTTAATATGGAAAGATAAGGCATTTTCAATTACTGTAAACCCCTTTAAATCTAATACATGGGTTTAAGAATAGAAATAATAAACTCATAGGTAACTACTTCAGGAGTTGCTGGCCATTAATCATATTTTTTCAGACATACAGGAATAGCCCTAGCACTGCACATTAGCATATAAATAACAAAATAATAAAATAAATTAAAAAATATTTTCCAAATAATTTTTTAATTGGTGAGTTCCAGGAAATTTCACTTTGTTAAGAGTTCAGTTCCACACCATTTAGATCTGCTTATTATTTTTAAAAACTAAGTGCTTTAGGACAGAAAATATAGGAGCCAAATGAAGTCAAACCTTTCAATCTACTCATGCAAAATTACCTGGAATTAATGACAAATTATTTGGGGGCCATCAAGCGAAACATCTGCTGAACCAGAGCTGAACCTAGACTTCTGTATTGCTGGGTGACCCAAACACCATGCACTGCAGTCCCAGCTGGTCCCTGGGTGTGTCAGGAGGCACCTGCTCTCTCTGGGACACTCTCCCAAGAAAAGACATGCTAAGCCCACAGTCAGGCATCACCTTTGACCTCCTGTTCTGCCTTGTGAAAAGACCACTCACTGCACCAAATTTATTGTCCCTCTTGCCTGGAAACTACCACCTTTCCAGCATTCCCAGAGCAGTTCATGTGAAGCACTTCTTATTCCAGGCATTTCTTAATCCATTTCTTTGGTCCAGGAGAGGTCTTCCAGGGCAAGTCAAACCACCCTTTAGAAATGATGAAGCTCAGTGAAGCAGATCAGGGAACACCCATGAAAACTCCACTGCTGATGGGAACAAGCAGATCAGGCATCTGCATCACCAAATGACACAGCTCTTCACTGATGGAATAGCCTGTCAAAAGCCCTGAGTGAGAAAAGGTAACATCTAGTAAGGTCTTCTGTTACTGAGAGCACTCTTCCGTGTTTGTTTTTCTGGAAATACTTGGTGAGAGAAAATGCCTTGGAAAGCAGCTAGTGCTTTCTGGTCTATTTAATCCTGCTCAGTGCTCTGTACACTTTCTACTGAGCTAAGTGTTTGTGCACCTATCTGATTAAGATTTATAAGTATAATGTGAAGATTAAGATCTACATGCATAACTGTGAACTGACTTCCATTTTAAGGTAGACAGAAATAAATAAAATATTTGGCTATATATTATAATGCTATTATAATAGCATGTATAAAATAAACTAGAATGGTTCCACTGAATCACAGGAAGAAATAGACAAGAAAAGCAGACCCACATGGTTTGTTAAAGAATATCACCAATAAAACAAGAAGGTAGAAAAACAGATTTGTATAAAATTTGTTTAAATGCCAGCCAGCAACAGTGTATAATAGACAAATTTAGCATTTTGTCAATGAGAATAATTTCAAAAATAGCTGTCGATTTATTCCTTGCTTGAGAGGTTGGAAGGAAGTCTTTTTTTGTCTGAGGAATTTCTGCCCTCCTCCATGCCCAGAGGCTGGGCAGAAAGCAGTTGAACTGGAGGTGATCTTTGGCCCTTCCCTCACAGCAATCTCTCAGTGCCTCCTTTGCTCTGCTCCTGCCCCAGCACCTTCAGCTACGCGCACAGGAGCAGTGGTGAGCAGCAGGGTGGACCTCACCTGAGGCTCTCATCTAAATTTCATTCCACTGACAACCAGTGACAGAAGAGCCATTTGTCCTTACTGTTCACTCTCAGCCAACAAACACACAGCTACCACACATGGCACATGAGTCAGCTGAACGTGGGTTTTAATTTCATTACACTAGATGGAAACTCATGTTCTTTCTATGAGCTCTTCTCAGCAGCAGAGGCAGCCACCCCACATGCAATCACCACTAGATGATTTTTTTTTATTGGTAAAGCCCTCAGAGGTAAACAACTTTGCTAATAGTGCAGTGAAATGAAAATAAAATCTGTGGCAGATGGTTGCCAATGTGTCCTGTTTAGACACTTCAGATAAACAGGGAATGGGAGAGAGACACAACAAGTGTAAAACAGAAATTGGAGGAAATTACCAATGTTATCACTTTGCCACTCTCTTAGAGACTTCTTTAAGCATGGGAAAGTCGAGGTAGTTGGAGATTTATCCCTTTTCTCCGCTCTAAAAATTCTGTTTAAATATATTTTATGTACAAAATTAAAACCTCAACTTAAGTAAAAAATGTGAATATATAGAAGTCTAGAAACATGAAATAAAAGTATAACATAAGATGCCTCCTGCACAGAAAATGAAATAATAGAGAAAAGTTTATTATTATTGTTAGAATTTATTGTGGAGTTGTAGGGTTATTGTAAGTTATTAGTATTGTCATCTTAAATATTAAGGATGCGTTTTAGAGTCTTATTGTGGAATTATTTGGGCATATGCTTTAAACAAGAGGCCTGAAATTAGAGCAGAATGGAAAAATAACTATTTTTGCAAGCATCTCACAGAAACAAAGACAGGTTCCACTGAAGGGCGGCATCTTTTATTGATTTATTTTAGATTTAATTGAAAACAAAATCCACTTACCTCTGTTATAAGCAGATTGTGAGAGACAAGAATATATGATTTAATATTCATATGTGTGCCTCTGCACGTTTAAATACTGATTTTATTTCAGTGTTTTTACTATCAGCTGTCTCAGCTGTTCCAGCAAGTAGCGGTCAGCCTAGCCAAAAGCTGTCTGTGATAGAAATTGTGAGGAGTTCCAGTCTAACAGCATGCTGTGTAACAACACATTTTCTTTTATGAGCTTTAAAATTGATTTTTTTTTCAATTTCACAGTAGTTGCCTAGTTCTTCTACTATAGAGATGAATAGAAGTTCTATTTTTGTATCATGTTATATAATTTTGTCAAATCTCTTCATTAAACTAGATCAGTCCTACTCTTTTCAGAATCTACTACCTTCATTTTCAGCTTTAATTGCATATGTCAAATAAGTTTCTAGATATTGAACAAAAATCTCTTAGAGCAGCTTTTCTTCCCGTAACTCCAGCTTCCTTCAAAAGTGGTGCAACTGCTCTTCATACCAAACACTTGATTACTAGCAGGGCTTTCTTATGAAACTTTATGGGCCTTTTCCCCTTCCCAGTTATTAGTCTGAGTGCAGCCCCTTTTATTCTTTGTGATGATATGGAATGCTACGAGCTCATATGAGCTAAGGAAATAGTTTATTTTACTTTTTTAATTCACTAGCAACTACTATTTGTAGTATTACCTGGCCAGATTGCAAACTGAATCTTTTGAAAACCTTGCAAAATCAAAGAGTTGAATTATTTAAAGCTGAACAGGATTTATTTCTTTTATTATAGGAATATCATAAATCAACGTGCATTCTGTGCTGTCTTTTTAATACAGTGTAGTGATTTTCTGAAATCAAAGGAGAGAAAATAATTTCAGTTTGGAAAGTGAAGCATTTTACTTTGAAAAATGTTGAAATTAACCATTGTGATAAATGGTTTTGATTATTGTTTCAAATCTAGAAAATAACAAAAGCTCACAAAATATCCATGTATCTTTTAGGTTTCACTTTTTTTCCCAAGCCATTTTTCTACAATTTTCATGCAAAACATGTCCTATAATTCTGTTTCTATATTCTTATTCATACAAATGCTTATTCTTCCAGACCTACTCTTTGCTGATCTCTTTCAGCTCCTGGCTGTTGAGGAAAGCAGACAGTAGGTATGAATCCCAAATAAAACTCATGGACTCAATAACATGATCAAAAAGCTAATTAAAGCAGTTTTCTAACCTTCACTCAGTACTGTTATTCGTAAGACAGTGATAAAGGAAATAAAATTAAGCTGATGCTAGTCCCAAATAGGGTTTCATTGGCTACTGCAAGTGAGGTGGCTATGGTTTGAAAAACTCATGGTCTGTGACAGAACTTTTTGGGTTTTTTCTGTTCTAGGACAAACATTTTTCCACATTGTCTCATTCATTAAATTGCTGTAAAATTATATTATGCTTTTTTTCCACAAGTTATAAATGTATTGACATTCTGCCAGAGAGAACTTTAAACCCCATACATCTTAAAAATAGCTCAAATCCTTTACCCTTCTCAAATAATTTTCGCTCTGTTGAACTATCAAATCTATTTCTCTTTTGCATTCCTAGGTTATCTTGCACCTATATTGTCAGGTCTCATAACAAGGGGTCAAAGCAGACACTAAGTTCTACTTAAAACTTAGTCTTTCTACCATGCAGCTTGTACTGCTGGTGTACCCACAAACATCTACAGGTGCAGCCCATGTACTGAGAAATGCAAACTTTGCCAGCTGCCAAAGGGGTCTGGTCAACACCCAGAAACAGTGTTTTCAAGGAGATAGGGAACCACACTGACAGGGCCTTGAAGGTGATTTCAAAGATCACAGCAAAGCGTAATGAAGGACACCAGAAACAGGTCTGTAAAAGAAAAATGCCTGCATTGGAACATTTTATTTTCTAATTCTGCACCTTGTTACAACAGCAATATCCTATTAAAATCAATGGAGTTTAACAAAAGAATTAGACTACATCATTTTGAGTAAAATAGAGCATACTTCAGTAATATGTAAGAGGGATTGAAAGCATCAGTACATTTCTGAACATATAAATGCACTCTCTACTTTTCACTGACTACACTTTGCATTTAAATTATTTTATCTACTTCAGTACTTTGGACCTGATTCCTCTTTTATCTGTTTTTATTCAATGAGACCGCTTGAATAAAAATAGAGATTAGGTGATGCTGAAAAGTATTGTGAATTTCTATTCATCTTGCAGAATTTTGATTTCAGAGTATTCCTTAGATTGCTTCTCAAGGTGTTTTCAAAGTGAAATGAATGAGAAAAAAATCTTGCTGAGACTTTCATAAGAGCAGAGTCTTGTTCTTTGTTACTCCCCACAGTAGCAACTTTTTTTGTGATTACAAATTCTTACCATTTTTCTTGGTTTATTGTCTGTAGCCCTGTTATCTTTATAGAATCTACAGACTTCATTAACTCAGCATATAAGACTTCTCTCGTCTTATTTTTTAAGTTGCCTCTGTGTAAATATTACTGTTCCTGGGGGATAGTTGAATTGCATGTGTCGAATTTCATGCATCCATAACTCCTTCAGCTTTGCATTTTAACAAATATAGAAGTAAAATCCATGTTTCAAGACTGGGAGAAGAGGACATGGGATGGAGGTGATCCTCCTCACGCAATTTTTCCCCTACTCTTTCTTCTATTTTTTCTGTATTTGTCCATTTGCTTTCTTCTAGTTTCATCAAGCAGCTCACGGTTGTTGAAGGCAAAGGTTCACCTGATTGCACTGAGGTAGCTAAAAAATACCTCAAGTTCTTGGCTAGTGCAGTTCCTTCTCAATCAGGACTGAGAAGGGCATGACTTTGGGGCTTTACAGTGCTCAGTGCCCTTGGGTAACCTCATTGCCTGCTCTGGGCAAGCACATTTTAACCATGGTGCAGGTGCCGACGTTGCCCCTAGGGAGATCTCCTCTGAGCTCTGGCAAGACAGCTGAGTGCCTGGAGCAGGAAGCAGCTCTCCCAGTGCTCCCAGTTTTACTAAGGGAAAGTGCCAAAGTATCTCAGTTGGCAACCTGCAGTGAAGTGACATCCCAAAGCTCAGGTACTGCCTGACAAGGGAGAGAGCCCAGGAACACCAGGGACTAGACATCCCATGTCCATCTTCCCTCATGGGGAACACTTGTTCATTTAGGTACACACAGTTTGACATAACCACTGATTTTAGTCCTGATAAAACATTCCAAAAGCCTCTAAGTGGATTTGCCAGATCATTTGCTTCAGTACATTCCACACATCACACAAAAGGCTGTTTTTAAGGGTCAGCCTGGTAGTTCATTTGGTAGCACTTAGACTAGGTGGATAACATACAGGCATGTTGTATTCTTTCGATTTAAAGTCCCCAGGAAATTTTTCCTGTGTCTTTAGGGAGAAAAGGTTGACAGAATGGGAAAGTTTGTTCAGGCTGGAGAAGAAAAGGCTGAGGAGGGAATGGCAGCTGCTTTGCAAAATAAATAAATTCTGCTAAATGATCAGTGAGGCAAGGAGTCACATTAATGGAATTCTAGGGCCAAGAGTTGCTGAAGTTTCACTTAGATATCAAGAAAGTCTTTCTAGTAGTAAGGGTCGTTAATGACTGGAAAAGTTGTCAGTAATGACTTAGGCACATTTAACTCCACCCAGGGACAAAGAGACAGACTATGCAACCTCTGAAGATCCTATTTTACTCTTAATTCATTTGGACTGGGCATTATGGCTTTTAATGTACAGGGCTTCAGAATGGATGTATGTTCTGTCCATTCTGGTCTTTGGCTCTATTTCATTGTGGAAATGAAGAAATCTATTTCTTGGTCTGTAATTAGGCATAAAGCCTTTTTCAGAAGCTCATGCCTGCATATGAACTACAGCAGCACTAACACTGCTAAGCCACAGCTTGTCCTGTCTCTTGCCAAAATACAGAAACAGTGGCAAAAGCACAGAAGAGCTGAGGCTTGAGATGGCCTAGTGCAACCCCCTGCTCAAGCAGGGTCACCTAGAGCCAGCTGCCTAGGATCATATTCAGATGACTTTGAAATATCATAAAATCACAAAATCAATTAGGTTGGAAAAGACCTCTGAGATCATCAAGTCCACCCTATGACCAAAGATCACCATGCCAACTAGACCATGGCACTAAGTGAACACCTCCAGGGACAGTGGCTCTGTCACCTCCCTGAGTAGCCCATTTCAATGTCTAATCATCCTTTCTGTAAAGAAATTCTTCCTAATGTCCAAACTAAACCTCCCCTGGTACAGCTTCAGACTGTGTCCTCTTGTCCTGTCACTAGCTGGCAAGGAGAAGAGGCCAACCCCCACCTGGCTACAACCTCCTTTCAGATAGTTGTAGAGAGTGATAAAGTCACCCTGAGCCTCCTCTTCTCGATGCTAACCAAAGAATGGACACTCCACAACCCCTCTGGGAAACCTGTGCCAGAGTTCGATCACCCTCTGTGTAGAAAGATGTTTTCCTGTGTTGAGAGGGAATCGCCCCTATTTCTGTTTGTGCCCACTGCTTCCAGTCCTGCCACTGGGAACCCTGAGATTAGTGAGGCTCCCTCTTCTTTACCCTCCAGTATCAGATATTTATACACATTGATAAGATCCCCCTGGAGCCATCTTATATTTAGGCTTAACAATCTCAGCTTTCAGCCTCTCCTCCAGTATGAGATGCTCATACTCCCCTGAAGATTCCTTCATGCTCCTTTGCTGGACTTTGCTGCAGGATATCCTTTTTCTCTTTTACCTGGTAGCCCAGCACTGGACCCAGTACTTCAGGTATGTCTCACCAGTGTTGAAGACAGTGACAATGAGACAAATAATCAAAAGTAATGTAAAGTAGATCTGAAATTCAAGGAGAGAGTAATTTGTGTGAGGCTGCTACTAATGTCCTGCTTACTGCACGAGATCCATCAGCAAGATTTAGCTGTGATGAGATCATGTTTCTAAAGATAATTTTTGCCAGCTGAATATGTTATTATTCATTAGCCTGAAGGAGAGTGAGATAAACCTAACTACTATTTCAGAAAACTTCCTTTTTTTCTGAGAATGGAATTATTTTCTTTGTTTGTTTGGGGTTTTTTTAATTAAATGGGCTTCCTATTTTTCCATAAGCTTCCCATAGGCATTAATAAAGTCAAAACCAAAACAACTCAATAGACGATCATTGCTTGAAAGGAATTCTTACTCCTCATCCAATATTGAATGAACTATACAATCAGCCACTGAACTGCAGTATCTTGCCCAAAGATATTTTCTATTCTATATAATGTCTCACTACAAAAACAACTTCCTCTTCCCCATTCCATTAACACACAAGATGTACACAGAGATTTTTTGGCACTTGTAAACCACTTACAATTGAAATGACACAATGAATTCCTAAATTATGAGAGCTGATTGCAAAAGAATAAAGAACAGTTCCTAATGAACAGGAAGAGGATCCCAAAAGCATATAGAGGATTACAGCAAGTCCTTTAGACAATCCCTTTTTAAATTAGACAGGAATGTTTAATTTTCTCACAAGGATAAAACATTCTTCATGCTGTCAACCCAAATATGAGCTATAAAAATAATATATATTCTATCATCCTATCTGTCTATGCCCCAAATCACAAGGGCTTTAAGAAGAGAAATAGTTTTAACTAAGCCACATGTTTGGTATGAACATCCCTCAAGACCCAAAATATGCTTATGAAAGGAATTAAAATACTGTAAAGAATTTTATAATTCCATTTATGCCCTCTTAAATAAAAAAAAAATAAATTCTGAATTACCGCTAATTTGAACTACTCCTTAAGAGAAAGCTTTATTATTTTGAGAATAGAACATTCACTTGTAACACGAGTAAAACATCTGCAGTAGGAGACCAATCAAGAAAGCAGAGAGTGGATTAGTCTGCTCCCTGAAGAATGATAATGTATTTTAAATGATTTACCAGAGCCCTCTTTCTCCATCCTTCCATTGTGTGTCACCCTCTTTGAGTGCCCTGTGTCTCAGCTAAGACAGCTGGACAAAGCACACTCCACTCCTGGAGGAATGCTGGCAGATGGGACTGCGAAAGGGCCCAGGAGGCAAACCATGAAGGTGCTTAGGACATGGAAGTGTGTTACCCTCGAGCCAAAGCCCTTTGGGCAGGCTTTCCTCAAGCAGTATGTTGGCCACACCTGTCCACACAGTGCCTTGAGGGATCCCACAGCTGCATCTCCAAAGAGTTCCAGACTGGGAAAGGGACCTCTTTCAGAAAACTGAACTCTAGCTGATTGTTCCTGGGAGCTGCAGTGTCTCTCAAGCCCCCATATATGTTTACAGCTGCCTGCTCTGTATGCTTTTCTCTCCCCAAGTGCTGCTGCTACCACATAATGCAGCACAGAGATTGTACTTGGTAATTTAGCACAACCAAATGTGCAATTTGCATGATGACACTGACAGGACAGGTGGGATTCATCTTGCCAAAAGGTAGACATATATAATATACAACCCATGAAGTCACCTGGACTTCTTTTGTAATTAAAGGACATGAATGAATACTTCTCAGATTTGAGCTACATGATGTATTTAAGTCATCTACCATAAGATGAAGTTAATAATTTTTCTAGAATTGCCTTTTTTTCCTTTACATACTATAAAATGAGTTCAGGTGAATGAGTCAGATTCTAAAAAATTATCTGAGATAAACCCCATTCCTATCTTGCTGGTGAGTTATCAAGTCTTTGTATACAATAAATATGGTGACTACTCACATAAAAATTGATATCTTTTGTACCACTTCTAATAAGGAAAAGATTTTCTTAAAAGAACAGGAGATAATGTTCATTCTTTAGCATTATCCCTAATCACAATCACTAACCCGGCGGCCATACATTTGTCCGAAATGTTAATTTGCATAAGCAAATGTCTATTTTGCAAATTTGTTTCTGGAAAGACAAAATTAACTCTAAGGGGAAACATATAGCTTATGCCCCATTTTTATCCAAAAGAGAGGAGCGTGTAAGCACAGTGCATTAAGTGAGTAACAGAGGTCCCTCTGAACAGCTACCTTTTACTCTGGGATGGAAGGGCCAGCGGTATGATGCAGGGTATTTTAAAGCAAATGCCTATAGAGTCAGCCTATATTGCAGTATCTTTCCTTATATGTCAAAGGCAAAGTATTTTAGGACGGTTTCTGGCAATTTTAGTATTTTATTATTAGAACACATTTTGCCCTCTCTGGATTGTGGATTCATCTGCTCTAACTATCATCCATCAAGTGATACAGTTTTCAGCAAAAGCCATGAAACTTATTATGATGACATTTTTGTATTTCAGTGTCCAACATTTCAGACTCTTCCAGGACAGAAATGGTTGCTCCCAAAGTTATCTTCTCTCTTCACGTGATCCAGGTTTTGGTTTCAGTCCTGAAAGGGCTGGTAAAAATTTAACATCGTTTTACACCTCTGTATCTAAACCTCTCAGATCAAGACTATGGCATGTGAGATGACGGGCCTATTTATTTAAAAGAAATGGGGAAAGCAAATGGGGAAAGGAACAAAACTGGAAAAATTCCTGGAGTTATTTTTAAACTTTGCATGTTTCTGAACACCTTCAAAGGTCTAGTTGTTACTCTGGATGGCAAGAAGATAGACTACAAGGAAGTGCTCTTCATCAAGATGATCAAAGGCACAGAAGTTCTCTGCTGAGACACATCCATAAATACAGGGCAGAACAGCAGGCCCACTTACCACATTCAACTCTAGAAGAAGGAAGAAACATTGTTCTAAAGGAGCCTTTTCTTGTTTATTAAAAAATTCACCCTGTCCATAGCTGACACTCAATAGCAAGTGTAACCCACCTATTTCACTCCTCTGCAGCCATAAGACAAGCTATGGAAATAAGGCTTGAGGTGAGCCTAAACATATGGCAAACATCTTCATACAGAGTGGAATCAAAAGCCTCTTGTGCAGTCTCAGGGCATCTACTACATATGAGTCTGTCTCACAAAATAGAAAATACACAGGTGAAATTCAGATGCTGCTGAGATACCACGCCCACCAAACTCCAGAAAGCGTGCAAGTCCTCAGGGGATAGAAGTCACTGGTGATGCTACCCTTCAGGGTATCCTCTTCCCCACATCCTTATTTTCTTGTGTTTGTGTTCGCTTTACACATTTTATTGGTAATAGCAAAACCAGAAAGCAGAAGAATTCTGGAAAACATGTTCATTTTTGTGTATAGCGTTTTCAAAAATGTCAAAGGGAGTCTGTTAAGGTGGACTTTGGGGCCCTCTAGTGGCTTCTGAGAGACATCAGCGAAGAGGAATGGCATCTTTCCAAAACTCAGCCCCTACCACTTTCAAACCAAAATACAAACTCTAAGTAGAGTTCCTCCACCACTTCCAATTGAATTAAAAGTCTTCATGAACCTCTGTCCTCACTCTGCTTTTCCATTCAACTTTGCTTTAGTGAACTAGGACTAAACGGTGTTGCCTTTTGCCATTATTTTTGTAGAGCCAAAGGTTGATTATGATCCCAACAGATATCCTGAACTGCTTGCATCAAGGGAAAAGGCATTCCCAGTTTGTCATGGATATGGCAAATCTGTAAGTTTTATGACTTGTAAGTTCCTGTGCAACAAGAGTGGGACACAAAATTGGCTTCCATCTTATTCTGCTTATATGCAGTGAGTGACTTTTTTGGAGGGTACACTTTTTTGGATAAGGAACATTACTGGATAAGGCATATTACTGGAAAAATCTCAAGTCTAGTAAGGCACTCTGATTTCTATCTGCTATTGGTTGCTCAAATTGGCAGTGACCAAATAACAAAGAGAAGTCCAAAGGCCAGAGACTTCAGGACCCTGGGACAATTGGTTGAGGGATCAGGAGCAGAGATAGTGATTTCCTTGATTCTTCCAGTAACAAGGAATAATATTGATAGGAATAGGCAGATCCATCAGGTCAATGAGTGGCTCTGCAGCTGGTGTGCTCAGAAAAATTTTTGGGTTTTTGACCATGGGATGAGCTACTCGACACCTGGTCTACTGACACCTGACAGGATACACCTATCTCAGAGGGAAAAAGAGTTCAAACACAGGAGCTGGTGGGGCTTGTTGACAGAGCTCTAAACTAACTTGGACGAGGGAAAGGGACCAGGCTCACCAGTGATGAGTGATGGGATGGTGTGCCAAAACTTGAGAAAACCAGCACTCGTGGTATCCCTCAATCTGCCTCATGAGGTGTTGGCTACACTGTACCACACCCGAAATGTTTCTACACAGATGCACACCGCATGAGGAACAAACAAAAGAAGCTTGAAGCTTTGGCCCAGTCCCAGAGATTTGACATCATTGACGTAACTGAAACCTGGTGGGATGAGTCTTGAGAGCAGACTTCAAGCTGCTCAGGGAATTAGTAAGTAAGGGCCCCTTGAAAAATGTTTTTGCAGGTGCTGGGGTCCGTCGGTGCTGGTCACTTTTCAAATATCACCTCCTAAGGCCATAGGGGCAGGCAATTCCCAAATGCTGGAAGTCAAGCAAGTGAGGCAGAAGGCTGGCTTGGCTTATTTCTCTTGGAAATAAGGCAAAAAAGGAAGGTGTATGCCCAGTGGAAGAAAGGTCAAGTGGCATGGGAAGAATTCAGAGATTCTGCTTGCCACTGTAGGGAGAAAATTTGTGTGGCCAAAGTTCAAGAGGAGTTGAAACTGGTCAGAAATGTGGGGGACAATAAAAAGAGCTTTTTCAAATACATTAGTGACAATAGGCAGTATAGAAGTATCATTGGCCTGTCCCAGGATGAGGATGGTCACCTCACAAACAGGGACAGAGACAAGGCAGAGGTGTTTAATGCTTTCTTTGCCTCTGTCTTCAACACAGATAATGGACCAAGGGGGTCTCAGTGCCCTGAGCTGGAGGATCACAACTTCAAGAATGATCAACTCCCAGTCGCCCTTGAAATTGTGTGGGATCTGCTCCAGCTGCATCCCTACAAATCTATGGGACCTGATCCTCAGAGACCTGGCTGATGTCATTGCAGAACCTCTCTTAATGATTTTCTAGCAGTCTTGGGAATCTAAAGAGGTTCCAGCTGACTGGAAGGTGGCAATTGTTGTTCCAGTTTTCAAGAAGTACAAGTAAGAGGACCCCAGAAACTACAGGCCTCTCAGTCTCACTTCAGTGACTGGTAAAGTTACGGAGAAGATTATTCTGGGAGGTATTGAAAAACACCTGAAAGACAAAGCAGTCATTAGTGAGCCAGAACAGATTCATAAGATGAAAGTCCTGCTTATCAAATCTGATTTCCTTTTATGACAAGGTAACCCACCTAGTTGATCAAGGGAAGCCAGTTGATGTAATCTTTTTGGATTTCAGTAAAGCTTGCCATGCTGTCTTTCCCAGGATCCTTCTGGACAAAATGTCCAGCATGCAGTTGGATAAACACATCACGTGGTGGGTGAGCAATTGGCTCACTAGTCGAGCACGGACAGTGATAGTGAATGGGGTGACATCAGACTGGTGACCTGTCACCAGTGGGGTTCCACAGGGCTCCGCCTTAGGCTGTTCTGTTCAACATCTTCATAACTGACTTGGACACAGGACTGGAAGGGATACTAAGCAAGTTTGCAGATGACACAAAACTCAGAGGAGCTGTTGACTCCCTTGAAGGCAGGGAGGCCCTGCGGAGAGACCTCGACAAATTGGGGGACTGGGCAGTCACCAACCATGTGAAGCAAAACAAGGGGAAGTGCCAGATTCTGCCCATTCTTCCCCCTGAGGGTGGTTGGGTACTGAAACAGGCTGCCCAAAGAAGTGGTCACTGCACCAAGTCTGACAGACTTCAATAAGGGTTTGGACAATACTCTCAGGCACGTGGTGTGAGTCTTGGGGATGGTCCCATGCAGGGCCAGGAGTTAGACTTGATGATCCTTATGCCTCCCTTCCAACTCAGCATATTTGGTGATTCTGTGATCTTATTCTATAACTCCAGACCCCGGGAAACAGGTCAGTGGGCACTTTGAAACTCTTACTGCCACACATGAAGGTATCCCAGCATGTGAATTAAGCCGTAAGGCTGCTCTACAGCCAGAGAAGCAGCACTCTTTATTACCTCAGCACTGGAGCAATGCTGCAGCAGGCCAGCACTTCGTCACCTCAAATATCACATGATGTGACATCTGTCTCAGGCTTTGAAAAAAAAGCTGCATTCAAACCACAACACCATATTCAGCAGTAAAGTGAGAGGTCGCTCCAGTGTTTTCTCTTGAAAGTGCTGTGTTGTTTTGTGAGAAGTGAGTGGTTATATAGAAGACAGAGACTTCCTTTTAACAAGGAGTTATATGGAAAAGATGAGGGGTAATGGATACAAGTTCATCCTGGGAAGATTCCAATTAGACAAAGGAGAAAAATTTTCACAGTGAGAAAAATCAGCCATTGCAATGATCTCCATGGGAAAGTGGTGAATTTCCCAGTGTTGGACTCTTATAAGAAACAGCTGGACAGAATGATGGGACATCTTGCCTAGAACAGGTTTTTGCCAAGAAAGTTTGGGACAAATGATCCCTGAGGTCTCCTTCCAAGCTGTATTCTCCGATTCTCTGGTTCTGAGAAATTTGGACACCTGACTCTTCATCTAAAAACTTTGTAAACCAGGTTAAAGATTTCTAAAATCTATTCAAGCACCTGAAACTGTTGTAAAACAGTAGGAAGAAGAATTAAAAGTAGTCAGTGAGCTTGAAATAGTTCCCATAGAGGTAATTTCAGTATTGCTAACCCAGAGTGTTTGAAATTTGGGGTTAATGTCTTCCACTGTAAAATCATAAGATTTTTATTATTTTATTAAATTATTTTATTTTATTAAATCTTGACAGTATAGGAAAGGCAGTATGGGTTTCATTTTGCCTAACTTCTGGTCTTCAACCTTCTGTATTGCATTTTATGCATAAAATTTTCTTCAGATCCCAGATATAAACCTATTTTTATGTAAAATTGGAGATTTCCACAAATATCTTGGAGCCCCAGAAAAAAGCAGCTTCTAGGCAGGACTCACAATAAAATCACAATTGGCAACAGAGCAAGTTACTGCTGCTGTCTTACTTATAAACATCTACTGCAGATATTCTCAGATCTGATTTTAATCAAGGAAAATTTCATGTCACGTTATTGTCCAGTTTCAGAAGATATTTTAGAACATACACAGCTGAGCGATAAAGAAATGTCATGTTTGTGCTACAGCTTAGTTTATGGGCTGTACCTGGGCTGCTTTCAGGAAGCATAATATGCACTTGAGGAGCTCCCAAAAGCACTCTTGCAGTCAGTGGAAAGGGGAAGAGTTAGGTATGAACACAGAAATATATTCAGCTGCCCAGTGCTGTGGCTGTCAGTAGTCATTATAGACTCCTGAGACCCAAAATTTGGCAGACAAGTCCCTGTTTAAAGCCAGTTCCCTCTCTCCTCTCTCATGAAAGCCTGGTTTCCTGACTTGGTGAAGCTGCAGAGAGGTTGCTGACTTTAGCAAGCTGCAGATGACAGCAGATGGTATGTCTATACAACACAACAGCATGTCAAGCAAAGGTGCCTCAACCCTGGAAGTAGTCTAGCTGGCTGAGCAGAGTGTTTTATTGTGTTAAGTCATCAAGAGGAGGCCAGTACTGCAGTAGTACCTCAGTGTTGCCTCAGGTAACACCTCCGCAGAGAACAGCATCATGCTGGTCCTTATATCTTAAGTGTGAATCAGCAACTCAGATCTCCTACAGGAATAAAACAGATGTTTCTTTAAATTTATCTCCTGTTCAAAGCCTAGTTTACTTTTTGTCTTGTTTGTTGGGGTTTTTTTACTTCCTTTTGTTGATTTCACACCAATTACTGTTTAGATACTAAGATAATAAAGCATAACATCTTTTCCAGACTTGAAAGTTAAAGCAGATTTCTGCAGGGTGTGAATTTGCACTACCACAATAGCTATTTCTGCATAATTTCCTGTATAGACAACCACACTGCTATTTTAGGATACAGGGAGAAATCTCCAAATCTCTCCTGAGATTTGTGATTCTCAGATCACAGTTAAACCAACTCAGCCTACCTCCTGTGGGCAGCCAGGGAAGGAGTCTCCAGGTGCCTCAGACTCCTTTCTTGAATGAGAGAGGGCCGGCGGTGGGGGGGGGGAAAGCAGTGGCCAAAACGCTGGAAATGCATGAAATATTTACTGGAGATCCCAGGGCTGTGCTTCACTGGTGCCTTCAACTACAATAGTGGCAGCTATTTTTCACCTCATACCACACTCGTTTCATGAGAAAAAGTGAACAAAACAGGAGATGTAACCTTACAGACGTTATATTTGGTCTGCAACCTTAATGCACTTTTCCTCCCACACGCTGTCATACTGAAATAACAGTTCATCTAGAAGTCCATTTTCCCTCGTTTTCTGGTAGAACATTGCTTCTAAATGACCAAAATGGAATAAAATGTACCATGAGGAACCCAAAAGGATCAAATTAGAGGAGAACAGATTAAATGTGCAACATTTTCCATTTATCTGACATTCACAGAGAAAGAAATGAATTTGTGGGTGTTAGGAAATGTTGCACTAATTGACATTTCAACCTGACTGTGACATTTTCTTTAGAAGTCACCCATTAAATCACAACTTAAATACATGTGCCTGCTCAGTACATGTATTGTAACTGTCAGTGTTTCAAATCCTTAATCCAGAGTACTCTATGAATAAAATTATTCCATCTGCTTATAATCTTATTCTGTATTGTTTCATAATTTTTTCCTAAGGTCCTAATTTCCCTAGTATCACATAAAAAAAAAGCTGCGGTAATTACTTTCATTGAAGACCTTCAAATGCCACAGGGGGTTTTTTTGCACTTCTGAAAGCTGATCATGTCATTTAAAACTAAAACTATTTAAGTGCTAAATCAAAGCAAATGGAAAGCTTAGTATGGAAGAGAAATTATTATTAGGTATTTGGTATATTATTTAATAATGTCCAGTTTGTATTTGAATTTCTGGGAGAACCCAATGAAGTAAATGCAAATTCTCCCTTTGACTTTCTGTCTCTCTTCTCTTCTTCAAGAATCCTTGTCCAAGATGTCCAGTGATATCCTTTGGTAATGAGAACATATCTGGTAAATGGTCTGGAGTTTCTAAAGATTCCTATGTTTCTAAAAGTCAAATAATTTGTATTCTGATAAGCTTCCTTGGAAGGGGTTTCCCAGTATCCAATCTTCAGCACATCTGCAATGCTCTGCTGTAAACCTTAGCCCGAAGTGTAGTCACAATGGAAATACAAGAATGTTAATGGAATGTAACAGAAAATAACTCTAAAATATATTTATGTGCCACTATGCATTCACTGGTCTAGCATATTTACAAGACTGGGCAAGCATCTGTCAACCTCAGCTCAGTAGGAAGTTACTGATTATACATGAAGTGTGAAAAAGAATTATAAAAAGAATCAAAGATGAAAAAGACCTCTGCAGGGGGGTAAAATGAAACAACTGTGAGAGCTATCATTAGAAAGAATTTAACAGAAGTATTAAAAATAAGCAGGGAAAAAAAGTGAAACAAACTTGCTCTTAATTATAATATCAAGACTTGGGGAAAGAATTTTACCACTAAGTAACACATAAATAAATAAATAAATAAATAAATTTCTCTTTCTCTATTTTGAATTCTAGCATTCCACTGGCATTTGTCAAAGGACCATAGTTACCTTAGCAGTTTGGGGTGGGGTTACACAGAAAGGATTAGGTTACAGTTCTGATGGAGAACTTTCTAAGATATTTCTGAAAGGCTGTTAATAATCATTGTTAATAAAGTGACAGGTGGGTTAATATCTGGGATGTAAAGCAACTGCTAATTCATGTGGAAAGAACAGCTATCTTAATGGGAAATTTTTCCTTTATTAACCTGTGTCATGCTCCTTCCTATAAAGGATGTGCTACGCGCTGGCCACAGGGCCAGAATTCTGGTGGAGATGACTGCACTGGAATCTTCTAACAGGTAACCTTGATTCCTACACCATCAGGGACTGAGGTTCTCATACAGCTCTAAGATAATCTTGAATGTATCTTCACATCACTTCTCTAAAATAGAGGAGTAGGAAGCTGAAGCACAAAGACTGAGTGACTTGCCCAAAACCAACAAAATACTTCTGCAGAGTGCTGAAAGGCAGTCTTACAGCTCAGGTCCTCAGAGCCCAGCTACTGGATTCATTTGTCCATTCCACTGACCAGAGGCAGTACCTGCAGCTAATTGGAATGTCAATGTGCTTCACAAGAGGTCTCACACTCCCCTCTTCACCCAGACTGAGGACATCTGTATCGCTTCTTTGTTCACACATCCATGTTCCCTTTCTCTGCCACCAGGGAAGCCCAGCAAGCACACCTACACCGAGGATTTGGGAGGCCCAGTCACATCCCTTGAGAAAAAAGTCTCTATTGCTTGCAACATAGAGTTACTTACAAACTTACAGCTGACACTGGATTTATATTGTTAATTTGTAATGCAGGGGACAAGGACCTTCTACCTTTCTTAAAGCCAGTCCTGGAGCAAGAATCTCTCCTAGGTTTCTCAAGTGCTGCATTGATATCTCTGTTGCTGGAATATCTGTTTCTCACTGTTTCTTCCATGGGTGGTTGTTCTCAGCATGGAAATAGTTTCACCAAAAGAAGCAAGGGGCAATAGAAATATTTAAGAACTCTGAATGCAAACTGTGTTTCTCCTGTGGCTAAGTTTTCTTTACTCAGTAAAAATACTTGTTTTCTTTCCATCCATGTCTAATTAAATAATTTGGTTTACTGTTCCCTTATTCTGCACTGCTTCCACAAAAACACAATTGAGAGCCCCACTTGGGATGTTATTTTTCAGCCTTTGATCATCTGTTAATCACTCTAAGACTTCAGCATGTCCTTCAAACCCTCATAAATAAGACATCAGCATGGTAAAGGGAAAAGGAAATAACTTGTTCCATGTTTAAAAAGTATTTTCTAGCATACCTTGCCCTGTGGTGTTTCAGCTCAGGTTTCTCCATCCTTTAATTTCTCCATCTTTAGTATTTTCCTGGCGACTCTCTAGGAACTATATGACTCACAATTCAACAATAGAAACTTTTGAAGATTTAAGAGAGATGGGAATTGTCTTATTGAAGACATATATTTTAAACCGTTTCCCCAGAGTTAAGAAAAGAACTCAAAATAGAGACAAATGAACACACGAATAATTAAAAATTTCTGAATAACAAGCCTTATGTTTTGTGCCAGAAGTGTAGGCTGGAGCAGTGGGATTACAAACTTGAATATGTGACTAAAAATATGCATACAATCCATGTTGCTTATTTCAGAACAGATGGAGACTATGTTGTATTACAACTAACATTTTGGGAAAACACTAACCTGTGCAATTCTCAAACTTAAGTACAGCAAAGCACACAGTATTTTTTGTGTCAGTAATCAGATGATTTTAGAGACAATATGTTTTAAAAAAATGCAGCTAAATCACATAAACAGTTCTGTTTTCTGCTTTCTGCTTTCTCATAGATGCTTAAATTTTGGCAAAACAAGGACCATAATCTCCAGTTCACTCCTTGTAATTAATAAAACAGTCTAATCTACTTTTGCCTTTTAAAACATATTTTAAATCACTGTTCCCTGACTCAAGACTTTCCTATTAGTGTTGCAGGGTGATTTTAGGGCACTCAAGCTGATATGATTACACTAAGATGGAAAAAATACCCACAAACAATTATTTGGCGGAATGTCAGGAAAACTTCCTGGTAATGAACTTTTTGTTGATCATGAAATAATTCCTCATTGGAAGAAATGGGAGCATCATCTCTTCGGACTAGTTAGTCTCAAGAGTGCGACTCGTAGTCACACTATTTGTGAGACTAAGAAATAAATTATAAATAAGAATAAACCATATGATAGGTTACTGTTCCCTCAAATTTCAGTGATAGAGCAGCTACACTTTGAAACTGAGCTTCAGTGCAGAGTGCTGTAGAAGTATTTAAACTAAAGATTTTACAGTGATCTCTGAAAGAAACCAAGCTGTAGCAGAATGAAGAACACAGACGTGTTTCGGCTTAAATCAGTGAAGGAAAAGGTTGTAGGAGGTTGTAGTGGTGTGGGTGTTGGTCTCTTCTCCCAGGTAACAAGTTATAGGATGAAAGGAAACAGCCCCAAGTTGCACCAGGGGAGGTTTAGAGCAGGTATTAGGAAAAATTTCTTCTGTGAAAAGGTTGTCAAGCATTGGAAGAGGCCACCCAGGGAAGTGATAGGGTCACCAACCTGGAGGTATCTATAAGACATGTACATGTGGTACTTAGGGACATGGCTTAGTGGTAAACACAGTGGTGCTAGGTTAATAGTTTGACACATAATCTTAAAATTCTTTCCCATACTAAACAATTCTACGATTCTATTGTCAGGACAGGAGAAATGGCTTTGACAGCAATCTTAATAAACAAGACAAAAGAGACATCAAGTAGGTTTATTCACAGGGTTTTGCCATTAATTAGACCCTTTTTAGAAGTCAGCAAATGTTGCCCTGTAGAGGACTTACTCTTAAAGCTTTCTGTTTTACAATTATTTTTTAGTTAAAATAAATATGCCTTGGTTATTAAATGTGTTGTCATTATCGGTATTATTTTTAAAAAATAATTAAAAAAAAAAAAAAAAAGAAAACAAACCAAAAATTGTGTTTGAAAATAACAAATATACTTGGTTGGCGACTTTTTCAATATGATTGATTTTGAAGTATCTATATTAATAGGTCAGCTTAGTCACATACTGGAAATACCTTTAAAATTTAAAAAAGTTCAACATAACAACTTAAAAATGTACAAACATCAATTATGTGCAACTAAACATACTATAATGTTGTCAGACAAAGTTCTATCTACTTTGCCTGTATCAATATAAAAAAATATTAAACTGTCAGAAATATTTCTGAAAGATTCTTGTCCTTCAGAATGGTTTAGGCTTCTCAGAAATTAGCTCAGCTGGTTAAACTTGGTGCTAATAACACCAAGGTCATGGTTTTGATCCCTTTCATGGGCCATTCACCTAGCAGTTGGACTTGATGATCCTCCAGTGAAATGGTCCTAATTCTGCTGTTGACACTGCACACTTGCTGTTCCACCTTTTCATACTGACATTTAATTGCCCCTTTCAAAAGCACACTAAAACTAGTGAGACAATCAGTTTCACATAGAAATCTGCAGAGTAAATGAACTACTCATATGAACTGAATTTGCTAGAGAATTGAAATTTTCCCTATCACATTCCAGTGCCTCTTTTCCAAAATGGCTTTTCTAGCTTCTCTCTTTCCCAACCTGCTCCTTGGCAAGTAGATGATAGAAGCAGTTATATAAAACTGTTAACAGGTATTTAGAATCCCTTTCCATACACAGGCTTAGTTCTACTATAGGAATGCAGTCTTCTGTTCTAAGTTCTGCAGCTAAGGGAAATGATTGATTGCTCTTTTGGGTGCAAAAAGATAAAACAGGTGTTTCTCCCGAGTTTTCCTTTTACTGTGGAGTTTCACATATGAGAATTTTCTGGAAGTCAAATTTTCCCAAACTGAGATTCTTTTATTTTTTTTCTCATCATCTGTTCCTTCTTTATTTAAATCAGAAATAACCTGCTTACCAAAATTTCTTGAAGTCCTTAGTGGCCTGTGTGGCTGAACATGCTGCCAGAGTAGCTACTGAAACTCTGAGAAGGTTAGATTAACTGACAACAAAGATTTCATACAGTGACTGGCTGACTGCACTGGGACTCTGCTCTCCATGCAACCAGTTTGACTCTTCCCAACAACCAGTAAATAGTACCCAAGTGATTACTAATGTAGCAATAGTCTGTACATCTATCAGGTATCAAGGAATAAAGGACATGGGAGTTATAGAAGGGAAAAATATTCTTAGCTATACTCTTATGGTAGAGTGAAACAAAATCTAGACATGCTGTATGAGTGTCACCCATACATTGAAATGTTTTTTTACCACTTTGTCAACAACTGTAGCTGCTGGTTATGCCCCAAACCAGCCTTTCTCCCTGGCTATTTTAATCTTCCTCAGACTGAGCAGTTGAAGCCCTTGGCTGGGACAAGATTCCCATCCCACAGCAGCCCAGTGGGATGTGATGAGCTGTCCCTCAGCAGTGATATTTTCCTTTCGCGTGTTGCCTCCAGCAGTCTATGGATCATTGCACTAAAGAGCAACTGCCATGACTCTGGCAGCTCACCTGTGCTGCCCAAAGAGCTTTGTGAAATCATGAGAATCAGAAAATTTTGTGGAACAGACTGAGCAAACATCCTTTGGGAGCTCTTGAGTTCACATTGATCCTCTCTTGATGTGCATGCTCACTGAAGACCCTTTGTCATACAGACAATGCTCTCCAAAGTGCCACTCAAGTTTCACTTTTTGAGGTTCCCTGATACTTTTATAAAAATAGTTTTGTTCTTATAGCCTCTGAAAAGACCAGGGTAACACTGAAAACAATCAGGCCTAAGGTGGTGAGCAGCAACTGAATCTATACAGCAGTTCTCCTCTGGAGTCCAAAAACTGTCCAGACCCTGGGTCAGCCTCTGCTCCTGGAGGACAAAGTGCAAAGTCCAGGAATTAAGGATCATTGGTAATGCACTGGCTTCTGCTATTAGATTGTTAAAACCAACTAGAAGAAAAACTATCTTGTGCTTGTGTTCTGGAGGCATCTTTCCACTGAAATGATGAAATAGGATGTAAAATTAGCTTTGTGATATACCACTAGATGGCAAACTGGCAGTGTGATACATACCAGACTGTCTATCACTGACATCTCTGATTAGGCATATTGTGAACAACGCAGGCTACCTGTATACAAATAAACAGAGGTTTGATGATATAGAACAAAGAATATTTCAACTTCCGTGCTATTTGTGATGTTCTAAGCCTGGACAACACGGATCTTGTTGGAAACATGAAAGATTTCTAAGGGCAAAGAGTTCAGAAGGCATTTTTTTTCCCTTTTCATATCGCAAAGCTGGGGCTGTACACAGCTGAGTGTCAGACAACACTGTAATGACTTCATCTGGAAATAAGTCTGGAATAAGACTATCACAAGGCCCTTGAAGAGTGGCTGTACCACCAGGCTGAGACCTGTGGACATGCTTCAGGAGTGTTGTCAGGCTCTTTCCAGTGTATACATTTTGTAGAGGCACCAGAATAAGCACATAGATCTTCTAGCAGCCAGCACAGCACTCAATCAGAATAAAATTTCATTATTTAGATAACATTATGAATGTACAAACATTTCTTTCAAATCTAACAAACCCAGGGGCAGCTGCAAGGGAAAAAATATTATTTAACATTTCATTTCCTTTCCATCACACATCAGTGACCAGTTGTAATCAAAGCTGCTGGAGAGTCATATAAATTGGTCTTTTCGTCCCTGCAAAGGATTTTTTACAATAAATCCAGGAAGATGTCTTCTCTGTACCTCTTGCCACGGGGCTGAACGGGTAGCTGTCCCACGTGCCTTTGGGATCAGGGGCAGCTATGGAGACAACCATGGCAGGTTTGCCAGGCTTCTGTCGTTGAAATTGCTACTGCTGCTCTGGATGCTTTCCTACAGAGGTCTGTAGAGGCACAGCAATCAGGAAAAGTACATTAAAGAGAGGCGAAAAGCAACAAAAATTCTCCCAAGGGCTCCCAATCATTTCTCCCATTGCTAAAATGAAGTCGCCTAAGGATGCAGTTGCTAACAGTTGGTTTTCCAGGTCAGAAAATCTCTTAAGTTATAGAACAAGCACTGGAAATGCAAAATGTTCTGTAATCCTACTAAAATGTATGGAAAATTGGTAAGAGAGAATGTGTTCACTCAAGCCAAAGTGCAACCACATAATGACTCAAGGATCAAACAGAAGTGTATGCTGGGAGAGAAGCAAGTCATTTGACTTGCTTGTATGTATTTAATCCCTTGTATTTGGTTTATATAAGAAGATAATGATGGAATCGGGTATTTCCTTGCACACAAGTGAGGATCTGCAAACTATGGACACAGAAGTTTTGCTTGTCTGTGCACCAGAGAGTCAAAACCCAGAAATCACTCTTCTTGTCACAGCTCCCAGCCTGCTTTTTCCATAACCAGCAGACCTAAACACTTCCTGAGCTCCCTCAGGGCCATAGCTAGGAAAAAATGCCTTTTGGGCTCCTGCCTGATGGCAGTTTACAGACACAGCAGCTAATCCTCAATTTTTATCCTAGTTACAAACTCCTCTAGGAACCCGAGTACTCACATGTCTCAGCATCTGTCCAGGCTTTTGTACAGTGCTGCTTTTAGGGACTGATTTCCATTATTTCAGTTGTCACCAACCAGACATCAAATCAAGATCTCTTTTTGCACAACAGGGTTTAAGCAGTCTTTCTGTTTGTCTCAGGCAAGAATCCTACCCCCAGCATTCAGAAAGTGCCCTATGGCTCTTTTCATAACAGCAAAATTATGACATATCTTATTATTATTGTTGTTGGTAAAATTATTTTTTTTTGAAGTGTTTATTTCTGTTTTCTTTTTTATTACCATCTGGAGGATCAAGAAAAAAACAATAGATAAGTACACAAGTTTTTGGGTATATATTTTGGTTTTTGATGTATTACAGTGTTTGGACTGAAAGAAAACTGCTTAGAAGTCACAACACTTGCTTGTAATTCACTTTTTATGCTTAGCCTATGTATTTAAGTCTTAATTCCTTGAGACTAGGTCTTACACTATAGAATAAACTTTTTTTTATTAACTAGTTCCTCTATTGTGTTTAATAAGTACCTAAAGAGTTCAATTAGGCAAGTGCCAAAGGCTGTTTTGGGTGGCTCCCACTGCCGATTTTACCTAAGCTTGAGCTCTGGAAGGGGGTGCTGCAAGGACTGGGGAGCACATGGGGTATGGCACATGGGGCAGTAGCCAGAGGTTAAAGAAACACCACCACAGCCCACCACTGCCTCCAGCCCGCAGAAGCAGTGGTTGCAGTAATCTTTGCACTCTCCATTTTGCACCTGATCTCTGCCCTCTGTTTTTCTTCTGTCCTTTTCTTTTCAATAGCAGAAGCACCTTGGGCCCTTCCAGGCTCCTGTTCCTCACCTCTGAGGCAGTAAAATCATTATTTAACACATTTTTCAGAGAGCACTTGAGCTGACTCAAGTTGTCACATACACACAAATAGCAGACTGCATTAACTGAGCCCTAGTGGCAGCTCTGAAAGCAATGTGATTATAACAGCTTTAAAGGACAGGACAGTCTGTAATTAGCAGAGGGTTTTTCCTGGTAATTACATTAACCTTTAGCTGAACGTTACTCAACCCATCACAATGCTATTTTTATGGTCCCCTACCAAAGTATGCCTCTGTAGGATTGTGAACCCTACTTGGTCAATGGAAAATTCCACATCCTTGAATAAATCCTGCAAGAGCCTTGCTTTGGTCAAGTGCCACCCTGCACTGTGCCTGTAAGGTTTTACAAACAATGACCTCACTGGCTGGAGGGAATCCAGTCCTGATAGTAGCATTTTCAGTCATTCTTTCCCTGTGCAGTGAATGAAGAATGAAGAATGAAAAATGCAGCTATTCACAGAAGCAGCTTTGTCTGATAGTAACGACCTGGGTATTAATCTAACCATTTGTCACACGATATGTTCTGTAAATTGTTATTTTCCATAGGTTTGTTTGCCTCTGTGTTTTCCAAGTACAGAACTGCACATAAATTTCAGCAGAACTCTAGACATGTTCAGAGAAAACAGGGACCATGACTGTAGCAGAAAACAACTAAGCCAGATAAATATGCAAACATTCCTCATAAAAATCCAATTAAGATATTAGCTGCACAAATACACAAGAGTTCATGAGAGGTGGTCTGGCACTACAGATTTTTCCTTTGCTCATTTAATCTTCTTAAGCTCATTCCAAATTACTGTAGTCTACGGGGCAGTAAAAACACCAATGTAACTTAGCTTTGTTCAAGTACTAGTTAAAATTTCATGAGTGCAGTTCTGAAAACAGAAGAAGATCTCAGAACAAGATGAGCAGTCAAAGCACGAGAAAATTTGTTTTTATTAAAAACAAAATTAAAAGAGATAAACCAAACCTTTGTACAGTTTTTCTTGAGTTTCTTTAAGAATTATCAAAATTATAATCCTGATGCAGATATCTGAGTAAGAGCAAGCAATATTAGCTGAAATAGTCCTGTAAAAGCAGCCCTTGATGACTCAGACCACCACATTTTGGGGACATTCACTGATTTATCTTGGCCTCAGTTCCCTACCAGCGAAATGGGCATACATCTTCCTTTCCCCCAGCCTACTTTTGTGTTCAGACCAAATTGTTCCTGAGGCAGTAGCTTAGTGTGATCCCTGGGCTGGGTTCTTGGCAGAACTTCCATGTGCCACCCTGTGATAGATGTATCATAGTAAAAAGGGGGCTTCTCTATAATGTTCATATCAGCATTATTCAGTCACTGTGTTTCCTTTGTCTTACAAATGCTCATTTTTAAGTCCCCTACTCTAGGTGTGTAACAGGTGGCCCATTCCAGGCACCCAGAGCTGACTAAAGAGGTTCAAATGCTGACGAGGAATGGGAGGATGGGTAATTGAACACCAAATTGGAGGTTCCTCTGAAAATTAGATAAAGGCATTTTGCAAAGTGATGAATCTGGTCACTTACCTGCTTTATTTCTCAGCACAACCAAAGGACTTTTTCCACACAGTCACTTAGTTCATGAATAAAAACACCATTTCCTGTGAATGGATTCCCACAGTTCTCTATTAACTTCTGTTTCTCTACTGGTTCACTCTTTGGCATTCCATCTACTTTTTCTTCAACTGAATGGATACTTTAATTATATTTCCCTATTTCAGAAATATTCTTTATCTATTTTTCACCCTGTAACTTGAAGTCTACTGGATGTCTTCAAAACTGATGATAAATAATTCCTATTTTCTTCTTTCAGTGCTTAGCATCTTTCAAAGTGATCAAAATATGGAAATATGGTAATTGAGGGAGTAGTATCTCTATCTCCCATAGCATAGTAGGCTGAAGTTAAAAGAGAACATGATGATAACTTATGAATGGAAATTACATTGCCTATTATCAGACCTTGAAGTTAGGTGTCTAAATTCTTGTTTTCTGGGGAGAACTGTGCACTTCTGCAGAATGAGTCAGCTCTGCTGTATTCAACGTCTACACTAGGATTAGATGAACTGCACCCTAGAAGTACTTATTCAGGTTTTAACGACTATAAAAGGAGTCTGGATGAGTAGGTCACAGACATCTTCATTGTGGTCATTCAGAGTTGACTAACATGAATCCCATGCTGAACATCCCAACTTTCAGAAATTTCAGAAACCCACCTACTCAGGGAATGTAGGAAGACTTAGAATCCAATACAAAAATCTCAGGTTGTTCAGCAGCTTTTCAAAATATTTTTCTTATTGTCACAAACTCATAGTCTTCTGCTTCAAACTTCTCATGAGCTCAACACTTGAAAGCTGCAGTATGGCCGTTCTCCTTCCTCCTGTGTAGTCAGATACCTATGGTGTACTCAGTCATACTTTACTTTCTGAGACAAAAAATGTTGCTCTGTGCTACTATGACTACATGATACAGGACTGGAAAGCTGTGGGGGTTTCCCATGCTATGGTATGCCTGGGTCATAGGATGACAGCTTCCATCTGGAACACTTCTTATATCCTAACTTTCTGCAAACTGACTGTTTTCTCCACCGGACTGGTTCTGTACAAGGGTGTTCACTGACTTTAATTTTAGCTCCAGAGGCAACTGAAGGACAGACACCAAGTCAGAATGTCTAAATTTCTGGGGCCCTCAATTGGGCTTTCCTGGACTCTGGATGGAGGCTAAGGAGATTAGCTTCATGAGATTGAAGGCAGTTTCTCATCTCTATGGAAAAAGGTCTTTGAATGCAGACTGGTCTATGTTCAGTTTGTCAGCTCTGTGCCTTCCAAAGCGGACCCTGTAGCCCTTGTCTCAGTTGTTGCCTAGAACAAAAGAGCAACAGAGTGAGCTGTCATTAACAGCTGTGAGTAGAACCAGAAAGAGTAGTAACTTATCACTTAAATCTTCCATCACTGAAGAAATGTCTCCACTATGGTGAACCATATGGAATCTCTTGCATTTGCAGAAGTCTCAACCATTTTTGAAGGGTTTTGGTGAATGCTGTGTATTTCTCTCCACTGTACTTGATTAGATCATTTTTCAAAGTTAAAAGACCTCAAATCAGCTGAAGATTAGATAAGATAGCAAGACAAAGTACCTTAATTTCCCACAAATGTTTTCTCAGAAGACAAACTTAAATCCAAAGCACTTAGATTAAAACCTGGAACTTTCCAAAGCAAATTCAAATTATTCTGTGGTGCAGCTAATTATCTACTTAATGTTCTTAAAGTATTTGGTAAAGCAGTTTATCTTTAGTTTCTATCCTTATATGAAAATGGCAAATCTTCACCCAAAGCTACAGCACAGAAAGCCTTCAAAAGACCAGAGGTTTGCAGAATTTCTATTAAATACCATAGGATATGCACTGTTAGATCAACAACCATTGCAAGGCTGGAGGTACGGTGTTGTGATATCCATTATTTCCCATCTCTGCAGAAGTTTCACTGTGACTGTAAAGGGCATTGGACTTCATGGTTTATATAATGTCCAGTGGCTAGAAAAGGGTAGCCATAGGATAAATCTGGGCTTGACAGAACAAAAGGAAATTATTTCAGAAAGACCTGGATGATAATAGTAAATCTTCACATAAGGTTCATAAGAGGTCTTTTTACTTTCCCCTTATCTTTTCTAGAGGCAAGAAAAAATCATTTTCTAACTGTTCTAACACTTCCTGGGGTAAATGAAGTTCTAACATAAATTTCTACCTCTATTTTGTTCTCAATTTTTTTTATACTTCAAAATAGCATAGAAGGAGTCCCAGAGCACCACAGCTTCACCTAAAGCTGTTTACATTAAAAAAAATCTTTTTAGTGAATTTAACACTTCAGAAATTTACATCAAGATCATAAAATAAACATCATTATTCCACTTAACAATCACAGGGGTACAAACTTAAACTCCAATGATAAGTTTTATTTCTGGTCAAAAAGATTCAAAACTTTTACCTATAGGTCCTAGTTGTTCAAGCCATGCCAGGGAGCACTAATATTTTACTGTCTTGTTTAAAATACAGCATCACTACTCCCTCTGGTTAATTTTAAAATTTAATCACCATCCTTTATGACTTCAAAAGGCACAGTAAAAATATTCTTTTAATTTTTTCCCAACCTTCCAAACCATATTAGCATTATGAGGTAAATTTTCTTGTTTTGCCAAAATACTTGGCAACTTCACTGATAAAATAGACACTTTGAAATAGATCATGGGATTGTGAGTAGATTTTCAAACACATATATCCTCTTTAGTACCTCATGCAACCATCATATACTTGTGGTGGCTTTCCATCTTTTTGTTTGGTGCTGTGTTGTCCATGTGCAAACAAACGATTCTTTGAGCAAGATTCTACTCAGATGGGTCTTTGTCATCACCTTATCCAATTCCAAGGTCTCAGCCCTTAATTCAGTCTTGCAGCTCATTGCAGTTTCAGTGCCAAAGCTGCCTGTCTGCCTTGGAGCACAGGGAAGCCAAAATCACAGCTGTCTCTGTCTTCTCACGTCAATGTAGATGTAGGGCAGGGCATCCAAAGAGAATTTCATATGGAAAACATGTCTACCAAAAACCATCTGGAAAAAGCAAAACTTGAGTAATATTTTCCCCTCCCAGAATATTTCTTATTCAGTATTATTATCAGCTTTATATAAAAAATAAAGATTAAATTTTGGGGTGGCTAGTTAAGTATGTAATATTAATCTCTTTCTCCATACCACAGATTTTTAGCAAAGGCAAAACTTACCACTGAAAATGCTAGTCAAATAAGATATATATATTTTTGAAAAAATTTTTTACAGTTTTAAGAAAGAAAGAAAGAAAGAAAGAAAAGTATTTTTTTAACAGAATGAATTCACAATGATGGTGATTTCCATTAAAGGAACAATGGCAACCCAGAAATCATAGCTAAAACCAAGCAGAGATCTACTTCAAAGGTCCTTAGATATCACTGATTAAAAAATTAGTTAAAGTAGTAATTTTCCTCTTTCATACTGAAACTTATTTACTGCTCAGCCCTTGGTAAGAAACACCTAAGCTTTGTCCACTTTTGCTCCCAATCACAAGTTTCTGTGTGTGGTCATAGCTGACACACCGTATGCTGGATACTGCAGACCTCCTGATGGACAATAGAAGTAGGAAGGAATGGCTGGGACCTCAAAGGCAGCAGAGCAAGAAATGTGGCCATGGGAAGCAGGGCTGCAGAGCTTCTGTGTAGACTCACAGTTTTGTAAACACCTCCAGCACAGCTGCCAAGTTGTAGGTGCCCACACAAGCACATGTTAAATAGATCCTTATCTCCATTCCACCACGAACAATTTTTTTTTTCTCTTTATCTATATTTTTATCTCCATCCTAGGACTCATTCAGCTTTTACAAAGAAAATCCTTGGAAAGGATTCAAATTCAAGCTTTTCTTTTTTTTTTTTTTTTTCCTGAGACAAAGCCCTTTTATAATTGTGCAGGCATTACACAAGAATCCTTTTTCTAAATTTTCACAGAAGTCAAATCTCTTTGCATTGTATAATTAGGCAACATTTGCATTTCAGGCAGACTCTGAGATCATAACTTTCTAGCACTCAAAAATGAGAACAGGATGCTACCATTACTTCTGGAGAATCAAGCCACAATTATACCCTAGGTCTTGAATGCATACGCCAGCTGAATTAGATAAATAGCTTTAAAGAAATAAACAATATTGGCACATATCTACTCAGTAAGTTGTACAGTATGAGATAAAAGAAGGTAAGCAGAGATTAACCATTTCTAGTTTGGCTAATACAAAGTTTGCATTCTTTAATTGCCCACCTCTGAACACATAGTGGGAAACTGAGTTCAGTCCATCATGTGTCATTCCATTCCTGGTTTGGAGTTGGTACAGAATGGACTAGTAAGCATCCACACGGAATTTACTTGATCTTGCTATATTTTCTCTTTCAAGATGGAACTTCTCAGAAACCTGAGGGTAGCAAGGGGTACAAAAAGGACGAAAATGCATCGTTATAACAATGATGTATCCCAGTAATGGACCCTTTCCCTGACCGTGCAGTCACCTACTGCATGTTATTACTGCAGCAACAGCAAAGGAAAATATCAGAAAAGCCCAAAAACTACCCGTGCTCAGCATGCAACATTAGCCTAATAATCAACATATCAGTGAACTGCATCTCTTAGGAAATAAAGCTTTTGAAGCATCACGCTTTTTTTTTTTTCCAGACAGAAACCCATATATGGTTGTCTTGATATCACATGAAAGATAACAGCCTTTCTTTTTTGTTTTATTTTTTTAATCAACAGGTTTTCTAATGTCTTTGCACAAGTACAAACTAGGTTATTCACATACTTCTGAGAATATTCTTGTTGTTTTCCAAGTCACTTGATAATTAAATGCTGTAGGAATGTTTCAGAAGTACTGAAGTTCAAAAACCATAGAAAGATTAGAAAAAGCAACAGTTCCTTAAACCAACTTTTCATTTAATGTAAATTCCTTTATGATAATTTTAGCAATTTAAAAGACATTCAGAATTGTTATTTTGAAAATATAATAATTTCTTTATTGTCAAAATCACCTCATTCAGCTCCTCCAACTAGGTGATAGGATGTCTCTTGGTGTAGTTGTTAAATTAAGGGGATAAGGAACAGCTGTATATACAGAAAATAGCCACTTATCTTTGATAAATGACATGTTTCCCAGAAAACTATCCAGTCATGAAGGTAGCAATACATGAGGAATCCTCCACTTCCTATGGAAGATATTTCCCAACAGTCATCAACAACATAAATACGTCTTTGCCATTAAAGGTTCTTACTGGATACAGAAAGCAACTTTTTCCCTACAATATCAAAATTGGAGCAAGTTGCCTAGGGTAGTTGTGCTTTCCGTCCATGCAGGTTTTTAAGACCTGACTGGATAAAGCCCTGAGCAACCTGGTCTGAGCTCAGACATCATCTGCTTTGAGCTGGAGGTTGGTGTAATGACCTTCTGAGGACCCCTCCAGTTTGAATTATCCTGTGATCTTTTGACACTATAATCCCAACATTAATTTGCCTTTCCCCAGTTTCCAGGCACAAGTCTTGATTAGACCAGGCTTACCTTCACTGAATTATATCTCACTGAAGTGCTCAGCCCCTAGCCACCAAGGATTTTTTCACCCCTGGCTCTGCAGCAGACCTCCAGGCCCCCAAGTTGCCTATTGGTGAACCTTGGAAAAGCTCTCACCTGCACCACAGATCAGACCAGAGCCACAGACCTTCTTCACTCCCTGACAGGCAGACTAGCAGAGATACTTTTTGCTAAAAAAGCACACTACCCCTATGCTCAGCTGCAAGCAGCTAATTGCTAAAAATATTTTATTATGTTGTTTATTTATTAAAGGATACCAGATATCAAAGCTGATTCAGACACAGAATTAAGAATAAGGGACTCTTCAAGGCATGATAGACAATCATGCTAATACATGATGTGCTTTCATATTATAGTAGAAATGATGACTAAGTTTTGAAATTGAGATGGTAGAGCTGTGTATCACATGGAACGAAATAATACATATTTCAGGTCCTTTTGTTAAGAATTGCAACAGAATTCAAAATAAGGGATTTTTTTCCAACTAGTAAGCTAGAAAATATCATAGTAGAAAAACTGGAAAAAATATGAGAAAAGTTAATATGTTCTCTTTTATCTGTAACAGACATTCTTTAGTATTTTAGAGACAGTAATTATCCTAAGTACATTAAATCTAGTGTTTAATAAGATTTTTTAGAAGTTAGGAAGTCTGGAAAGACATAAATAAGTCTAGACAAAATATCCCTTTTTAATGTGGTAATTCATGCCCCCTATGAAGGATGTGACTTGCAGTGACCAAGCTCTGTAATGATTTCAGCATGATACAGAGCATCATCTGAGTGAAAGAACTCATTTGTTTGAACTTTGGGGAGCATAATAGTCCCTTTCATAGTGCTAGTGTGTTTTATGCATTGAAATTACTTAATGCATTGAAGAGAGAAATTGTCCCAGTTCCCATTTTTTTCTGTAGATTCATTTTAGACCTGGAGATTCTTCTAAAGTATTCAGGGATCTCCACTCAGGAAACAGTAGAAAAATTTGGTTGCACTTCAGTGTACTAAAATACATATGGCAGTCAATGCATTGAACTATTTTGATAAGCAATGCGTTAACATTTGCATTTCCTGGTGACAGTTTGGTAGAGCATTCCATGCAGCTATTACAAGGCACAGATTTTCATTTTTACATTTCATTTTTACATTTCAGCCATGAAGAAGCAAGAAGTAGAGCTTCAATGCAACACCTAGGATGTGACGAGCAGTGCCATAGAAAGAGGAAACTGATATATCTTTGCCAAAAGATAAGGATCAAAGTCTGTTCAGGAAAAATCCTAGATTAGGTAAATATGAATGAGAATTTTTTCATCTATTCCCTCCCACTCCATTTCAGTGCTAGGATCCACTATTTCAAAAGAAGAACCATCATTATTTTGGAAATTTTATGACTCCTCCATGGGATTTTAGGCTCCAGATCACAGTCCCAGATAACAACACAGTGTTTACCTGATTAGATCTTTCAAAAAAGCTATTAGTGTCTCCTAAGGTCAGAATGACAATTCTTATTCCGGTTCTTTACTTGTAGTTTTACCACATGACCTAAAAAAAAAAAAAAAATAAAATTGAAGGGAGAGGAGCTGGAATATGGCTATCATATGGGGACAAGGTTCTGCTCTTAGGCTTCCATTGTCTCTTTAAAAGCTTTGCAGGATACAATAGGCAAACGGGATTTCCTATAGAAAATACTGATTCAAACCAGACAGAAAATACACCCTTTTTTTCTTTCAGCCAGTGAGTTACCATGGGTATCCCTGAAGAACTTTGTGCTTCGTGTAGTGCTACAATACCACACTACTGACACCACAAAGCAAATAGAAAATTATAACAGAAAAAAGAGTAGATACTGTGGGCATGCCATGTGGACACCAAACCATACCCACCCCGTTCCCCAACATCCCCAAACAATTCCAGCATCAATAGTTCACCCCTAAATGGTAAACTTAAAAAGGCATTATTAAAAACAGGAAAATAATCTTCACTATGTAGTGAATCAGAGCATATTTCAATCACATTCCTAATAAGCTGAACTTAAAACTAAAATATAATATATAATTATTAAAATACATAATAAAATGTAAACCACGAAAAGCTCATTAAAACAGCAACAAGAATGTTATGACTCATTTCTCTTCCTTCTGTATTTCTGACTGGCAACTTAAGCATTTCCTCATTTTCTAGAACTAAAAGATACAACATCTTGAATTTTTTTTGCTGACTTTCTCCTGGGACATGAATAATGCTTTTTCATTGCTTGAATTGCTTATCGAAGACAAGCAATTTTAAACAACTGTGGTTGTTTAAAATCTCACTTCTTTGATCTCATCAGTATTCTCTACCTGTGCTCACCATAGGTGAGGCGGCACCTCAAATACTGTGTTCAGTTTTGGGCCCCTCCCTACAAGAAGGACATTAAGGTGCTGAAGTGTGTCCACAGAGGGAAAACAGAATTGGTGAAGAATCTGGAGCACAAGTCTTACGAGGAGAGGCTGAGGGAACTGGGGTAAACACTCTGGAAAAAAGGAGTCTTGGGGAAACGTTACCAGTCTTTGTAACTACCTGACTGGAGACTATAGCAAAGTGGGGAACCATCTCTTCTACCAAGTAATAGGCAATAGACAAGAGGAAATGGACTCAAGTTGCACAAGGGGAGATTTAGATTGGATATTAGGAAAAAATTCTTCACCAAAACAGTTGTCAAGCATTGCAAGAGGATGCCCAGGGAAGTGGTATTTAAAAGATGCTTTGATGTGGCACTTTGGGACATGGTTTAGTGGTGGACATGGCAGTGCTGGGCTAATGGTTGGGCATACTCATTACCTAGAATGACCCCTTATATTTCAAATGCAAGAAAGCAACTGTCTATGTATCTTTAGCGAGTGCACTGTAACCCTCTTCTTGGACTGAAAAAGATGGGAAGGTTACGTGTTAGTACTATATTTTTACATATGTTTCAATAATAAGTTCATTTTGGTCATTTATGCTATAGCTATATTTATGTAGCTATACTTACATAGTTAAGGTTGAGCTTATAGTGACACCAAGCCTTCTATGTGTTAATCCCAGGACTTGCGCCCAAACACACATGTGTCTTAAAACTAAAATTTCCACTGAGCTTCCAAGAAAAAAAGTGCATATCTGCAACTTAGTTTTCTTAAGGATTATCTTGAGTTTACTTACTGAGTATTCAGTCTTAACAGAGAAATTAATCCCAAGTCTTTCATATTGTCAATTTTCACTTTTCCACACCATTATTAGGACGAAAATTCATTATCATTTACTTTTGCTGGTAAAAAGTATTTTAAATATTTGTCTAAATTTGTGCAGTATTTCATTCCTTTTACTAAAATATTACTGGAAGTGTCTTCTATTTTCAGTTATAAAGCTTCTTCATTCCTTCCAGACCTAATGAATTTCTCAAAATGTTTAGAATATTTGTTCAGTTAAGGAAATTCTGAAAGCGTTCAGTTTGCATCTATGGTTCTAAAAGTTCTCTACAATTTTAGTTCTGCATTACTTTTTTTTCTCTGAACTGATCAGGAGAAAATCAAAGTCAAGACAGTTTTCACAGCTGGTACCAAATGGATTGTTAGAAGTGATAGCTGCTTGACCTCAGAATTTTGCACTTTTGCAAAAGTCTTGTGCATTGACCCAGGTTGGTGAGCAATTCTGTTGTCTACTTTCACAAAAGGAAAGAGCTGGAGAGTCATGGTATCACACCAGCATGATATTCAAAAGTCTATGCTGCTACTCTGAAGCAAAACTTTCATCAGCGTGATTCAATGTAAATAATTCTTTAGCAAAATATTCTAGCTAAATCCGTGTCAGCTGAATGAAAGAAAAGACTTCAACCAGTGTGTGAAATGTTAACTTAGAACCAATATCTACATGCTCTGAATAAGTGTACCTAAAATTTCTTATGCAGCAGGTAAATCCTAAAGTTTTACTGGGTGTGTAGGACTAAAAAAAGGTCAGCCAATTGACTGCATATGGTTCAACAGCTTTTTCCTTTGACCTGCTAAAGTCTTTCCTGTTATCATGCTAAAAAAACCTAGTATTTGTAATGAATGAGAAAACTAAAAATATTGGATTATGAGAACTAAAACTACAAAATATTAATCACTTTTTAGAAAGATTTACAAATATGATAGATAGGGTTTAGTTCTGAAGAGATCAAATTCTGTTGGCACCCCCAAAGAAAAAGGAGCCTGATTGTCTTATCATTGTTGGGAAGATTAAAGCTGGAAAGAAACAACGTCATGAGCCATGTCCACCAAAGAGGACAAAGAAAATCCAGCGTGATGACAAAGAGAGAAAAAAACCACAGACTGTGTCAAAATCACTGAAAAATCACGGTGAAAATTGCCTTTGCATTGTGTTGTGTAACTTCTGTTCACCTCCTCACTTCCTATCAATACAACAGTGTTCTGCTTCACATTCTTCATCTATCACCTTGATAAATAAATTCTTTTTTAAATTAATCATTAACTAGCAACCCACCATGTTTGCATAACATTTCTTGAACAAATCTCTTGCTAATTTCTCCTTCGTTACAATTACCATGACTTAGAAAAAGTTTGATTACTTGCTTCTAATAAATATTTTCTTCACAATTAGAAATTTGTCTCAGTGCAAAACTGAAGTGTGAAATGTAATGTGACAACATGTCTCACCCTACCTTAAGTAACCATGAGAGACAGATAATTTGATTTCTTAATTTAAAATGATTCATAAATGTAGATGTCCTTCATCTGGAAACCATCATAACTGTGCAGATTAGGCTGGCAATGCTGCGTTATCAGGGAAAGGCAAAACCAAACACCAGACTTGGACTTAATTAAGAACTAGCTAAAAATTCACCTGTATTTTTGAAACTTTTGAAATGAGGCAAATTAAAAACTCAGCAGTTGTTCAAATATTTCTATTCCATTTTAGATTTATTTATGAAAAACAGAAAGTAAAAAAATTTATTAAAAGTTAATAGAAAGGGGTTTTTTCTGAAATTCAACTTGTTCCTTTCAGACATCAGTTCTCTAATTTCAGGGATCTTTTGAAACACTCCAATAAGAAAGAAATCAACCCAGTTAATGCCTTAGCTTTAAAAGTAGTAAGGTTAAAAAACATTCAGATTAATTTTCTGCTATCAGAAATTTTTATATTCCCTAATTCTAGAGGAGAAATTATTTCTCAGAAAAAATATGTATTTTAAAGGGATAGAGTGAACAGAATAGAAACACAAATTAAAAACCATTCTACAGTCCTAAATAATTCCTTCAGAGAATTAAGTAACTAATTTCTCCCTCATACTGGCTTGTTGGAACACAAAGTCAGTAGGTCTTCTTCAGAGAGTAAATTGTCTTTTACAGAGCAAAACTTGCTGGTTAAACTTTAGATTAGAAAAATCTCCCTAATGAAAACAATCAAGTTTGTCAGCATTCCAGTGAGAGTCTTGAAACAGACAAGGTCATGAACTTATGGAACAGCAGGAAAAAAAAGTCAAAAACATAGATGCACCAAAGAAAACCTATCATAAGTTAACATAAACCAACCTATTGTTTCTCTGCCCAGTTTGGAACAGTCATAAAGCAATTTCAGAGAAAACCTGTGATGATAACCGCTCTTTTATTATGGAATGTTGTGTAGAAAATCAGTGCACCGTATCTCATTTGGATAAACCCAGCAATTTCTGACCTCTCCTGACAACCTGACTTGCTTTGCCTTCTCTCCTGCTCTTCCACAAAAACATTAATCTTACCTACATTCTAATACTATGTCATATTGAATTTAGGGATGGAAAATGCATTTAACATCACTGTGCACTTTATAACTCCTTCTAAGGGGAAGTGTTTCAAAATTTGAGTTAATATAAAATTAATGTAAAATTAATATCTAGCTTCAGGAAAAAGAAAGTGTCCATACTGTTTAAAAATTATTTTCTGAAGAAGTGATTGAGGTGCAAACAGTCCTTTAGTAAGCTTTGCTTCAACATCTGATGGCCTTGAAAATCTTGCAAAATTCATTGCCTACTGTCAGTAGACAGCAAGCCACAATTTCAAACTCAAGCTTGTGTACCCTTGTCTTTTCTCTGCTTCTTTGTCACTGTTGCCTCTGAGCAGATTTCTAGGAAGAACAAGACATGACTGACATTTTAATAGCTGTCTTTCACTATAAGATTTCCAGGGGAAACCAAGAGAAATTATAGTTACTGGTACAAACCAATAAGGGCCAGATCATAAACCAGCTGGTTTATGACTTCAGCTGGGGAAACTGAAAAAATACAGGTTTTATTCTGACTCAATTGGCAGTAAGAAATCAACTTTCTTATAGCACCGTCTAGAAGTAGTGTAGGACTTACTCCAGTGAAATCCTTAAACTGAAGTGCAAGAGCTCACACAGATAGCGGGACAATTTCTCTCCTAAGGCAAATGACACACATTAACCTCAATGAGGTTTTGCAGAGTTGGGACAACAGAGAGAAAGGTGCAAGTTGTCTTACTAAATTTCTAATAAATGTGGCATGGATGATGCACACATTCTTTAGAAGTCTGTGGCATCCGCAGTTTTTATAACTTTATCTTATTCATTTCATGTCCAACCCCTGATTTAGTAAACATTCATAAAAACTAATGTGGAGGGTTAAAGTGTAGCCTCCAGGATTTTCAGGACTCCTTGATCCCAAAAACTGTGTTTACCCTGCTTAAGGAAATATCTGCCTCCTTTACTTTAATCTTTCCTCTCCTTTACAGGAGATGAAGTAAAACTTTCCTTCATTCTGCTTTCTTTTCTCATGTCTTTGATTGTTGTATATTTTGTAATTAAACAAACAAATTACAACAGCCATAACATTGAAAGAATCTTCTCAGGACTTTGAAATTTCTGCAATGTATTGATTTCTATGAATGACTATCCTCAAATCATCTCCCTCCAGATTTTTAACTACTCAGATAATGAGAAAGACTGAATAAGGTGATTTATGGAAATATTTAAGATCCACTGCACTTTATAACAATCTTGGAAAAGCAGTCCAGTGATGCAACTCTGTAAATCCATATTGTAATTAAATTTTGTTTTTCCCTCCCCATCATATTTTGTATTTCTTATAATTATTATTGAATATCTTTACCAAAAATGTATTATTGCTTAAAATTTTTACACTAAGCATTGCACATGCCTGAAATCATGCTGAAGGTATTCTCAATGCCTTCCTGAGCAACCATAAGGAAATTTCTACCCTGTTGGTTTATGATGTGATCAACAGTGTATGGCTATCTCAGGTGATACAGAGGAACAAAAGACTTTGAAGACAAGAAGAAAGCTCTGTTCCCCCACACACACTGTCTTTAACTCCTTGCTCTAGGAGGTAGTGAAACTCATCAAATATAAAGTCTCTGTAAGCTTCTTAACATGTTCTACATTTTTTCTCTGTGATTACTTTCTTAAAGTAAGAGGAGAACACAGTGAAACTGTTGGCGCTGTCCAGAATCGTTAGTGTGGTAATTTGCTTGGCCCAGCTACAAATAACATTTATAGGCAGAAGAGAAGTGAAAAAGGGGGGAAGGCCATGTTGTAGCCCAGGCACACTGGGAGGAGGCACTGGGTGTGGGAGGTGAGGAAGAGCCCCTGCCTTGAATCCACACAGTGCCAGGGGGCTGTGGACAGTGGTGAAGAGGTGGCCCTGCTATGCTGTGTGGGAATGCAGTGTCAGAGGGCAGCAGGAGAAGCTGTGTTTTCCACAAAAGAACAAAGCATTTATATATGTAAAACTCAAACAGAAACTGAAAATGCAGTTTGAGAATACTCCAAGATGAAAGTGCCACCTTTACTATTTGGAAGAGGAATAAATCCCAACAATAAACCCCTCAGTTTCTATGCAAGCAATGTCTGAATTTCAGAAATTTCTTATTTGACATCCAATAGAAAATAAAAATAGGCCCAAGGCAGAAAAAAAGAGGGGGGGGAGGGGGAAGTCTCAATCTCAAAATCACATTCTACAAGAGTAGATGTTCTTCAATAAGAAGAACTCTGCAAGTCAAAACAACAAGATATTGGAAGATGATGCAAGAATTTTATTATCAGATTTGTAAAAGTTTGCAGATACAATTCACCACGGATAACATGAAAAAGAAGATGGAAACAATAAGAATGCTGAAGTCTTCCTAAGACTGGAGATCAATGAACAAGAGCTGAAAGCAGAAATAGCAGAGGACTATTTCAGTGCTGTGAAATCAAACGAATCACGTATTTATATAACATACCCAAGGCAGCATAGCACAAGGACTAGTCATTTTAACAGTGAAAGAACATGAAACATTCAGATCTTAGGAACTGTGGTTCAGTGGAATGCCACAAAAGGAACAGCACCCTGTAATTGGCTTAGAATGGATCTGAAGGTCTCATTTCCTCAGAAGGCAAAATGAGGGCACTATCTAAACTAAGAATTTTTAATGTCTTGTAGAAGGCAGCAAATCTTTCACTAGATCTGGAAAAGACTGTCTATGACTCCAAGAAGTTGTACCTCACCCTGAAGCTACAAAACAAGCTGCAGAGATTCTTCCTTTGGGATATCACAGAGTGGAGAAAAGATGAGGGAGATTTGTACTGTCTTAGGGGAATTGACATCCAAAGACAACTCCTTCTCTGACCAAATAAAGGAAATAAGTATCCTAAGTACCCTGCTTCATAGTTGCGAAGCTGCCTCAGATAGCCCAAAAATATGAATGGCCCCCATCTTCCATGGACATCCAGCCTAATTAAAAGGCATGGCAAAGTAAGCTCCATCACCATTTTAAAAGAAGACATCTACAACTTCATGGAACATTGAGCCCATACTTAGCAATTTCTTTTGATACATTTTGAGAATGTCAACAGGACTGAGCCTGTCAAAAACAGAGGCAGAAGGGTGCCTGCTTTCTGGCTTCTGATTGAGTTTAGATGATGACTTAGATGCTAGATTGTTCAGACCATTCAGGAAAATGATTCAGAAATGAACAAAGGTATTATTCTGCTCTGTCCAGAAAAAATGTGAAATGCTCTTGGAAATTACTCACTGCAAAAAAATCAGGCAGCAGCTGAGCAGCAGCATCACACATTTTGGACAAAATCACCTAAATTCTGCATAGTCAATTACTGGAATTAGGCCTGACCAAATGCACAAAAAGAAAACATCTTCAGCTTTCAAATAAGATAGAAATGCCAGTACAGATGATCAGTGTCCACAGTTTTAACACACCTGATGCATCAGCATGGGATTAATGGGTGAGTTGAGAAGTTATAGATCATGCATTTATTCAGCACTTACTTTGGGAGTAAGCACTTTGACATCTCAAAAAGCAGCTGCAGTCTGTGGAAATTCCTGAGCCCTGTATCTATTTTCCTGATGTTAAGACCTGTGAGAAACCAAGTTATGGAAGATGGTGAGGAAAATGTTGACTTTCCCAGCTTCAGTTTGATATGTGATAAGAGCAAAACTGGAAAGTGCACCCAGACCAAAGGTCTTCAAAGATCTCCCATACCAAGCTGTTTTGGCATAGTCACTGTTTGCATCTCAGACCAAGTTGTTTCAGCTCTAGGTGTTTCACCCAAACCATAAGATTTCTCTGTCTTTATATTTTAAACAGCTCACTTGATGCGCTAAAGCTTACATAGATGACATTTTGATATGACTTTGTATTTATATAGCAAAAAGCATGACAGATGGCTCAGAACAACTTGGGGAAAAGCCCAGCCTGATGGATTAATGCTAAATAAACAGGGCAAGAAGGTAAGTTTAGACAGATGAAATAGGGAAGGAAAAGCTCATACAGGAAGATATGCAAAGAGAAGTTACTTATCTCAGGGGTGCTGAGAGAAAAAAAGTTTCCGTGGAATGGTAAAGCAGCCCAGGAAAATACATCTAATTAGGCTGCCTCGGTCAACAATGTGTAAGCACTTCAGAACAAAAAAAGAACAGAGGATGGAAGTGATGGTCAGATGCCTTAGACACATTACAGACAGTAGCAAGAGCTGAGCATCAATGCACTCACACAGAAATGAAGGGCCTGCTTGTGTATTTATTATGGGAAGCAGAGTCACAAGGCAGGCTCAGGATGATAATAACAAGCCATAGTGCTTTTAAACTGGAGCTGGCTCATGTCCTGCTGGTCCAGAACATGAGCACACTGTGTTGGTAGCATCCTGCAGTACAGCACTTGGATATCGCAGGCAATGACAGTGTTTCCTTTCAAGCAGAACAGACCTGAAGTGTAGAACAGTATGACATTAGTAAAATATTATCCTTATTTTAAACATGGAGTTAAACAGTAGATGTCACTGTGCTATAGGAAAACATGCATTAGCACTAATTATCCAATGCACTAATATTAGGACAACAGTTTACACAATCTATCCATCTGAATTTTCAGACTGGATTTTCCAGGCTAGACTTCAGAAGGGGTCTCTCAGTTCCTAGTGTTGTGGAAGCCAGGCCACTACCCAGCTGAGACTGCAAAAGCAGGGAAGGCAGCAGGAGAGTGAACCAGACTGATGCTGACTTCAGACATGCTGTGGGGGCTGGAAAACGAGTCTCCCTTTTGGCAGCTGGTTAAAGATGCTGCTGTGTAATATCTAAAGCTCTCAACTAAACCAGGTTACTGACAGGTACTTAATGAGCTGATACACTAAAACTCTGTACTATTCTGTGTGCTTCAAAGAATTTAGTGTCCAAGCAGCCTGATTTCTCCTGACTCTGACACCAAAAAGAGGAAATAAAAGATGTATTTGATATCTGGAGCACAGCCAGATTCAGGGTAAGCCTTCTCTGCAGTCTGATTGATATGTGACTGCAGCACAAACAGACTTTTCCATCCATTTTGGTGCTGGTAGGAATGACACTCCTAGCTACTCTTGGGGTGTGGAAATCCTGCAAGATATCCATTCTGACCTGGAGCCTATAATCCAACCTTGCAATTGCTTGCAGCAGCAGCAAAATAAAAGATGTCCCAGGTCTGCTTACAGGCCCTGCAATCACAGACTTTCCATGGAGACAGTCCTGCTGACTCATTAGTTGAGAGCTTTAAATCGTGAACAGCAGCATCCCTAAACACCTGCATACTGTGTCTTATTTAGGATATTTGACACAGGCAGGTCTGAGCAACAGAAAGGCAGCATATTCAGCAGCATGCTTTCTACCAGCAATGACTGCCTATCTGTACCAAGAACTATTAATTTTAACCTCACGTTGTCTTCCCAAAGCTTCCCATAACAGTTAATTTTCTTGGCTGAAATGCATTTCCCTGGCAATATTCGCATGAGGACACAGCACCACTGTTGAGCAGCTTATCCAACTAGCCAGTGGAAATTGTCCTGGTAGAAACATCATGTAACAAGGCAGCCGACTAATGATGCAATAAGAAATATGGTGCACTGTGACCCAGGGTAAGCCAGCATCCAGATTTGTCACAGAGAGGCAACATAGTAACTCTTTGAGCCAGCAACACTGTGATACCCATGTGAAATAGCTCTAGTGTCTCTAGCTGCTGTGGGACAGTTTGTGGTATCTTGAAACCTGTATTCGCCACTGACACATGTTGTTGCTATTTTGTTGTCCTCCATGAAACACTTGGAAAAAGATAGCATGGAGCAATCATAGTTGGCGCTGGACTTGATTTCCACTGGAAACTGGCTTATCTGTCTGTTGAGCTCTTGTTTAAGAGCACAGTGATGAGACATGACCTGTGAGTCCAACTCTTCCCTCCTGGATGCTAATTTAGAAACACATACCTTCATTTCCTTTTGTACCAGTGGGACAAGACAATGAGACTTATGGACCAAATACTCATTTGCTCTAAATCAGCACTGCTGATACCTCAGTTTTGACCCACATTGTCTTGACCTACTTAACTTCTGGTCATGGTGCCAGCCCACAAGCAGAAACTCATCCTAACATCACAACATGGGCTAACTAAACATGGCCTGCTAGCCTGGCACTGCTACTCAGCCTGGTTCAAACTAGCATATACCCATACATGCCAGGGTGCTGCAGTCATTCCTGTGGCTGCTGTTTAAATGTAGTGGCACTGAAATCTAAAGGTATCTTTACAATAAGCTCAGTGTCAATCTCTTTAAATTCATTGGAACTGGAGTTAAACATGGAGATACGTAGACATTTGTAGCACAGATTTTGTCCAGAATGTGGGGGGAAGGGGTAAAAATAGGACATTTTATGGAAATAGAGCTTTCACAGTATTTTTCACACAATTCTACATCCTTTTATAACAACTGTGGTAATCTTGAATCATTCATTAACCACAATTTTCTGTCCTGCTATTGACCTGCTGGAGTGTAATTGCAGCAGTGCATGTGTGGTCTCCAGAGGGTCCCTCTGCGGGAAAAAAATTGGAGAAGTGACTCCCATCCATCTTGATTGTAATTGTAAGCAGAAGGCTGTGCAAAGTCACACAGTCTGAATTTGTTTCCACTGACTCACGGCTGTCTCTGGGAATTCTGAGCAAATGCAGCTGCTGAGCAGTCTTTTAAGCTGCTTGGCTGTAGGTTGATCATAATTAGTATCAGAGAGCCAAGGGATGCAGAGCTTTTATGAGGAGTTCATATACAATATGTTTAGTAGCCCAAGGGGGAAGATTTATGCCCAGTGATTTTCTCCGCACATCTGCTCACTTACCTCCTTTTTTGCATACCTATTGCTATTACCAAATCCTGTTTCTCCTGAAAACAAAGAAGTTAGGGAATCTGAGTAATGCCACAGAACCAAATCACTCTTTGATACTATGTCATTCAAGGTAGGAGAAGAATCAAAACTGTAATTCCCCTCTTTGTTTGTTTGCTTGCTTAGTTGAACCTGTAAGAATCAAAGGCAGGGCAATTGCTGATCCCAGATTCAGTAGTGCTTTGAAATCAAATAACACTACACTGACAATTTTTTAGATGAGTTAGTGTTATTTTGAAGCCTCACATGATGTCAGACACTACTGCATCCTTCTGGAATAGAACACAGAACTAAGGGGTCATACCTCTCATGCAATTTCTGCAACTTTGCCATTGGTAAGACATGTGCTATGAAACACCAGTGGAAACCAAAGCAGAAAGGCATGTCAAGAGGGAGAACCCCTGACAATATCACTTTTGTTTCTTATATTACTACAGATGTCATTCACTTTCTTCAATTTTTACTAATTCTGTATGAAACATTGTGGATATAGAAGATCACCTTCCCTGGTGCAGCTTGAGGCTCTGTCCTCTTGTCCTGTCACTAGCTGCCTGGGGGAAAAGAACCCCAACCCCCACCTTGCTACAACCTCCTTTCAGGTAATTGTAGAGAGTGGTAGGATCTCCCCTCTCCAGGCTAAACAACCCCAAGTCCTTCAGCCACTCCTCATATGATTTACTCTCTAGACTTGTCACCAGCTTTGCTGGTCTTCTCTGGGCTTGCTCCAGCCCCCCACTGATTTTCTTGTAGTGGAGGACCCAGAACAGGACACAGTACTTGAGGTGCAGCTTCATCATGCTGAGTACAGAGAGTTCATCACTACTGAAGTCCTGATGGCCACACTACTGCTGATACAGACTAGGATACCACTGGCTTTCTTGGCCACCTGGGCACACTGCTAGTTCATGCTCAGCCAACTATTGACCAGCACAGACAGGACTGGCCCCAATAATGAGTCTTGGGGAACCCAGCTAGTGATCAGCTGCCCACTGGATTAGACTCCATTCACCATCACTCCCCGGTCCCAGCCATTCAGGCAATTTTTAATGCAGCAAAGAGTGCACCTGTCCAAGCCATGGGCTTCCAGCTTCTACAGGAGAATGCTGTGGGAGGCAGTATTGAAGATTTTACTGAAGTCTGGGTAGACAACATTCACAGTCTTTCCTTCATCCACTAGGCAAGTCACCTGGTCATAAAAGAAAATAAGACCGGCCAAGCAGGACCTGCCTTTCCTAAACCCATGCTAGCTGGGCCTGATTCTGTAAGGTTGTCCTGTAAATGCTGCATGATGGTGGTCAAGATAATCTGCTTCGTGCCCTTCCCCAGCACCGAGGTCAGGCTGAAAGGCCTCTAGTTCTGCCAGCCTTCACAACTTATTATCAGTTGGATATTCAGTGGGTAACCAATGGATAACTCAACTAATCAGATATAGTGCCTATCTTCACTACATTAAACAGGCATAACAGTGGAGAGAGTGGGCAGAGTAATTCCCTCCACTGGCTAAGCCAGTGTAAGTGCACAATGGGCTGAGGTGAGCACATCTCATCTCTGAAGATTCCTTTATTTATGTAATGTCATCCTTTCCTGAAAGGGCAAGTGCTCCAGCTCCTAACCACCCTGGGGTTGGATCGACTCCCCCACTTAACTCCACAGCTGGACTCCTCCATTTATCTCACTCCAGCTTACTGAGGTAAGCCTCCTTAGGCTAGGTTAGAGCACGGTAGAACTGGATCTGACATTCTGAATGTGGTCTGATAGGTCCTAACTCTGGTTGTGCCCCCATTTATGCAGCCCAGGAGGCCACTGGCCATCCCTGATGCCAGGGCTTAGCTGCCCACCAGGACTCCATTGAGCCAGGACCACTCCCCCCCAGCCTGGACAGCTGCAAGGGGACTTCCATCTCAGGGACAGCATTGGGTATTCCTCCTTTGGCATAGTGTCCATTGCAACTATCTGTCAGGTAAATGGTCAAACCACAGAACCATGAATGACAGGCCCAGATTGGAGCAGCCTGCTCTTATGGAAGATGTCTCCGCCCATGCGTGGGATAATTTTACACTGAGATCCTTTTTCCTTTATATTATGAGTTACAATATAAAACTGTTAAAATAATTCCAGATTTATTGGAAATAGCTAGCAGAAATCTATATCTATAAATACTGATTCATTTCTCTTTACATGCATATACCATCATAACATCCTTCAATTACTTTGAAGCAGCACATAAGCAGTTGTTTGCCAAAGTGTGTCACCTTCATCTTTGTCATACCTAACAAATTTATCAGAGGCAGAAGAGTACCCTGGCCTCCCAAAAGCAGAACAGAAAAGGCTATTCTCTAGGACTTTGTCATTGCAGTCTTCTTTTCTGTGTAAGAGCATAGTACAGGTTTAGAGAAATCGAAGTCTGCTTTCCATTGTCTTCTATTAACCCGTGAAAGATATTCTCAAATCCCAGCTATGCTTTTCCAGAGCAAGGTGAAGTGGTCAGTGTAGCTCTTCAGAGCATAATAAGGTCTCAGACACCACTTTTTGAAGTGTAGTGGTCTCTTTTTCCTGGACAAAGGTGAAAAAAAAGCCAGTGACCAAACTTTTGAATGGTGTTAACTAAACTCAGTTCCCACTGACATCTCACTAAAATCCCTTTGAAAGCATGACATAGACAAAGTTTTTTCTCTTCAGCAAATCCTGTTTGGCATCCCCTGAAAAAATATACTGAACATGTCTGGCAAGTATGTCTTATATAACAAGATCTCCACCTGGAAAGAGTAAAGTTATTATGTAAGAGGAAGGTCAAATATTTAAAATGCTACACACTCAGAATGAGGCTCCATCTAGTCTGTTATTAGAGATGTCAGTTTAAGAGCTAATTAATAGCAAAGCAATCACACACCGCTTCACAAGAACACCTCCCATTCTAGTAGTTACGAGTTTAGGAACATGCTTTGGTGGAATTTACATTTGGACCAGGGTACTTAATAGGCCCTGATGAACCTCTTAGTCATGAATTTGTCACTATGAAGTAATTTTTATTTGTGGTTTCTGTAACTTCCTATTGGAATGAGTTTCACAATTTAACTATGCTTTACATATGTAAAAAAGTATTCACTCATAACATTAATACAGAACCTCAGTGACCACATGAAAATAAATGAAAACAAAATTTATCCTTAAAAGAGAAGCATAATCTTATGCTGCAATAAGATTGGTAATATTTTCCTCTTTTTTTATGATGCAAATAGCTGTCTGTGGTTTATAATGTCAAAAAAAATGGAAAAGAATGCAGTGAACGTATAATTTCTGTTGAATAGCTCTTTTCTATTTTTGATACAGGATCTTTTCATGTTTGTATCTTTCTAGTTGGAAAATATCTACTATGAGAGGTGTCCAGATGGAAGAGGGGCTTGTAGTGAATTCACCAGCAGCTGTGGGCATCCGAGGGCCAAACGGGAGAAACCTGCTCCAAAGGCAGCAAAGACCCTGGAGGGTCATTATTCCCTGCAGACCCAACCCCATGCTGAAGCTGCTGAATTACTCCCATAAATGCAGCACCACGCAAAAAGCACATGACTTGTTTCCATATCTGGCTTAGATCTGGAAAAAATTTGGTTGCTTTATATGTCACCCACTCCAATAAACATTATGCAGAAGTTCAGCTAGACCCCATTTCACCTGCCCATGGACTTGTCAGTGAACTCTCACCAGTTCCTTATCTTTGTGCCCCAAACAGCTGATGTGCATCACAGGAATGTTCAGGGCAGGGACAGCCCAGCCCCAGGTGATTCAGCTTTGGGTGGGAATATCCACCTGATCCCATCCAGGTGGCTCCCAGCACCGAGGGCTGACTGTGGCAGTGAACCCTCACAGCCGTGGCATGCAGGACTACTGTCCAGGGACACCTCGTGGTTGTGGCTGAGCTACTGTTGCCTGTTCCTGGGCAGTGCCCACCACGCCCCATCTGGGCTGGATCCTTGAAAACACTCAAGCATCCGTCCATGCACACACAGGCTGGACTCAAACATTTCCATTATTCAGGAGATTCCCATTCACCATGCAGTAAGTGCTGGCTGTATATGCTTCCATCAGAAAAGTCATGCTCAAACATTTTAAAAAGAGATGGAGACAGAAATTTTAGTCTTAGCACTTCAGCCTTCTTCCACTGACTTCTGGAATGGGTTTTGGCTTATTCTGTGGACCTCAACTGAACCATAAGAATCAAGGTAAATTTGAAGAAAATATGTTTCAGAAATGGGAAGATTGCAAATTGGCCATTTTTGTCAGTTTTCGCATTGTGTGCTCAAGATTTTATGGTTTAACGTATTTCTAAGTTGTGACAGTGCATTGGAAGACCTATAATTTCCTTCTAGTAAGCAAAATACCAATGTGTAAGACAAACTGATGGAACAGAACAGCCAATTTTTAATTCAGGCAAGTACAGTCTGTGAAGATTTCTCCATTTCACTCAATCCAGGTTGCAGACAGAACTTCTCCTACTGTGCTGAGCCCTGTGTTTTTCTACTTTTGCAATTTTTATGGTTTATTGTTATTTCAAATGTTTTTTGTTAAGCATTGAGAATAATGAGACACAATTTCCTTCCCGCTGGAATGTGATGCATAGTGGTTAAATCTGCTAGAAGGAATGTGTACATACTGTGAGAAATCCAGACAAGGCCAGTGACAGAAGTAGGGGTGAGAATGCAAAATACATACACAAAAAACTCATTAACAGTTTTGTTGATTAAATTATTGTACTAATTAGAATGAGAAGCTACCTGATCAGAAGAGCCAGTGGTTGGTTATCACTGTCATTTTCCAGAATTCTTCTGTTAAACATTCACATGAAAAGAAAATGATCATCAACAGTTCTTGTATGAGACCACAAAATCACTTAAAGAAAATAAGTTAATTTTTCATAGGGATGGACCAAAAAAGCCAAATGCTCCAAGGGTCTGGGCATGTTTCACTATTCATCAGTCTATGCACTTGTCATTGTCCTGATATTGAGAGTCTCCACAGCTAGCACAGTGCTGTTCCATGCATGCAGAAGCGTTTAATTACACGGCACAGGTCTGGAAGGTGGCTCAGCACTTCATCTGGGGACTCAGCAGAGCCAGGTATAAGAGTTTTGGTACTCAAGCCAGCCTGATATTAGAATCATAGAGTCTGGGCACATCCTTGTGGTGTATAACTGACAGAAGCTTCAGAGCCTGTCCTTGACTTAGATGGCTATTACCACTCTTCCCAGAGAAAAGGGATGGACTTTGGTCCAGAGGAAGCTGGTGGCTGAGAAAAGATCAGAGCAGGAATTCTCTGAGGAAGTGGTGCCTCTTTTCACTGTTTCAGAAACTCTGAGCACAGTTCTGAGCTTGGTATATCAAGCAGTACTTTTCCCCTCCTCGCTGTATTTTAACATCAGTACTTCAGACTATTATTAGAATTGCAATGCCATAAGGTAAATTTTAAGAATAATCTTCAGGATTTTCATCTTCTTTATGTCTTTAGAAAGGAAGAAAGATAATGTTAATACCAGACACAGATGCATTATTCAGCAAAGTGGCTGCTACATCATAAAGACCCATGTCAGGGTCTGTGAACCACAAAGGAAATAAGGGAATGTAGATCCACTTAAGCCATGTTTCCTCGGCGTTCTTGGTCACCATCCCAGACCATTACCATTCCACATGACATAGCAATGATAGTTGTCCTACAAGTCTACCCATCTGTACGTAATAGATGTTTATAGTTTTAAGGATTGCAGGACTGATCCAGTGGAAGACACAAGCCTATTTGATTTCTCTCATAAGAAGTGCCAAAGAGCAGGCAGAAACAGAGGAGACCTTAGTAGAAAACAAAAAATCCAACTTATCTCTGCTGACCAAATATAACTTGTCTCTAGATGAGACAGTTTCCTCATGAGATCACTGATAGCTTGTGCTATCTCTGGTAACAATAGCCTTTTTACAAAAGAGAAAGAAGAGCAACACCACCAGTTGCTTGGTGAAGTAATAATGTTTCTTTTATTTATTTTTTGTTGTTGTTGTTGGTAAATGACATCAAATCTCAAGGTTAGTTTTATCAATAAAATTCTTTTCTGTCTTCAGTGCAATGATTTATTGCAGACTTTTACAGCAGAAGTCCCTTAGTCTTGGTTTATGTGTAGCACATTTTAAAGAGTTTTTATAAAAATGTATGTGGATTTCTTCATTCATATGGTACTAAAGGCACTTGAGAATGTTTTCTGTGTTTAACTTGTAATGGCCATGTCCCAGTCTGAAGAATTAAGTCTACTGACAGTTTTCATAACCACTCACAGTGGTCACATCCTAGATTTTGAACAGTCTACAGAAATTGTATCACCTTCACACAAATGATCAGAAGGTTCTTTACATCTTTACATTCTTTACTACTCATGGTAACAGTATTTTTGGTGCAGACAAGTTCCTGGACAACATATACGTACAAATTGTGCTCGTGTCTTTGCTCCGAACTCAGGTCACCAGGACACTACTAGCGCAACAGTTTACAAAGGTTATACCTCCCAGTGTGGCCAAAGCAATTCTGTTACAAGCTGTGCTGAGAACAGCAGTGTCTTAGAAGTAGATACCCAATCTATTTTTGGCTTGGTGCTAATTATGAAAATTATAACTCATTTGGTGTTCCAGACCGAGGAGGCAAAGCGGCTACATGTTTTATTATCCAAATCAAAACGAAGAGATTTCCATTTAGCACCATGTACTTTTAATATTTCAATGTGAAAAAGAATCGGCCTTCATTTCCAATTAGTTTGGGTGAGTTCAGTTGCTCATTTTCTGTGTGCCATGTAAATTTGAGTCTGTCACATCATAAATATACATGTTTAATATCCTTTTATAATTTTTATAAGACTAATTATATCTTTAGGCTGTAACATAGTCAACCATATCTTCATTGGTCTTTTTGCTTATATTTTTAATAATTTCCAGTTGAATTGATATAATGGAAACTAAGTGGTATAAAAAAACTTGGCAAAGTGCCCATTTTAGTACATTAATTCTGCCAAGTGAGCTGATAATAAGATTGAATAGGATTTGAAAGATTAGAGAGACGGCTTAGAAGGACATGAAGGTTAGTTTCGTACGGCTTTTCAGCTGCTTAAAGGGAGCCAGTATTTGAATTTTTGTCTGTACTTTTGTGATGAACTCTTTCTATAACCTTCTTCTGGGGGAAATATGGTGCCAGAATTAAAAAATTAAATTAAAATAGCTGAAGATTTTTTTTCCATTAGATTTGGATGCTGAAATTGATCCACATAGTCACAAAGTTTATTAACACAGAAGCTTATGTGTCAGTGCTGGATAATTGATCAGGTGACCTACATGCTGTGACAGCATACTCAGACTGCTCAATTTTAAATGTTTTTTATTTTATGCTAGAGACTGTAGGCAGAGGAACATGGCAAAATTTAATCAAAGGGGTCAGTGGGAGATGACTTGTGGCTTCTTTCACTGATTTTGCAGAAATTGTTTCTCCCTGTTTCAAATGCAAGACAGACTGCACAAATGGTTGAAAATAGAAGTGATTGGCTACAGAAAGAAGTAGCTAGGAAAAGCAGACAAACACAGCCCTGATGAAATCCGCAGCCTTCTCAGACCATCAGGTTTGTCTGTTTGATGGATGATCAAGCCTTGTTTGCAGCTTCTAAATCTAAGTCTTGGCAAATTCAAATGTATCTGCAGTTTTGTTAAGACAGATGAAGAAAATAACTTTTCATGTTTGTTTCTTTTCAACCACAATATTATAAGGCATTGCATGAATCCTGTTAAAAATGTCTTGCTATTATTGCATGATTGCAACTTTATATACCTGTGGTTCTTCCCTGCTCTTGTGGCACCCAGGTTAAACATTTCCATAGTAAGCCCAAAGCAACGTGTGAAAACAAAGAATCAGAGCTATCAGTCTAGTATATTCAGAAATTCATCTGAGATGGTACAGACCTTTTCATTCAAAGGCTTGGTGATAGAAATTGTGGAAACCCATTTAGTCATGGAATTTACTGTCCATATATGGAGCAGGTTGCCCAGAAAAGTTTTAGATAATCCATCCCTGGAGGTATTCAAGGATGGGCTGGATGGAGCCCAGAGCAACCTGGTGTAGTGGAAGGTGTCCCTGCAAGGGGATTGGAACTAGATTTTTAAGGGATTCTATGATATTTCCTGAGGTGAAGACTTTGTTTGAGACAGTTTTAAAAAATCTAGAAATTCATTATTGTTTGGGGGCCCTCTGAGGGCAGGTGGCTGGAAGGAGAAGTCCAACAGATGTTGGATGTTATTCCCTGAACGTTTCATCCTCTCCACAGTGTGAAAGAAAAATGATAATTCCTCTTAACAATCAAAATCCTGTTAGGACAGCAAGAATCCACTGTGTCTTGATACCAGGATAAAGTTACTGTAATTGCTTCACAAGACTTTGTTATCTTGCAGGAAAAGGACTAGGTTCTCTGCCTTTCACTTTCTCCTGGCCTTCTTTGGCTCTAATTAAAGCAATACTTTAGGTAGGTATTACCCAGAAGAAGTATCTCCTCCTGATGTGGTTGGCAATTTGATAAATTTGGATGTCAAGGGTAGAGAAGAAAAGCAAGGAGAAAAAAAAAAGCATTTGAGAAAATGAACTTGAACTGATAGAAGGCACCATTTGAAAAAAAAAAAAAAATTGCATTGCTTTCAATCTTTCTTTATTTTTCCTTCAGAATTTACTAGCGGGTGGATCTTCATCTCCACTGTTCATATGTAATCTTGGCAGAAGTTTGTCTCTAATTTTATACTGATGTCACACACAGTATTCTGCAACTGGGACATAGCAACCCTGGTTGTGTGTATAGGCTGAGGAATGAGAGAATGGAGAGTGTACCGTGGAAAGGGACCCAGGGAGTCCTGGTCAATGGAAAGTTGGATAAGAGTCTGTAGTTGGCCAGGAGGACCAACCATGTCCTGGGAGGCATCAGGTCAAGGGAGGTGATTGTCCCACTCTGCTCTGCGCTGGTGTGGCCTCATCTCGAGCACTGTGTGCAGTTTTGGGCACCACTTTGTAAAAAAGACATTAAACTATTAGAGAGACAGTGAGGATGATGAAGTGTCTAGAGAGGAAAATCTTATGAGGAGCAGCTGAGGTCACTTGGTTTGTTCAGCCTGGAGGAGGCTGAAGGGAGACCTCATTGCAGTTTTCAGCATCCTCACAAGGGGAAGCAGAAGGGCAGGTGTTGATTCTTCACTCTTGTGACCAGTGACAGGACTCAAGGACATGGCATGAAGCTGAGTCAGGAGAGATTTAGGTTGGATATCAGTAAAAGGTTCTTCACCCAGAGGGTGGTTGAGCACTGGAACAGGCTCCCCAGGGAAGCAGTCACAGCACAAAGCTTGTCTGAGTTCAAGAAGCATTTGGCTGACAGATGATGTAATTCTTGGGATGTCATGAGCAGGGCCAGGAGTTGGACTCAATGATCCTGATGGGTCCCTTCCTACTCAGCATATTCTGTGATTCTAAACTTCTGGATGGTACACATCACTCAGCTGATATGAGGAAAGGACAGGACAAGGGATAAGGACAGTGCAAAAGATCTCTCTTTTTTCTCACGGCTTCTAGTGCAGAGGAGGTACAAGGGGGATGTATTTCACCACTTTGCTCTGTCGTGTACTGAATTTACAAAAGAAAGGCCACAAAAAGGTGATGTACAAATATAGCTTAATGGTCCACATTTAGGTCATGGAGACATTTTGCAATCATAATAAATCTTAAAATAGGTTAATTTGTCTGCCATTCAAGACAGAGCAGAGTTGTAGAAAAAGTACAAAATATTTTATTCATAAGTCTAGCAAGACTGGGCATTCAATGTGATTGACTGTGCTGACCTACTTTTCATGAATACCCGATCTCACACAGCTGCACTGCTTGTCTCAAAACAGGTTGTACAACAGGTGAACCTGCCCTTCTGATCACTTCAGAATAGTGAGCTAAAGCACGATTTTTAGCTCCGGTGTTTTCTTCTTTGTGTTTTATTTGAATTCATTCTAATGATAGAATGATTTTTTCCTTTATTTTTAGCATCTGGTTTTGGTCAGACTTGCTGGCTTAATACTTGCCACATGTAGAAAAACCTTCAACATGAAGCATTATAATAATGTTGCTTTCTTTCTTGCAGCCTGGAATTGTATCTAGAGTAGCATCACTACAAAAAAGATGCAAAGTGCATATGCTTGTTCACTGTATTCTAAAACCATGACCTGTCTGTGATATACTCTTTCTGGGCTGGGATTCAATATCTTGAAGTGGAAATTTCCAATTGAGTCTTTTTAATATTAATTTATAGTAACTCAAATTACTGTCACTTATTTGAAACCTCTTAAAAGTGAACTTTGATATTCTACAAATCTTCATATAGAAAAATGAAACTGAATTTGGCACTCCTCCCAATTTTTCTTTTCCTTCTCATGAATAATAGTCTTTTTTTTGTATGTTTATTCCTCACTGAAACATAGCTCTCTCCCTTTCTTTTGTTATAAAGAGCAGTATGCTACATGTTACATGCACTAATGAATTAACATTTATAAAGCACAACGTATACCGTATCTAAGATGGCTACTGTGAAAATGCCTGAGTTGCTGCACTCTCTAAATAGAGCACAATTACGGCATACGGTTGGAGTGCTGTTATCTGTACTGCCACTGCTGGAAATTTCACTGTGTATGTGGCCTGAATATTTAGAGCTCAGTGGAAAATTCCATAAATGTAGTGTAGCTTCAGAGCACCTAGCAGCTGTTACAAATATCACACCCATCATACACCATTGCCAAGTGATAAATACGAAGCCCCTCGCCCATTCTGGGTGTATTCTATCGCTTGTATCACTCCAGTATTTTAAAAGACCCTTTGAAAAATGCAATGACTAGGTGCTAAGTAGCATGCATAATTATTCAGTGGAAGTCTTTCCTGCCTGTATATTCCTACTCCTTCCTGGCTGGGCATAGTTAATGTTCAAACCTGAAAAGGCAGGAAGAAACTATATCATAGGTAGACAACATTTGCTGTGTGCTTTTGTTTGCTTAGTTTGATATACATGCTAAAAGCCACTACTTAGCTGAGCAAACACAAAAGGAGAGTGAGCAGCTCTTCACACTGTTAGAATGTCTCTTATTATAGTGAGATGGAGCAGGGGTGTAATATATCCATGGAGGATCCCTTTCACTCTTGCCTGCTGCAGGAGCACACTGACACCCCAGAGAATCGTTGCAGTAGGAACTGCAGAAACAACAAATGAGAGAGTTTATAAGAGCAGAAGAGAGAGTTTGCAAAGCATTGTGTTTAAAATAGCACAGGAGTTGAACTAAGATTATACAGGCTGCAGGCTGGCTTCCTAACTAATGATTCTTCCTGCCTCCTACTTATATTTCAATTCCTCCTGCTTTTATGCTGTTACAACATGTTAAAAGCCTCTTTGTTGTAGAAAGGAGAAAAGTGATAAATGTGGTGCACCCAACAGCCATTGACAGCTTGCTGCTTTAGCACTGCACTGGCTGCATAAAGGGACAGGGCAGGAGAGGAATTGTTAGCTGGCATCCACCTGGGAGTTTATGACTGCTAGGCTCAACCTCAGTAACACAGAGGTTTCAAAGTTTGCAAAGAAGTAATGGTGGTTTTTCTACCTAACAGCAAGCTCTTTGTGGCAAAATAACATCTACACGGGGACTTCTCTCTCAGGAGCCTCAAGAAGGCTACAAGTTTCAACCCTTTGCCTGTCACTGAGCCGGACCAATACTGTCCATGCCAGTCCTGACAGTCCTTGTCTAACTTGGCTTCGTGGTCTTCCGGAGGTGACACCACCTCTCAAGGCCATCTGTTCTAGCACTTCTCTGCCCTTGCCCTTAAAAAGTGAGGGGTTTATGCCCAATGTCTAATTTAAATGTTTCTTGCTGCAGTAGATACCCTAAAGGAGCAGAAACAGAACAGATTGTTCCCTTCCTCGCTGCAATATTGCCTCTGCACATTGCTCCTCACAGGAACACCTCGTTAGTATTAATAAGAATCATCATCTTGATCTATGGAATGGCAGGAAGAGGAGATTGCATATGAGGCTGTCAGTAAAAATGGGAGACAGAGACAGAAGAATTAACCAGCTGGCTGAACGAGGCTAATGGCAATCTGCCCTAGACAAATTAGACAGCAGCCAACATACTGGGGTATGTAGAAGTAGAGCTATAAATAGTCCTTGCTCTACTGAGGATCTTGCAAGATTTCTACAAGGATACAGTCCTTGAGCACTCCTCAGCATTGGGAATATGACTATAGGAGACCCTTCTGAGGCTCAGCCTTTCGGATAAATGACCTCAGTTGGTTAGAGCATGGTGCTAATAACACCAAGGTTGCAAATATGGACCATTCACTTAAGAGCTGAACTCAATGATCCTTGTGGGTTCCTTCCAGCTCAGAATATTCCATGATTCTGTGATTGATGTAGACCAAACTAGTTACAACCACTGCAAGTCAACAATTTTAGGAATATCTTTTTCAATCAAATCCTGTCAAACTCCTGGGATTTTAAGGCAAAATACTGTTTAAAAGAGATGATGAAAATTATTTTATTTATTGGTTCACCATTTAGTACTGTAGTCACCTCACACTTAATCACACCATTATCACACCATTCTGCTCGGTGTTCCCTATCTCTGGTTTCCTTTGAATAATGCAGAAGCATCAGAGCAGGTTAATGTTGTTGATTACCTCTGCCCCTGTAATACTTTGCATCTTCTCAAGGTCTTCACCAAATTCTCTAACTGACCACAAATATTAAGCCTCATTTTGAAGATCAGAGTCACAGCAAAGGTAGCAGTCAGAGAGCACTGTGCTTCACAGTCATGTCAAAATTACGTAGTCACATCCAAGCTCCTTGTGGAGAATGAAATCCAACCAAAGATGAATTTGACTTCAAAAAATTTAATTGGCAGAAAATATAAATTTTCTGAGTGTTAAATGAGAAAAATCTTTGAGGATATGGCAGGGGATGCTTAACTAAAAGCATTTTGGGGAAAAAGAAAAAGCCACTGTTTTCTTTAATACGGCAAAGACTCTATAGCAGTGGAGAATCAAAATAGTCTTGACCATCTAGGTATGATTTGTAGTGCCCTCATGCTCTCAGTAGATTTGTCAGTTCTGTGAGGTGAGTTACACGATGCCCTTAAAAATAAAGCAACTCATACAACTTGCTGAAGCTGCACTTAATTAAAATGCAGTGGAAATGCCTTCATGAAGGAACTTTCTTATAGACACTCTCCCCTCAGGAGAGAACAGTATGTTCTTGTACTGACAGGCAGAAGCAACCACCTCCTATACCCATGAGGTGCTGCTGGTGGAGCAGGGTCTGAGAGCAAGGCAAGGATCTGCTTCTTTCCCTTACTCACACCACCGCTGAGATGACTCAGACAAGGAGCCTGAGTGCACCAGAGAAACCTTCAGTCACATAAGCAAATTCATGCTGGACTCGAGCCTCTCAAGGGGGCTCATGGGCAGCTGCAAGTGTGTTCAACCTTCCCATGGCTTCAGGGTTGCAGAGAGCCTGGGCCAGGACCCAGCATGGGCCTGGGAAAGAGGCATTGTGCCAGTCCCAGCTTTGGGTTAATGAAAACATCAGTGACTTCTGAAAGACTGTTTGTACTCACTAGGATTGTAATTTAAAGACCCAGATCTCATCCAGTCCAAAACAATTAGCATCATCTGTCACCTATTTACTTCTTTTTTACTTATTTACAGTAGTCAAGTACCCTCACAGGACTTAAGTGCCTTTTCTAAATTTCTCTATTACTATTTCTGCATAATAATACAAATTTTGAGACTGTACTTGTTAATTTCATTCATATACAAAAAAAAAAAAAAAAGATATTTTGAGTGTCAGGCATGTCTTTTAATCACAGTTAATGGCTACACTCTTTTGAGAGTAAAAATCCTAGTCTTGCAGTGAAAAGCATCACATAATGGCTTTCCTGGGATTCATATTTTGGCTTTATCTTGAATTTATGACCTAAATTTTTTTTCAATGTTGTACCCTGCTGATATCCTTTCTCCTGAGAGAACCCTACTGACTTCAAGGTAGAGTGACTGGAAGTTACTAAAGAATCATAGAATGCTTTGGGTTGGAAGGGATTTTAAAGATCATCTAGTCCAACCCCACTGCCACGGACAGGGACATGTTCCACTATACCAGGTTGCTCAAAGCCACATCCAACCTTGCCTTGAACACTTCCAGGGATGGGACATTTACAGCATCTCTGGGCAACAGGTTCCATTGCCTCATCACTCTTATAGTAAAGAACTCCTTCCTTATATCTAATATAAATCTATTCTTTTTTAGTTTAAAACTGTTAATAGGATCAACACCAGATAATCCAGAAACCTGACCCTCAGCAATGACATCATTAGTTAGCATTATCCTTCAGGAAGGCTGAAGCATTCTTTTGCCAATTCTTCCAGTTTAATAGCAAATCTCTGAAAAACCCAGATCCTGGGTTTGTGGGAAAGGGAATGAAGCATTTTACAAGGAAAAAAATGTTCAGAAAAGGGAAACTATAACGGACTAAAATATTACAACACAGATAAAAATTGTTTAAATGTTATTTTAAAACCTTTCTGATTTTAAATCCAACCTGAAAATTTTGCATCTCTCTGACTCATGGTACTTAAGACAGGGAGCAAATCCTAAAACTGTGAATATTTGTGTACTTAATTCCAGTGCCTTGTAAAAGGAATGCAGTTGACAGCTGTTGTGGCTGTATTTGGAGCAGTACACGTGGACACTTCATTTAAGTGAAGGATTTGCTTTCATTTGAGAGCAGGAACACAAAGTTTTATGTGTTGCATTAATGTGATAAATCTGAGATTTCCACAGAAGCTTCCATCCTTGTCTTCTCTCTGATGTCTTTTATAATGAGAAAGTCTCATTACCTAAAATTATTTTATTCCACACATTTGCTTTGGGTGAAGTCAGAAGGGAGGACAACTGGCAAGAGTAGGAGGAGTTACAGCTCCCTGGCAGTACCAAGCACATAAAGGCCTGTTGATCTAGCCCAGCCCAGCTACGACTACACATCTATGAAAGCTGTATAATAACTTATATGAAAGCAGAGGATGTCAGCCAGTAGTTATTTCTTTCTTGCGGGTCCCAATGACGCTGAGTGGTGACACCTGCCCAGGTGTCTTGGAGTGTTACTGTTCTTGTGGCCAGGCTGGCAGCTGAAACTCCCAGGGCTAGTGATGCTGGGTCTGACTCAGAGCAGGCAAGCAGAATGAGGACACAGGGTTCTTGTGCTGTTGTCACAAGCCTTTAACCCTGCAGTAGCAGTCAGCTGTGCTAGCTGTGGATTAGGACCCCAGCAGTTTAGGATCTCCTGTAAAAAGAGTAACAGAAAAGTGTTAACAAAAATGGTAACAGAAAAGTGACCCCTGCACTAAGGACCTTCTAGGCTAAATATTCACACTGTACATAGACAGCTTCATTGCTTAGGCCACCTTTCTCAAGCCCTTTCCCCACTTAAAAACATCATTTAAAAGGATAAAATTTAGTTTCATCTTTGTTGTCAGGTCCTTATTTCACATCTCAGAATCTCATATGAATAGTTATTGACCTATGGAGGTTTTACTGTACCTTGTGATTTCTATCAGTGTTACTTTGTAAGAAATAAAACATGAAACTGAGTCAGCAAAAAGCACACAGGCAGCAATTCCCCACCTTGTGTTACATGTATACAGCTAGAGTAAACAGCAGATGTCAGCACTAATCCAGAATTTGAAATATTAAATGGAATTTGATCCCACCCCACTTTACTGTCCTCAAAATGCATATGATCAGACTGTGAAGCAATTCATCAAAACCTCTGCCTAGAAACACAAATACGTTTCTGTTTAAAGAACCTTAGTAAATTTTAAGTATCACTTCTACATGAGTACACCTAGCTAGCAAGGGATTACATCTGTACAGATAGGGTTTTTTTCAACCATGCAGTAAAACATCACTATCTTCATGCACCTTCATAAAAACAAAGATTATTTTTAATAAGTGGCTTCAGAGGACATAGTAGTTTGGAAAAGGGCAAGCACAAATGTTCAAGAGACACCTAAGGACCAACAAGGATGCCTAAAGCTGAGGACAGAGGACAATAAAAAGTCTCTTGATGCGGTTGGCAGGCAAGGGCTGCAGCTCAGAAAATTTAAAATGTGTTACAGACTGCAAGTATATTTCCTACCAGCATGGAGCACAGTGAAATTCCTCAGGGTTTTGATCACAGTCATAACTACTAGAGATGCAAGAACCTATACAATACCTAAAACAGAGCCCAGGATTGCACTTTCCAGTATCTGTGGTGGGATCTCTCAAATGCTGCTGCAGTCTGTTGTCTGCAGTAAACCATTCTTGATAGGACTGTTCCTAACAAAAATCTTCCAAAAATAAGGAAAAAATGCTACTCTAAAAATAGTAGCAAGTTTTATACCAATACTTATGAATGGGTTTATTCTATTAGGATTTTTTTTCTATCTTTCTGAAGCATTTTCTGTTAAAAAAAAAAAAAAAGCCAGGCTTAATGATTTTATTATCCACAACTATAGCTTTTTCTCCAAGGATCACATGTTCCTTAATTGACATTGAATGGAAGAGGACAAGAAATATACCCAGGATCAATTTAAAAAGTAAAAATAGGTTGGCTATTTAAAATCGTATTACTTCTGGTTACGAAAACAATTTGGCAGCTGTTTACATTATGAACTTAAAAACTCAATTCTTCCAAAGCTGAGAGCTAAGTCTCAGTTTGGAGAAACTGGCAAGATAACCAGAGCTACCTTTATTTTTTTAGCAACCACCACAACCATATTACAGTCAACTACCCTCCGTGTCATTCCTTGCTCCCTGAACTCCTTTTTTCTGTTATTTGAAGGGGGGAGGGGAAGAAAACAAAAAAGTAGGCTATTTTTATTAACTAGTAAAACAATTACTTTGATTCATCTTCTCTGACCAGGAGAACAAAACAGGTCATCAATCTCAACTTCTCTGTCAGCACAGAGATGTCAAAGCAGAATTAAGTGGTGGAAAAATTGTTGAGGGAGAAAGTGGAAAAACAAGACACACAAAATCAAAGACAGTAAATCCCCTTTCTCAAGAGTGGGAGAGAACTACTGCTGAGTTGCCATGCTGCCACAAGTTGATGCTCTGTCAGGTTAGAAACTTAATTTTTCACACAGAATCAGAGAAACTGTGATACATGGGAAGGGTGCAGGCTTTTCATAAATTTATGGAAAAAATAGAAAATTAAATTAATTCTCTTTTAATTCCAGGTGAATTAAAAATTCTTTGATCTCCACTCTATATAATAACAAAGAAAATCACTCTTGAAATTGTTTGCATCATCTTTTCTTTGCAGGATACTTCAGTGCAGGATTAGAGTCCTCTCCTGCCTTCCCCTCTAAACTGCTCTCTCCAAGGTGTCTTCTCTCATCCTGAGTGGTAACTAGCTCTTTTCCAAACCAAAACATGGAAGACTGAATTTTCTACTAATTTCATCACTCTCTTTATGCACAACAGATGCTCTTAAACATGACGGCAAGGGATAGTTTGAGCTCTATCACACTCTGAGGATGCTTCAGTTCCAGCAGCTCCACAAATAAAGTGAAATTACAAGATCTGTCTACCATAAATGTCCCACATCTAGACTTCTGATATAAAAAGTATTAAAAAAAACACTTAAGCTTTTCTGTTTTACTGCTCCAGCAATGACAGAATAAGAACCGGATTAAGTATATTGGCTCTATAACTAGTTGAATTTCTCTACTCTTTGAAATCCCTGTCAGTCAGAAGAAATATTCAATAGCTCATGAGTGATCTTTCTCTTCAGAGGATTTTAGCAACTGCAAAATGTCTAGGAATCTGGGAGGTATTGAAGACAACAAAAAAAGTGCACAGTATGTAGAAGGTTCTGTCTTGCATCCTGCCTCAATATGCAAAACCATTTCTGTTCCCCACTCATCTCATTCATGCACTGGGGGAACAAATAAACTACATTATCTGTCAGTTGGGGTGTGTGGTGTGGGTGGGGCAACATTAAAAAGGGAGCAGAGTTGCTTATTATCAAAGTAGTGATGGTTTTGTGTGCCAAGTAATTTTGGTCCCTCTAGTCATTTCACGTGAGGTCAAGCAGCATCCAGAAGACAGACCCTGCAGAGCATTTCCTCCTCATGTCCTTTCCTCTGAGACCTCCCAGGCAAGAGAGGACAGATGTTCCTGGGCCACTAGTGCCCACAGGGATCTTCAGATGAAGAAACCTTAAGTCCATCAGATGTTGCTGACAGTTCTCAGAGAATGAATATAAATTAATATAAATATGCCAATGTTAACATCATTCTGGTGGAATGTAACAAGGGAATAACCTAGTTTAATCAATGCAAACTTTTTCAGTTCACTGCTTGCTTCCTGAAATTGTTTTGGGCTACTAAAAAGTAATTATTGATATACAGAAGTGTTCTGGGTATTAAAAGGAACTTTCAAAAAAATGGAGATTTTATGAGATGTAGAGGTGTAATTTGAAAGAAAAGAAGTGAGACTGGTTAAAAGTTTTCAAGCATTTCTATAAACAAGGCCCTTCATAAAATGCTGAGTAAATTGGAAGTAGGTGGTTCTCTCGGGAATGCTGTCATACACATTCTTAAAAGGAGCTGATCATTCAGTAGCTACTTTGTGTCTCTTCTGTCCTTATCTGTAATCCCATCTGTCACAAGACTCTCCATGTCCTTAAATATTACCTCCTATCAGACCTCTGTAGTCAAAAGCAGATTAAATATTTATGTGTCTCATAAATATATGCCAGTGGGCAGAGTGAGTGAATATGAGAATGCAGGCATGTGCAGTCACATAAAGGCATGACTTCATACAGAAAAAGATGCAACCTCCATCTGATTACAGGGACCCCACAATTTCTTGTCTGTCACTTCACATGAGTTCATCAGAAGACCAAATTGACAGGATTGTGCCAACCAGCCTTTTTTGGATTGGAACACAGGCATATTTTCAGATTTCCAGGACATTTGACTGGTTTAAAATATCAACATTGGAATATACTAAAAAAGAGTCCTTATGCAGCCCTCTCAGAAAAGAAAAATTTATCTCATTCATCCATTCTGAGAGATGAAGTGCTAAAACTAATAGTGTTCTATGTAGTAAAAAATTTTATAATATCTCACTCTTTGTCACAGTATTATCACTTACACTTTTTTTTTAATAACAGATTGCTGCAAAACCACGAGCAATTCTTCAATATTTTGCATTATCCTTACTAGCTGCCCACTTATTCAAAGCCTTATCTAAAGACAGATTGATTCTTTTCCTCCAAAATAACCCTATGGGAAAATTGAGAATAATGCCTGAGAGCTTCATACACATTCAAGAATTTAGTTGCATGTCCTGCCTGTGAGAAGTCTGCTATTACTGTCCAAATCTTTGTACTTTGAGAATTAATGAATTGAAGGACTGAGATAAGATTCACTCTAAATGCCTATTTTAAGAAAATGAGGGTGTGAATGCTACAGCTCCAGCTCTAAACTTTGCAATAATGCCAAGTCAAACACTTGAGACGCAGCCTCCAGGTCCCTCTTGTGTCCCCTTTATTTATTCCTTTCCTCCTGGGCTCACGAAAAAGCATCCATTGCTGCAAAATCCTCCATGCTCTTCCACTCCTTTTGCAGTGATTTATACCGAGAATTCGGAATAGCCTTTGTGCAGCCATGTATTGGGATTTGAACTGACCACAGCTAAGTAGAGAGCCAGCTAAGCAGGGATCTAAACTTTAAATTCTAACTTCTTGTAAAGTCATCATAGCAAAAGAGAAATCACCACCTCCAACAACACTTAGTTAAATTTGAAGGAAGCTTGGTTTTGTTAAACAGGGCAAGTTTGAGAAGTTACTTACATGGGTCTCTCTTCATTTCTGGACCCCAAATGCTCTCAGAAGAGGAGTAGATGCTGTGTAGAAAAAGGTGGAAACATGCAGAAAGGACTGTGGACATCCAGAGAGGACATAGGAGAACATAGCAGGCTCCTGCTGAAGTCAAGTGTCCTTAAAGCTGGGTGAAGAATCTGAACCATGTCCTGAATGTAGACAGAGCCCCATTTTCCTTTCTTACCTCCTTAATTGCCTTAATCATACAGCATAAAGGATATTCATAGCCCTTTAAATTAAAAGGTTGTCTATAATTCCAATTTCCCCTAAATATGGAAATGTTTAATTTTTATTTAAGATACCAGAAATTAACCATAAAACACAAAAGACAAGAATCTTGGGAAATACAGTTTGAAAACATGATGCTCCTCCCTCTTTCCTGGACAGTCCATATATTTTGCAGTTTTCCAACAGCCATGTGACTCATGAGATGTTCTGTGCAGATTGGTCAGAGTACAACATCTCTAGCTTCTTTTGAACAGGACCCGAGTTTCAGGTCAGGACTTTGATCTGCAGCCTCCACACAGCATTAAAACTGTCAAAATAACCTGCTAACAATGTTTTATCGTCTTAGTAACTATTTTACAAACACTAACAAATTTGTTCACATCTTCCATCAGAGAAATTAAGGTGTGGAACTCTTGGTAAGAGTCATGTAGTAAATTAGAGCTACAGCAGAGTACCTTACTCCCAAGATAAACTGTCTTCCCTTTGTTTAAGTATTTTCAATGTACTTTCTAGCCTCTGCATTTTAATTTCCTTACTATTTACTTAATTTCCTCCTGAAATATCGTTTGCTTTAATTCCTCCTTCGTTTCCTACTGTGTTCTTCAGTCCCTCTTCAGTCTTTCTCTAAAGCTGCACCTCTGTCTTACTGCTGCATATTTTATGGTATGCCTTTAAAAAAGAACAAAACTATTCTCCTCATGTGTCCCCTTCTCAGTACCTCACTGAACTCTCTTCCTCACAGCTTCCATCCTGTTTTTCTGTTTTGCTCCACATATTCATAGATATTCTAAAACATCTCTGTGCAGACCGTCTTCCAGGCCATATTTTGGTTCTTTCTGGCACAGTAAGAGATGGTCTCAGCAGTTCCAGGTGTGATGTCAGGACAAGCCCTTCATATCTCATAAACTGCTCACTTTGTTTACTCAGAAATAGCAAGATCTGGTTTGCTCCCAGGAGAAAATCCCTCTTTCATACAGCAGTGATTTGTCCTCTGTAAAATTCGACCTGAAGCCACTCTGACAGCAGATTCCAGAGGCAGTCAGCAGCAATAGTTGCAGCCTTAGATGCTTGAACACTCATGAAACATGCCAAAGACCCTTCTCCTGTTTACCAAGCTCTCTGCAGGGACCCTGATTATGGCATCCCCTTCCCTCCCCCCGCCATAGCTCTGAAGGGACCACTGTCCCTGTACTGTTACACACTAACAGCAAAACCAGCAAACCATGGTAGACTGCTTATCTTGTCCGGTGGACCTACCTCATTCCAGTTGTTAACATGTCCAAGTTTCCCTTCCTCTTCTTCCAAATGCATCCTTCTAGTTATGATAAAAAATATAATACTTTGCAAAAGATCACTAACCTGTACAAAGCCTGAGTCTAATACATTGCATCAAAATTCTGCTGAATTTGAGAGACAGGTCCAACTCTGCTGAGAAATTTAGATGGAAACCCAGCCTGACTTGGCCAGAACCACTGCTCAGCTCTGTAGTCTCCTACTTCTGCACAAACACATGTAGCAAGAGACCAACAGCCTGTGAGCCTTCCCATAAACCCAACACTGCCATCACAACACACCAACCCTGCACTTTTCATGACAGGTAACCAATGCCACCATTTGTCCTAACAGTGTGAAACAAACTGGGAAGAACTACAAAAGCAGTGGTACCTCCAGATCTCCACTACCTACTGACCAAGCTGGGAAGTGCCCTGTAGCTGAGAGCATTCCCCTGCTCCTGCCCTGCAGCCAGGTGAGGCTGTCGGGCTGGTGCACATCACATGCTCAGTGTCCCCACACCGTTGGGTGTATGCTGCCTTTCTGTTTTCCTGTTCTTTCACACATGAGGACCACAGGATTTGTCCATAGCCTCAGAAATGCTGTAAGATAACTTGGTTATTGTATTACTTCTGATATTAATTCTGATTCTTCTATCACATTCTGCTGAAATAGGCAAAATAACCCCAGTTACTGATGCAGCTGAAATCTAGTTCATGTCAATAGTGTAAGTAGTACTTTAGTGTTTAGTTACAGAGGAAATAAAACATTATGAAAAAAAAAAAAAGTAAGTACCAAGATAGAGAAAACAAGAATGTTCAACGTATCTGCTTCCCCAGAAAAAAACAGCAACATGTATATTTTAAGTACAGTCATTATATAAGCAAGGAGACACTGTTGCCATCTATGCTCATGCTTCGTAAGATTGATGATTTTAATATTTTTATGCTTCTAATTTTTACATCTCTTTTTGTTCACTGGGGGACATTCAGGAAGGGGGTTTTATGCATTTAAAAACCCTTTGAAAAGTAAGAATACTGGCCTAGAAATTCTTGGAAAGAACGCAGCTGTGCCGTGTAGAAAGGAACAGCATTGATGTATTCGAGGAAGAGCTCCTGCTGAGCTGGCACTTTATAGCTTGTTTCTGTCCAAACCGAACTGCTCATGCTGATTCATTAGTAAAGGATCTGCTCTTTGCCAGATCACACTTGCCTATGCCAATCTACTTTAGCCAGGCACTAGCAGTTCCTCTGCATGGCACATGCATAGCCTTTCCAACATGGCCACATATCAAAGTCAGTGGCAAAGGAGTACAGGAAATGATTTTGCTTTAAAAAAGATTACTTGAATGTGTGGAAACACTGGTTAGAGGTGTAACCTATCCCAAAGATTTTCAGCCACAAACTCTGCAGATTGCATGAAAAATATTTACCAAAACCTGTCTTTGGTTAAGCAATGTAAACTTGTATTTCTGAATCAAACGTGCAGAGTGTGTTTTGGTCAGATGCAAAGTTGTCTTTGTGCTGAATGAAGACTATTTCCAATGTGAAACTCCTGACTTCTTTTCCATTGTTCTGCAAATCTCTGACTGCCTATCCTCCATCTTCAGTTTGTTCATCAGCAGCACCTATCAACTGTTTACAAGAGCTTCTCTTAAGGGTTTCCAGCTCTTCCTTCACCTGTGAGCAAAGGATGTGATTACTGTGTGGCTATCTTAACACAGACGAGATATTCCTATTTTGTATCCTTCTACTTAACACAGACGAGATATTCCTATTTTGTATCCTTTTCTATCCTTCTGTAGCTGAACCCTAAAAGGGAGAAACTGGATCTCCACCCAGAAACCCTGTTTCTTAACTTTAAAATTTACATTAGGGTTGTAGTTTCCTGCCAGGTGCCCTGCTGGCTGCATATGAAATTTCCTTTATCTAAAACAATACCTTATATTCTAATTGTTTTAGCAATCCAGTGATTTTAGGATTTTTAAAAAATAGTTTGCAAACATGCCTAAAAAGGAAAGAGAACATTATTTCTGATAATATCACTGGTGTTACATAAGAGTTACAAAATATCCTGGTCTTTAAAGGAGACATCTTGCTGGAATTACAAATGAGAGTAGGATCACCAGCTGGAGTGATGGGAAACCTACAGAGAGATACAGCAAGGCATCCCAGCAAGGCAAACCCCCAGAGCTGTGCTGAGCAGCGTGGACAAGGAGCTGCTGTCTGCAGCAAGTGCTTTCCCACTGCTCCTGAGTGTGAACCTGTCCTCTTTCTGGCTTTTGAGTTGTTTCAACTAACACCTTTTACCTCACCATTGGAGTGGGATAACAATTTTGGAGAAAAAAATAGTTATAAACTGAGAAGTTTAAACATGGAAGGTTTTTGGTAGAAACACTGGACATCCAGGTTGACTTACTCTATTTGCACCAATCTGACTTTGCATTTTTAACATGGCTTACCCAGGAGTCTTTCATTAAAACAACGGATTTCACTACATGTCTGTTTTGCTTCTCTGGAATTACAACTGTTGCTGCATGAGCAAGCTGGATGAGACTGCATATGAGAAGGCAAGTACATGTTCAGTGTCTTCCTAGATGGAGGAAACAAGCCACTGTGGAATAAACTAGGCACATCTGAAAGTAATTTTCTATCTGAACTCCCAAGACTACAGAGCTTTTCTTGGTCTAGTGTTTGTTTGAAAAATTATGGTAAATTATCCTCTTAAATGTGTGCATAAGATAAATGCATGTTTCAGTACCTTGGTGATACAAGACTGCTTGACGTAGGGGCACAGTGATATTTAGCTAAGCATTAGAGACATGTGAGGAGCTGGTGCTTGTCTCTAAACCTGTGATTTGCCATTGCAAACAAGGGACCCAAAGGACGTATTATTATGTAGTTCAACACTTAGTGTGACAGGAACAGACTTCGAGTTCCTCTTCTGCCTCCCAGCACCATTTCTGCATTCTGCATTAAATCATGATCAAATATAAAATATTTAAAATATAAAACCAAGTCGTGGGAAGGGGAGCTTCAGTCAAGGCAGGTTCTCTGTCCCCCACAGCAGGGAAGGCCTTCTGTGCATCTTTGCTCTCCACTCTGCTTTCTGAGAAGCCAGTGAGTCTAACCAGCAGTGCAACTCCACTCAAGGAGACAAGTGAGAGACCAAGAAGAGGAGAAGCTGTCAATGCTCAGCCCATGGTATCTGAAAGCCAAATAGGATGACACAGAGAGACCCTACACTTGATTTCTCCTGCAAACTTATGGATAGCTGAGTTTTTCCAAAAACTACCATTAACTTTAAACATTTCTAACTAGACTTCAAGGCAAAAGACATCTTTCAGGACAGTTCAGGATTGACTTCTTCCCCCTCAGGATCTATGCATAGAGATTACAGTATTTTAAAACTGTCTGTTAGTGGCAACACAGTACTGTACTATTTGTTCCAATAATTATTTAACACACAAATAGACTCAAGATAATATTCTCAGCAGTATTTACAAGGTCTTCTGGAGTCAGGCCTCAGTTTGCTCTTCAAATGTTTTGAACAAAGTGAAAGCCATGTGGGTGGATTTAATGGTCGAGCTTGACAGTCTATTATCTGGGGCCACACAGTTCCTGCTGGACTGATGATGTAAGCAGAGCAAGGGAACATCAGCCTGAAAAAGACCTGAAAAAGGCCTGAAAAAGTGTATTTAGACATACACTCACATTTATTGCTCCAACAGTGAAGAAGTGATTGACTTCATAACAAACATTTATAGAAACTTGAAAAATATATTCTTATATAAACAAAGGAGTGCTAAACATACTGAATCATTATCTTCTCAATCCATAGATCCACTGCAATTGCTGCAAAGTTTAAAAATATGTTTAAGCTACAGAAGGTAGTGGATTTAACTAGCTAAAGAAATAAAGAGCATAATGAAATACAACTTCACCAAAAAGCAAGTCACTTTTTGAGGAATACAAATGGAAAATTTGGAATAGCTGTTTTAATTTAAAAACAGATGAAGCATGAGGATTTTGAAACACATTTTACGCTTTCTATTTCGTGGATCCTGAAGTCCTTCAGGTGCTGCCAAATGGAATGAATAGATGGCAGTCAAAGTAAAAACAGGCATTTTCACTTGCTCTCTTCCTTTATACACAGATACACATACATACAGAGAGAGAGAAAGAGAGATGATTCATGATAATGGAATTTGAATGAAAGGATTACTGGGCATTTACTTCTCTGTTTTACTCTCTAAGGTATCCAATTCTTCTAAGAAGCAAGTCAGCCCTCTTTTTTTCCTTGACATATCAAGAAATTGTGATTAACCTTGAATTGAATAGAAATTAAGGATGAATGATGGCATTTAACTGATGACTAAAATCCTACTTGTCTCTTAAACACTAGCTGGTTACAAACCGGGATCTAGATAAGATGGTAAGTAATTTCAAGTACATAACATGCAAGTGACACGCATAACCCCTCAGTGGTGACATGTATCCCCATTTGCTAAAAAGCTTCTTCTTCCTCTTCCTTTGGGCACCCTGATACCCACATACCTTACATCAAGGTGCAGGAATCTAAAGGATAAAAGAAAACTAATGTTCACTCATGTACATGCTTGTGACCATATGAAGAAATTTTAAAAGGATAACACATTTTACATTTCTTCAGCAGAAAAGCTGTGGTACCTGGCACTTTCAAAACTGAAAGTATGAATCTACTATGAAGGTACTGAAATATATACCTTTCTCTTTTACATAATTTTGAAATAAATGGGTTTATAACATGCACCATCATTTTGCAGCAGTTAAGTCACAGCCAGTCATTCCCTGAGGAACTGGGTTATCAGGGCTCCATCTTGATTTTCATGAGGCCTTCAGCTTTGTATTTTTCTAGCACTTTACAATATTGCATCTTGAAATGCTTTCTATTTGCTGTGAAATTGATAGCTTGCATTTTCTCACCCAGTTTTCTTTCCTTCTGCAACAAGATCAGGTGGCTAAAGTTAAGGTCCTCTAAAGAACCCTTTAACCCAAACCATTCCATGATTCTATGATTCTGCAACTCTACGATTCTATGATTCTATTCAAAACAACAGCAATATTCAGAAATTTTTGACAAATTTTATGTTAAGGAGTAAAAAATTAATTTTATTTTTAATTAAACAAAATGAATTGGTTTTTGTGGAAACACTTCATAAGTTTCAATGCTTTAAGCAGCATTAGAAATCTGCTTATACCAAGTTGAAATCTCTTTGAAGTTATTGCAATTTATATATTTTTCTGGAATTTTAAATGCTAATTTTAAATGCCAACAAAATGCAGTTTTTCAAATATTCACTGATAGAACGGGATCTTAAAAAGAGTGGTTACAAAATAATTTTTAAACAGGAAGCATAGTATGTTATAGAAAACTCATAAACTAATTTCACCAAATATACTGCAAACAAAGAAGAATTTGAATAGCTCCACAAATAAATAAATCTATACTGGGTAAAATTCTGCACATATAGAGTCAAGTTTTAGGTAATTTCTTTTTCTTATGCAACTTAAATTGGGCCTCAGTTTGATGGGAAATTGTAACTTCCTTGAAATATCATCAGGTGATGCCTTTGACATCAGCTTATAATTTTCTTTGTTATAGCATATATTCTTAATGTTATTTTACTATAAAGTTGATATTATTTGTACTGTACCAGGCCCTTATCCAAAAAAGTGCTAATGATGCATATGATTACATGCTTTCCCAGATATTTTTGAACCACAAACTAAAATCTGACATATAAATCCACATACAAATTGAATGTTTCATTTTTATTTTCAAACTCAAAGCCTGAATCAGCATTTTCAGCTCCAAAATCCCGAAAGTTGCTTTTACTGAAATAATTAGTAATAATTATAATTTAACTATGTTTCAAGTATTTTATTTTCTTCCCACTCATAATATCAATATTTCCACAGTGACCAGTAAAATACGTCATCTCATATTTCACAGTAAATAAAGCCTGAATAAACATGGGCATGGTAACTGTAGCTGATTAATTTAACTCTAGATTTTAAAATTCACCATCAGTCATTAATTGCAAAAAAACTTTTATGATCCTTTTGGTCAACAACTGTGAGTTAATGACAGCCACAAGGTAGGGCTGGTATTCAAGCTGATGAGGTCATGTCCTTTCCTTCTGAATCTGTTTGCATTTTTTTCTTTTACAAGCCAAGGCAGATTGATTGCAACGAAGCGTTGTACTACGCTCAACTCAGAGAATTCATAAGTAAGAATAGCTTTAAATTCTCACTAAATAGATTCCTTTTTTCCTTACCTGCTGGATGGAGATTCCAGCGTTTCAGTGTTTTCCACATATTGACCTGGTGCAGTGTGTGGCAATTCAGCCAGACTAGATGTTTGAATTGTGTTCTGTCATTTCATTCCAAGGTTATTTACCCCTTCCTTGACATTGCTGTAACATTTCAGTCAATTTTGAAACTAATTGTTCAAAATAAAAAGATGCAATATTTTTCATTTGAAATTTTCTGAATAAATTTTGCAATTTTCAGGGTACTTCGAGGCTCAAAAGTTTACCAAACCTGACCTCAACCTATGATTAGTTTCAGCCCATTTCATAAGGCATATTCTAATCACGCTGGATCAAAAACTGATTTGTCTGTGGGCTCAGAGAAAGGTTATAACCTCCTTAAGAGGTTATAGCTACTTCAAAGAAGAGAAAGCAGCTAAAATGCCACTCAGGTGGCAACTTTTTCTTCTTCTGTGCTTTATCCTTCATGTCAGATTTCCAGAGCTGTCTTTGACAAGGAAGAATACGGACATTCCAGGCTGTTGAAAATTGTTTTGGAAAGGAAAAACAAAAAAAAAAAACTACCAAACCAATAAGGAATTTAGGTTCTCTGTTTTCTTAGATTCCTTACAGATCACATTTAGCCAGAACTGATCAGTTCCAGCTCCTACTAACATCAGACTGTCCAATATTTCCCACTGCTGACCTGTGATGTGCCCTATAACCTTGTCCAGTTTTATTTGGGCTGGATTTTTCCATGATGGATAACGAACTAAGGCACTTCTATGTCTATACATAACTTCCATGCTTCAGCTGCTAATTAATTATCTAATTAAGAAAAAAATAGGACCTGGAAAATCTCTTCAGGTTTTTAAATAAAATCTAGAACTTTAGCTGTGGGCTTCTTGAGCTGGAGGAACTACCTTCCAGAGCTGCCCAAAGAAAAATTTCTGGAAAAATTCTTAGTAGGAACAGCAACAAAGAAGAGAGGAAGATCATTAAATATTAACCATATTTTAAAAAGACACATGACTTGAGAATTCACTGGCAGTCTTGATTCTTTCATTTCTATATCCTCCTAGTGCTTGAACTCACAGCCTTAAAATTCTATTAAGGGAACTTTTACACCTGTGTGTGTAGGTTGTTGTGTGTATTTCAGTTTTAATTATAAAATAATCTTTAAAGAGAGATCAAGAATATGAGGCTGCATGAACTCAAGAAGTATCAGCCATGGGTGGATTATATAAATGTCATACGAACAAAACAAGCAAGATGGTTCTGCTCATTTAAACACCTTAGTTTCAAAGAGGTTTAATTATGAAACAGGTTGCATAAAATAAGATTTCCTCTTCATCTCACAACTTTTTTACTAGAAGTTAACATTAAACAGATACCAAATAATATGGCTCATGTAAAATATGGTACATGGAGTCCTTTCCTAGGAAATAAAACAACTTATACTTAGTCCAGCCATTAATTAACCCAATTAAATGCAGAACAAGTCAAATAATTTCAATTTTAGTAATGAAATCCTGAGTAGACTTCATTTTACTTCATAAAGAAAAAATTTTAACATGAAATGTTTAGAAGTGCATTATTCCTAAATATATCCCAACTTAAATTTAATTCCTGCTTGGACTTTGAAATACTCTGTTTAAATTAAAGCTAGCTTAATAACAGCTAAAATTTGAGCTATGGTGCTACTAGTATTGACATTTGAAATTTTAAAATAACATTTATGTGCAAATATATATATATATATATGAAGAAAGATAATGCTCTGATAATGTTCTGAAATTTCTGTGTTTCATTCTGATTTTTTCTCTACTCACTTTCAGTCCCTGCCAGTGCCAGTATGCTGGTAATACAGTGAATCTTTGTTTAGCCTTAAACAACAATGTTATAGGCTTCATTTTATTTTGTGATTTATTTCTGAGTTTCTACCTGTTTTCATTGTCTAATTTAAATACATCTATATATGTGTGTGTGTGTGTATACACATAAGTAATAAGGCATTGGAGGTGGTAAGATAAGTAGCTGAGGTAGTTGAGAAAAGCAGAAAAGCAGACAGATTCTGTTCACGTCTTCAGTTCTAAATTCTTGCAGAACATTTGCAATTTATTTTCAAATTCTGCATAATTTTTACAGTGTTGGGATGGGGGCTTGGTGGTTGAGCTTGGGGTTCTGGACATTTTAAAATATTGGCCACCAGAATTTTTTTTAAGTTACATTGTTTAATTTTCCTCTGATTTATTTCCCATGCTCACACAGAAAGTAAGAACTGTTTCATTCTCTTCAGATTAATATTTTTTGGAAAGTCACTATAATTGTCCTCCCTTGATTTGTAACACCAATAACCTTGTAACATCAATAACCTTGTCCACCTTCCAACTGAGGAAAATATTAGTAATTATGGTAGAGGTTTTAGCACAGCTGCAATAAACCTGGCTCCCTACACCACGGTCCCCTCAGCAGCATTTTGCTCTCTGGCTAGAAGAGCTCTCATGAACACACCGGTGTATTGCAAGGACCAAAAAATCTGCCTCAAAATGTAAAAAAACACCTCAGGCTGCAGCTCAGATCACTTTATGTGCTTGAGTCAGTCTTCTGGTAGTGTGTGAAGGGGAGATTGCCATCTATAGACCTTTGGCAAGAGCTGCCTGAGACATTCAGGGGGCTGAGTGTTGACAGTGGTGGGATTTTTGCTATCTCATGTCTGTCCTTTAAAAGCATTTTATATTACTTCTCAATGAATCTTGGGTTCAGGACATGTCACATTTTGTTTAATAAGCACTGAAACCAGAATAAATTAACAAAGATTCTTCTTACTCTGTTATCTCCTGCTCTTAAAATACGGTCATCAGTCTTTTGATATAATGCTGTTCAAGACCATTTACTATGTATAGTTCAGAAAGCAATATTTCTCAATGCTTAACAAAACATTCCTGCAACTAGAAATCATTCCGCATTTCACCCTTCCAGCCTCAGCAATCAACTGTGCTTGTTGCATGTGTGTTTTATTTAGTTTGGCTCAGTTTTTCCCTTAGTTTAGAGATCAAAAAAATGAAGCTGTACTGTAAAAATAAGGCCTCTCTGGGTTGAAAGGAAAAAAAAAAGGCGGGGGAGAATGGGGAACATTTCATTGTATATGGCTTGTATCTAATATCGTTATTAACAGTATGCTTCAGATACTTTGCACTAAAACAGTATAAAGGATGCTGAATGAGTACCAAAATCAAGGGCATTGTTGCATAAGTGCTATCACTATGCCCAAGTTCTGATTTATTCTGACATAAAATTGCTTGCCTGCAATTAAAGGTTCATTCTTCAACCCTAAGACATAAGTAAATACTGATAATAAGGATTTAAATTATCATAACAGTTTTTATAAATTTTATCAGGTTTTATTCTCTTAGTTTTATGGTTTTAACAGCCATTATATAGTCATTAATATTGATAATTACCTCAGGCACATGAAATACTCTGTTTTAGTCTCATCCCAGTGTCAGCCTGTACAGGTTGACTGTCTTCCCCAACTGGATCGACCATTTTCTTATTGCACATTTTTTCTTTTTGTTCTAGACACCCATTTCTCTTACTTTTCTTCCTAAGTCATGCTACACTCTCACTTTTCCTGTAGCTAACATATATTCTTACAGGGTAAAACACTAGTGGGCTGAGGAAGGAAATAAGAGGGAGCTAAGAGACTCCTTGAGAAAAAGGCACTCTGATTTCCCAAGTGCACTGATGACAACGTAGCTGCTGGAACACATTGGCTTAGAACGCTTTGACAGTTTCTTATCTCCTTTTGCTGTATTACCACACATCAGTAAGTGCAAAAGTTTTTCATCTTTCTAAAAATTTCCATTTTGGCTCTGGGTGAAGGTGAAATGAGCTGGAATGTTTGAGCTAAAGAAAGTGGTAGCTTTTTATGTGAACTATAGGTAACGAAGCCATGCTTTCCCAAAAAGAAATTAAAGTGCCAAAATATTTAGGGTCTTAATATTGACTTCTTTTTCTGTGATTTTGTATTTTAAAGAGAGAAACAATCACAAAAATAAACCTGGAAATACTAGTTAATCAAATGAGCAAAGTGTAATAGCTATTTACCCAATTAAGAAATCAAGAGGCTGAGAATGCCAAAGGTTGCATAACCTTAATTCAATTAATATTTTTCTAGTCATGGCTATTGGTTCTTTGGTGAAAATAAGTGATGCTATTCCCAGCTGTCGTGGTTTTAGCTAGAGAGCTACAGAATTTTCTCCCTTCCCCCCGGGCCATCAAAGATACTTAGCGGGACAAAAGATGTAGCCAGGGCTGAACTATTAGTTGCCTAGAAACAGGGCAGATAAGGAACTTTACCTTTGGTTTTGTTTTT
>JAYRBT010000042.1:30165035-30241680 GCA_036023395.1 Myiotriccus ornatus | reverse complement strand
AAAGTTGGACTGTTTATTTCTCCTTTTGCCATTTTATCGGTTTTGTTTCTGAAGGGGTTATTTGTGGGTATAGGAGTTTTGCTTGGGATTTTTTTGGTGTTTCTGTTAATACACATATACCTTTTAATAAAGGGCTGTTAGTTTTCCTTTTCCATAAGTTGTTTTGCCTTCAGTCGGAGCCTCTTAATTTTGGATTTATAATTACTTAGAGGAAGGAGTTCGGATCTTTTTCTTATAACTCATCCTCAGCAAAAGACCTTGTCTCATTTAAACTAGGACACCAACCCAGTGTTTACTGAACTACCTGTGCAGCTCAAGCAGAAGCCACGTGGAACTGCTGTTCCCCTCCCAGTGAGCTGCCTGGAGCAACAGCCCAGCTCTGTCCATGGGACGGGTTAACATTTTGTGTACTAACATGCCAATCTCTTACTGAAGCAACATAATATAGGACATTATGGATTTTAATATATATATATGTATAAAATTTAGAGTTGAATGTATACCGTAGGATTTTACCTGGTCTTTGTTAACTATTAATCATCACAATATGATTGCTAGTAGGGATTGTCACAGCAGTCATCCTTGCTAAAAATGTTCTTCAGTGTGGAGACATCGCTATTTGTTTGATGCAGTTTTCTACATGCAATATGTGTTCATACTAATGAAAAGCACTTATCTCTGCTCAATTATATATCCATAAAATAAAGAGCAGTAATTGAGTGTATATTGCCTGTCTTCCTAAAGTGCATTTCTCCTGTGTGATAGGCATAGTGTTTCAATTGCCAGCTCAAGAGTTAAGACAAGAAGTGCCATAATCAGTTTGGCCATGTGCCCTTTAATCCGTTGTTCTGCACATTCTCATGTATGTAATAGCATGCATTATTTATTAAATGAGCACACACACATTTGTCCTCAGGAAAGGAGTACATTTGAAAGTAATAAATGAAAAATATTCTTTTGTGGAATCCAGTTAATTTCTGAACTCAATTTGTCTGCATATTTGGCTGGGGCTTTTTTAAAGTTGGCGTGGTTAATTATGGTCATCCAGTAGTACTACTCTGTCTTCACTGTAATATTAAAAACACAATTCTTCTTAAAGAAACTTTTTGTTTTTCTCTTTGGGAATGTATGTGGTTTGTACTGGATCATAAACAGGTATTTGTGAGTCTTGCTTAATTTTTCTTATCAGTAGCCTTGGGGAGAGGAAAAGTATTTAATCAAATGATTTAACGTTATTTAAGGAGGAATAAAGTAACCAGGTTCATATTATTCTTAAGAGCGCTTCGTAAACCCAAGTGAGATTACTCACATGAACAAAATTAACAGGATTAAGCTTTCTGATTGCTAACTAGTTTGTGCGATGTCAAAATGGATGTCCATGTAGTCTGAATATTAAAAATTGAGCCAAGCATAGAACTTGGATTTAGAGGATAATTCTTCTAATTTAAATGACTGACAACTCAAATAATGTGAAAGTTGCTTCTGATAATGTAATCTAGCAGTTCATTCAATTCAAAAAGACATTTGTCTGTTAACTAATATGTGAATTTTAGCACTTTGCTCCAAGGAGTGTCCTTTGATTACATTTGGATAACACTTAACATGTAGGGTTGCAACCTCAAGGCACTCAGAGACAATAGTTTTTACATTAATTGTAGAAAGAGACAATTTTCCATTGAACCATCTGGAGCAGTAAGACCTAGGACAGGGTTGCAGAAGAATTCACTAAACCCTGAAAATTCAAAACTAAACTGAGACTTTGTCCTTTATTCATCAGATAACACAAGTTCTTGCAACAGGTCTTACATAACTGGCAGCAGATGCTGTAATATATAAACAAATCGTATTGAGTCAAGAGAAAAAAAGAGTCAATGTCTTAACTATGAATGTCTTTACGTTTATGAATTTGAGTTTACTCCTGAACAAGTGTCACCTTTTTTTCGTGGTGGCTAGTAGGAAAACAGAGCTTTACAGAGGATCAGTGTTACAGATACCTTTTCTGCCACATGCAGATGTTTAACCCTTGGGCAGAAGCAAGCGAATATTCAGATTGCTATGATTGCTAAAATTAAGTCTCAACTACCTATTTGAAGAAGTAGCCTACAAAATTATATTAAAACAAACAAACAAACACAAACAAAAAAAAAAACCACCTGAAAGGCATCATACCAGCCAAACCAAGCACAAAGCAATTTCTTCTAGAAGAAATTATGCATAAATCTCTGGATTGTGTGGAAGTTATGTTAATCTGCTTTTGTAATTATCTTCCTTTACTCTTGGTGTACATGTCAGTGTATACCCAGTGAGCCAAACTGCATATAAAATCAAATATAAAGTTCCACTAAATATCTCTTTCATCAAAACCAAAGAAACAGTTCAGAGAATCACATTTCACACAGGATGTATCGACAGAAGGAACTGTAAATGCCAGTGAACCTTCCCTGTGGCTCAGTGTTTCTTCTCCTGTTAAATCTTTCCTGGTTTAAATAAATAATCTTTCAGCTTTGCTCTTCAATGCTCATGAGGTTCTCCAGAAGGATTGCTTCAACCCTGCATGATGAGTCAGTGTTCTCAGTGAGGCTGGTGTCATGTGGGCTTGTGGGGGACAGCCACCGAGACTGGCAGATAGTACTGGGCATCTGACAATCCAGACATCAGCAGGTCACCATGAACTTTACATGGTCATTTCCCTAAGAACCAACAGAACCTTAGCCAATTATTTCCCAGAGTTTGAACCTGTGATTTTGTGGTCCACAGCCTGAAAGAGCTCAAGGGCCAGCCATCTTTGTTGTGCATCAGTACCTTTTCTCTATCCTCTTTAATAAATGAGAAATAAAACACAGTGAATTACAGGATTAAGCAGCTGCACTTCAGTTCTGCCGAGAATGCTAAGACCCACTGCAGGCAGGGAAGGAGGTTTCATACGTGCCTTTGGAAACAATCTTGTCTTTTCCTGGACTCACCTGTTACCATTTTCCTAAGAGAGTATTTCTGACCCATCAGGTGCCCCAGTACACCTGCTTGGCAGCAGAAATAATCACAGCTCTAAAAAACCACTGGAGCAGTCCTTTTTGGAATCTTTTTTGACTGTTGTGAGGCCCTGTGCCCTGTCTGCTCTGCCCATATTTCTCTGCCCATATTTTTCTGCCCTGTGTAAACTCCTGTCCTTGCAAGGAGCCTTTCTCCCTTGGTAGGAGCAGGCTTGATCCCTGTGTTTGAGTGCATGTGGGTGCCTGAGCTCCACAGAGACACACAGTTCCCAAAGGAAGCTGAACATCTCAAAGTTAACTCTCCATGTTCTACTCAAAAGGATTTTTCATACATCAGACTCTCACTCCAAGCATGTATTTGCCACCTATGATATGGAATGTTGACTTCCAAAAAATTATGGAAGGTTTTATAGTTAAGTGCAAAGAACTGGCTAAATCTTCATCTTTGACCAGGACTGGAAAAAAAATGGTTAGGAAACTGACTTCCTAGATTTCATTTGATACCCCAAAAATACAGAAGCAGAAGGGTGAGCATATATTTGTGACAGCCCAGCTGTTTGCAGAGCTGTGTTGGGGCCTGGCTCCGAAGAGATAAACATGGGACCTCCACAGAAGTCCACGCTGCTCAATGCACTGAGCAGTCCTAGTATCAACACAAGCACAGTGGCACAAACAATTAGAAGAGGACAGAAACACCAGAGTCCAGCACTGCTGACAGGGAGAAAGGCTGTACAACCACAGCCTCAAGCACCTCAGATGGACTGATCTACGAGCCAAACTGGAAGGAACAAAAGGAAAAAGGTTACGCAGGAACATCGAGCAATGAGATGTCCCACCCCAACATTACTATGAGCATTTGTTTCAAAGAACAGCTGTTTTCTATAAAGCTGACTTGGAAATTGGTAACTTCCTACTTCTGAGAGAATTCTTTCACTTCATCTTTTTACTGGCAGAAGTACTGTTATTGCTTTACATTCCTGCCAGCCCTGCAGAGCCACCTCAGTGCTAAGGAGGTGAACCAGAGTCTATTTTGGCATGAAGCAGAAAGGACACAGCTTGATCTGAGATCCCAGGGTGGACTTTCAGTGCTGGCAGTCAAGAAAGACAAGGGTTTATTTGTAAATTAAAAGAGAGGTCATCAGGAAAGTCATTGGAGAAAAAAAAAGAAAAAAGACATTATGGAACCCTACCATGTCATTTATAGTCTCTTTATAGATGAGAGCATAGTTTATGGAATGTAATGTGAGTCATAAATAATATTATTGTTTGTTTCAGCCAAAAAGCTGTAGTTCGTTCAGTTAATAGAATGGATGTGTTTGTGTTGTGTTGCTCATTACTTTATTGTAAAATATGCCTGTAATGACAATCTATGGAAAAATTACTGCAGTAATGGTGAAAAGAATAGTAAAAGAACTTACACAAAGTATTTCCAGTAAGCAAAATACCTGAAGATTATTTAATCTCTTTGTTCTCTTAAATCAAATAACTGGGGGGGAGAGGGGGGACAGGGAACCAACTAAAAACAATGCCAAAACCCCCAGACATTTTAAAACTAAATATGGGAAGAAAGGTGAATTGGCAGATTTGACTTGGAGTTAAATCTTAAAAAGGGACCATTTGTACCAATAAGTCTGGGAGAGAGGCTTAGTAATTTTCTATATCTGTTCAACACTCTGGTGTGTGATGCATACTCAGCAGTAAATCCATGCAATATTATATCAGTCTTTAATGCCCACTTATTTCAAGCACCATTGATGAGGAATTACTATGTGATGTCAAACAGAAATGTCCCCTGCAAAAGAGAAATAAATGTTCTTTTTCAAATACTGTAATTGAAAACACTATGAAAAACATGGACATAGCAAAAAAAAACGCTGTCCAGAAATCTGAGATGGTAATACTGAAAAATTTGTAGTACTTCACTGAGCCATGTAATGCTGGCATTTAACTTTTGCAAAGGAGATGTGAACAGGTTTTATCCCATTAAAAAAATTAGAAATGGAATTTCAAGAAACATGAAACATTAACTACTATAAAACAACCATTTTAATGTCAAGTTACAATATGTGCAATAGATTGTTTCCATCAGGAGCAAGGCAGGTGGGGGAAAAGTAAAGATGAAATACATTTTTGTGAGGGAAGGATAATGACACAAGGGGATGTGCTTTGATTTTTAATGAATGAATCTGCCCAGTGAATATCTACAGCAACATGTACAGCAGGAAGTCACAAGCTATTTCCATGGCTCCCTAGGTAGCTGTCATTCTGCATGGGGAAAAGGTAGAGGGTGGGAGACTGACAGGGGTCTCCTCCATGGATCCAGAGACTGAAGACCAAGCTCTGGTCTGTACTAGTGCCAAAGGTCATTTTCAATAAATCCAGTTATAAATAGAAACTCGTCTGTTAAATCCGAAGACTCAAAGGCAGCTTCTCTAGCTATCACCAGTTTCAGAAAATGGTATGCTTTGGTCATGCTTGTTTGGAGACACACACAGGCAGACCTTTGACTCATTTTGTTACAGGTTGTGAAGGGTTTAGTAACCTGAATTTACAGTAGCAAGGACGAGTGATGTTACAGATATATTCCTGTGACAGTTTATCACAGGGTTCTCAAGATAATACAAGAAAGTAATGCCATGGTGTCTAGGCTACTTCCATCACTTAAACTAAAGTGTATAACCCTAAGTCTTGAAATGTAGTCTAGAATGTTACTGTTTGATGATATGGCCATATTATTATTTCATTCCTTTGAGGGCCACAACCAGCAATTCCTAGTTTGAGGAACTTGTAAATTTGTGGTGGATGAATTTTTTGGATCAATCAGCCAGGAAAATACAGAAAAACCCAAACAAAAACAAAGAGGGCTACAGTTGTCAGGAAGTCACAGCACAGTTCACATAGCCTATGACAAACTCTGCCACCACAGGTTCACAATTAATTTTATTCCTAAAATGAGCAAAGATACAGTCAAAAGAGAGCACAGTGAGCAGCTTAAAGTTTTGAATGATAACAAAGATGTAAATTGTCACACAACTTCTCAGGCAGGCTTTCATTGACAGGCTTTCACCAGTGCTGGCTGAACCATCCCTTCTCATCTGAGCAGCAGCAGCATGTTTTGCACAGGAAAGGAGTCATGGCAAGGGAAAAAAAAACACAGGTATTTATTTATTTTTTTATTTATTCATTTAATTAATTAATTTTATTTTTTTTTAAAACATCAGATTTTCAAACATCTTCAATGAATAAACTTGTTAGTTTCTAAGAAAAAAATACCATTTCCCTCTAATCAAATAGAAACATGCTGATTGACAATGAGGTTTTGGGACTTAATAAAATGCTTCAAGGTTTTAACTGAACCACTGCCTCTGCTATCAAAAATATTCACAATATATTCGAGGGGTTTGCATTTCTGTACCACAGAGAGAAGACCTTTGTGAACCACCTTATTTTGGCATAGCATGAATTCTTGGGATTGATAAAGGGAGCGTGCCAAAGTAATAAAACAGTCAGTGATTAGCTAAGTGGAAGAAATCGGAGACTTCAGCATTGCAGCAGAGACTTTATAAAATACAGCAGGAGTTTTAACCTTTTAACTTGACTGGGGTGGGCAATTTCTGAGAGCCCATGAGGGGTTCATAAGAGAAACAGGCATTTTGTCAGCAGGATTAAATTCACTGCAGAAAATCCTTACACATTCAAAATTTATTAGAAATCTGTAAATAGAAAATAGAAGAAAGCTCTTGGTATAATAAGCTAGTAATAAAGGTGACCAAATCAGATAAAGCAGCAGAAATAAAACTCAATAATTTTAACTTACAAGAAATAGTGCAATTTAAAACAAGTTAAATCGAAGTATAAGATAAAAATTTCAACAGTAATAGGGATCGTCAACATGTATTTATTTTTATTCTAAAACTGATGATTATTTCTGCTACAAAATATGTAAAACCTCAGCTGTCCTGAATGACGAATCCAAAAACGGTGGAGATGATATTGCTCTGGTCTGCACTAACCGATGTCTCGTACTTAGCATCCAGCTAGCTTAGGTTTTCACAGCCATTCTAAAGATAAAATTCTGTGGTGTTGACAAGTCTTTAAAGTCTATAAGCATATTTTTAAATCAGCTGGTTCAGCAAAATTGCTATGAAAACCTACAAGAACAACGTGACACACACCCAAATAGACCAGTTTAAGGCTGAAGAAGACGTGTAAGGTATATCATTAACCAAGAAAGTTTAGCTTTTTAGTGAGTCGATGTGCTGAGCAACACTGAATACATTCATACAATCACAGAATCACGGAAACACAGAATGTTTTGGGTTGGACGGGACCTTCAAGATCATCTAGTTGCAACCTCCCTGCCACAGTCAGGGACATGTTCCACTACACCAGGTAGCTCAAAGCCTCATCCAGCCTGGTCGTGAACACTTCCAGGGATGGGGCATCCACAACTTTGGGCAACCTCTTTCAGTACCTCAGCACCCTCACAATAAAGAATTTCTTCCTAATATCTAATTTAAACCTATTCTCTTTCAGTTTAAGGCCCTTTCCTACTTGTCCTACCACTATATGCCCCTGTAAAAAGTCCCTCTCCACCTCTCTTGTAAGCCCTCTAGGTACTGGAAGGCTCTTATAAGCTCTCCATGGAGCCTTCTCTTCTTGAGGTTGAACAGCCCCAATTCTCTCTACCTTTGCTCATAAAAGAGGTGGTCTGGTCAGTCTGTATTTGTATTTGGGATTGCTCTGGCTACAAGAGTTGGTGGGACAAGTCTGAGAAGAGAGGGAAATGGGAAAAGGAGTGCTGGAATCTGCTTAGGGCTTTAATATATTGGCATTCCACATCAGCAAGGTGAAAATAAGTTTTAGCCATGTAGGATATTAAAGTTATATTTCTTGATATTGTGGATTTTTCTTCTCAAAATTCAGCCAGGTAGGTCTGTAAATTCACAGAAGTCTGTACATTTTCAGAGTTGAAAGAACATCACCTTTTGTGTATCAAAAAAGAAATTGCATTATTTAGGAAAAAAAGTCAGTGTACATCTGAAGACAGAAATTTCAGCAATTTGATGATGCTACCATTTTTAATCCTCATCTGTCTGTTGGGAGTACACGTGAGGACAGTGTAACCAGTCTTATTCCTGTTAATTCGTTCCACCTCACCTCTGACAAACCGGAAGCCATAAAGAGTAATTTGTCTGAGCCTGTTCCAAACAAATCTTTTCATGTCTTCTGTATTTATGAAAATCCTGAGTTCTTTAAAGCACATCCATATGTTTTGAAGATATTACAAAAAATTAATTATACTGCTTACTAGAACTCATTTTAATAATCATGAGTATAGAAAATAGATTCTTTTGCATTTTAATAACTGCATTCATTCTTCTGACATTTCTTTATTTAGATATATGCCATTAGAATTGTTGTAAACACTGTAGTTGTTTGATTTCACATTCTTCTTCTGGCAAAAACACAGGCATTTTTATAATTCTCAGTTATATTTTAGCATATTAATTATTTTTCATATAGATCAGGATTTTTCACTCTTCATACCTAAGACATATAATATTTCTAACACATAATTCAGAATACTGAATTGAAGGATGTCAACATAAAATACATCTGAACAATAACTTTTGGATCTTGTTTCTCCTTCTCTGCTGGGTTTCAGCATTTCAGAGACATTTCGTACATTGGAGATAACTAAATATTTTGCAGTGGTATCTTCTTTTCTCTCCTTACTAATCTCAAGAACATGGATTTTATTCTTTAATTGTTTTGTTCAGTTGCTTACATTCATCATGCCATTTATTATGCTGAACCTTGGAGAGCTTAAAATATGATTAAAATGCAAATTCAAATGGTAGGTGAACCCAAGGGTTCCCCTTTGATTAAAAATAACACTTTTCATTATTGTAAAAAAAAATCAATATTAAATTATTTTAACATAGCTGTGAGCCATGTGAAAATTTTAACATAGTTAAAACATAGTTAAAATTTTAACATAGCTGTGAGCTGTCTTTTGGGCTATCCAAGATTCAGTGTCTATTCTCTCATAAAAAACAGACAGGAGTGAGAGGGTAACAAAGTCTTTTTAAGGGAAACTCCTCTCAGCTGGCTTGACGTTGATGTTGTGGGGGAGGTGCTGCTGAGGCGTAAAAGAATGATGAAGTGTTGCTCATGTTTCCTGCAAAATATAGAGCTTTCTGCTGGAAGCGCAGAAAGTAATTGCTATTGATGATTAAACTGGACAACACTTCACAGGTTTTGCAGGCAGCCAGTTCTAGGGGGAACACATAATGACATTAAGTTTTATCATTTTTGTGATATTCTATATAAGAAATCTGAAGGTGTAAGGCCTCACTGTTTCCATAGACACTGAACATCCAGATGCATTGTGGCTCATCTTAAAACATACAGTTCACTGATGAATCAGGTAGTTGCTCAGTCCAACCAGACTAAAGTAGACTGGGAAGAAAGAGCAAGAAAAGTCAATCCTAGTGCATACTAGCAATTTAGTAGAGCTAGCAGCCTTGTCTCTATGTTTAAATCTTCCAGGTGGTCCCAATGGACTAAATGCGGAGAGGAGGGAAGCTTGTAGCCTGGAGCTGTACACAGTTCCTGAGTTGCTCACATGATGCTTCTGTGCTCAAGTTATAGCACATAACCAGCAGATAAAAGACTTGACGTGTGTCTCCCAAGGAAGCTGGTGAACAGTGATGAAAGAACGTATGGAGACAACTCCATGTGGCAAAACAGAGTACTTGTTCTGTATCAGTCTTCTCAGGTAATGTGAGAAAATGGGTCTTCCCCCTCTACAAGTGAAATCTTGGAAGAGACGATATGTTTGCTTAATATCAAGAAAAGAACAAAGCAATGTGACCACTTAATTCTCCTTCCAGGAGTAAATTCTGCCATTAATTTTTGGGTAAAGTATAAGAAACATACAGCAGCAAAAACTTCATTGCAGGAAATACAGCAACCCACTGGATATCATCAGGAACTCACTTTAGGCACTGCATAAAGTGAAGTTGAAAATGAAAACACTTAAGTAAAAAAAAAAGCAATCAGTAACTTTGTAAATACAATGATGTTTTGTTTACACAAAACAAGAAAAGCCAATCTGCATAAAGATAAATTGAGGGGACACATATTACCTGATAAAATTCAAGATGCAGAGGGATAATGAAGAAGAAACTGTAAAATATCTAGAAGTGAGATAAAATACTGTCTAGAAGAAAACCTACTTTCAAGCTTAACTGTATTCACATAACTCTACTGAATGTCTTATGGTGAAAGGTAGTATTTTTGCCAGATCTCAGACTATTAGGCCCAAAAAGGACAGATGAGTTTCCCAGATTAATAGGGAATTTAAGGATTCAGAGTGTCATTTAGGAGGAGCTCAACAGTGTGTTTGTCACTATTTTTGCTACAGTGAATTGGGGAGTTAATCAAACTTATATTTTGACCCAATAATCATAACACAATGAAAATACCAGCCAGTAATACATTAATTTACATCAAGTTATGCTGCTTTTTGTCATACTGTATGGCAAAGTATTTTTGAAACACAATTTGGAATTGATAGATGTTTACCTGATATTCATGTGTATTTCCTCAGAAACATTTGCCGTATCTTAGAAGCAGCATATCTGCAATGTGGTGCAGGGGTTGCTATGGTGAGTTCACATCTCTTATTTAATCCTGTACCTGAGTAAATACACATTGTAACAATCTCCGTTAAAGGTGCTATTAGTAAAGTTATGTCAGCATTTCTATGAAAAATACTTGTTTTCCTGTTATGATTTGGTCAAAAAACCCAAAGAAAACAGTTCCTAAACCCAATGCAGAGAACCCTTTATACTCTTCTAGTGTATTTTTATCACAACATCAATAACTTTCTGAAGTCTTCTGTCATAAAAATCAAATTAAAAAATCAATACATTTGTTTCTGTTCTTCAGTAGTTAATGACTTTGATTACTTATGGGACTTTTCAATTAGAAAAATCTTTAGGAAAATCTGGGGGTTAGCTTTCATTTCACTGTTCCAGTTGGTGCTAGTGGGCATTCAGTCACTCATTAATTGCAGTACTTGTTTTGCAGCCCTTCTGTACAGCCCTTCTGTACTGCCAGAGTCACATAAAGCCACTTCTGTATAAAGGAGAACCAGGTCCTTAGTACTGGTATTTAATGATTCAATTTAACTAAATGAGATCAGAAAGGTAATTTGAAGACTCCAGTGCATTCTTTTTGAGTCACTCTCCAGGACAACACATAGGAAAGGAGTGCTTAGTTGAAAGTAATGGATACTTTTATCTTTTTGACACCTATTTAGTTTTCTAATCATTTATTTTGAAAAAGAGTGAGTAACTTTCCAAGTAGATTTTTCTCTATGAGCTCTCCTGTGTATATCCGGATAATTCTTGCACTGTACATTTGTATAAATTTGTAGATTTACCTGATCAAATATTTTGCTTTCATCTGCTTTTTTTAACAAACTTTTGTAGGCAACATCTGTATTTGACAAAATGCCTTGCAGATAGTAATATTTTTGAAACAAAACTGCTACAAAAGTATTTCTAAATATATATATGTTTACTCAAACTGTGAGTTTTAAGGACCTGGGTAGAAAAGTCAGAATATACCATAAAAAAAAAAATTAAGTTTATCCGACTTGCCTGCAAGGTCTGATTATTACACTAGGACTTACTGGAACTTGCATGTGTGCTTACATGTTGACCTTGTGAAGACTACAATTTTAAGTGGAACACTTTCTTCTGTTCTTCATGTCATCCGGTAAGAGTGGATGGTTATTACTGAATTGTCTGAAAAGTGTGGCTGAACAAACATATCTTTCTCATAAGTCAGGAAGAACATGGTTGGATGGAGAAATTCAAACAGATCATAGATGTACTTCATTAGCTGGTAATGAGAAAGGGAGGCTATCTTTTGAGAATTTACTCCAATAGTCAGAGAGATGTGATATGTTTCAGATATTGCCCTGACATAAACCATGGAAGCTGGGTTTTTTACAGAAAGGCCTTTAAACTAAGGCCCTTCATGTTGAATGGAGTCACAGAGATCCTTGAAACAATTTTGATGGTGTTTTGGGGGATGTCTTCAAGTTTTAAGTGCTACAGCATCTGGATGTTACTGCCCAACTTGTTGCTCAGTTCCTGCATAGTGTAGACCTCAAAATCTACAAAATCAAGGATTACAGCACTCGAAGATGTGAAATGCCCTTTCAGTCTTCTGCTTTACAGCCTCCATTCCAAATACAAGCCAATATCTGACATTGCAGTAAAAGGGTCAAAAGCTGCAACACTAAAAATTTTGGAAAATACCATCCAGTAATATAAACAAAGGAATAGTAGAACATATTGAATTTTACTTGTCTTCTGGCACTTTTCTGTGAGTCAAACATGACTAAAGTACTAGTCTACCCACTTTTCAAAAGAATTACCACTATGAAGACTAGTACCTAATCTTTTTTCTTCTGTTAGGATCCTGGATTCATATTTTCCATACCAGCTATCTTCAATTGTACTAATCAACGTGCAAAAAATCCTCCTAAGACAGCAAGTCAGCAAACTCCTTCTTTCTCTTTTTATCTCTTTCCTTCAACTGTGCATAAAAGAACTGGAGCAAGGACAACTGGAAGGAAAGGACTAAGTTCTGCATTTAAGGATCTTCGTTGGAACATTTTTCAAACCCCAAGGCTGAATACCCATGTAATATCAGCAGGGTAAAGCATGGCAGCTCTGTCCATCTCATGCATAATAAGACACAAATAACTTTTTCAAATAAATGGAACTCAGAAAACAGCATCTGAGCTTGAAAAAAAACCAACAGAAAACGATGTGATACACCAGAGTAATGTGCTAAGAGCAAACTCTCATCATCCCTTAGCAGATCAGTGTCTACATATTGAAATAGTTGACACATCTCTAGTTTCCTTACCGGCATTACCACTAGAATGCATTCAAATTATTCCATTGAGATGGCAAATGTATAGAATAAAATACCTAGAGGAGATTGAAAAAGTCTTGGTCTGTGCTTAAAATTTGTACCGGCATGATACCATTTATTGTATGTATCACTTTTCTGAGGCACAATAGATTGTTTTAAAGTTATTTTTATATACTTAATGCTTTTGTTTTGTGGTAAATCCAGTATTTCTCAGTGAAACTCATTGGTGGCTTCATGATGTTACCTTCTCTATTCTTATAACAGAAAATTTATCAGGAAAAGCTAGAAATGTAATCTGGTGGGTTACATCTCTACCAAAATCTTATGGACCACCAATGAACCACAGATTCTAGATCTTGAAAGGCATGCAACAGACACCCTTGTTGCATAATTTTACATGATTTTAGTCTGCTTCTGTAAACTATTAGCATCAGAAAGCAAAAATGCAGAACCAAAGTATGATAATTTTCATCATTATCCAAGAGTGTAAAGTTCAGAAAAGGGAAAAATTCACCATCTTCTCATCAATATTCTGAATTTCACTTTCAAATCATGGAAAACACAATGTTGTATAAAATATCAGACTATCATGCTAAAGAGTTAAGAGTTTGAAGGAAGTAATAAAAAAATGTAAGAATTAAGTCTTTGAGAAACGCATAAAGAATGTTTAAAAATATTGCTTTAAGGTCAGATGTCCAATTAAAAGATGAAAGCTCATGCAGCATATTAGCCAGTCAAAAAAATCTACAAAAACTAACTGATATTCATAAAATCATTTTGAAATAGGGAGGAAATTATTATCACACTTTCCTTCTCATTACAACTCAATATTAGGACTTGAAAAAACTACCACTAACACTGACGAGTCTTGAAAGTAGTAGAAGTCAAGATTACGATCTGGTCTTGGTAATTAGTTTGATGATTCAGATTTCATAACCAGCATGGACACAACCAAACTATCATTTTGCTTCAAGGCAAATTTTTATTCAAAATAAATAGAAAATTGCAAAACATCGAGGGGAAAAAAAAAAAAGCATAACATCTTGTTTTGCTAGCTATCTAGAAATTACCTTAATTTACAAAGCACCTGTGATTCTTAATAAGCTCTCCTTTTTCTCTCTGATTTATCTGGCAGTTAGACCTGGAAATTTAAAAGTAATTTTTCAGACATTAGTGTTAAAGTCATTGCAGAGGATGAGAAAAGACAGGATAAGTTAACAGGAATCTGAAAATTCCACCATAAAACCAAAAAGCTGAAATTTAAGGAATAAAGCTTTTCTCCTCAAGCTCATCACAGGTCTTGGTAGGAGCCATGGCTTTATATTCTGCTTTTAAATCAGATTAGTTGTAAATGTTCTGATTATTGAAAATGAAAGAAGCAAAATTACTGGGTGCTGAATGAATATGATTTTTTAGTATTTTTCCTTTTTACGTTGAAAAATTAGGCTATGACAAGGCTACTCAGACAGATCTTCCTTTGCCGGTAATAAGACCTTAGTCTGAATAAGTATCTCAGGATTCAGCCCATGTTTCTACTTTATGGTTTATTACCTACAAACTCCAAAGCAAGTGAAAACACAAAGTAAACAAAAGAATAAGTAGCTGATGGATATTTTTAGTTTTGTTTGAAATAGGTGCCACAGGACTTCACACATCTTAAAAGCATGCCTTGTACCTTTTTATTTCTACTTTACTATGAAAAACATCATTCCTACTCTGAGAACATTTACTTTTGTGACACACAGTGTATCATTAGATCAGATCTTCCTCCATGAGAGAGTGAAGTTTGTCACATGCATAACTGCTGCCCACAGGAGTAGAAGGGACATTTTGAGTCAAGTCCTTTCTGACAATTTACATTATTGGCCAGTGGTGGAGGAGGAGATGAGTGACACCAGCTGTCATGGTCATTTCTGATTCCTTTCGTTTGGGGGCTATAATGGTTGCAGAAACATCTCCAAGAGAGAAGGAGCATTACAGAAATTTCTTCAGTTAGTTAAAGTTAGATGTTGGCAGGCTGAAGGGGTTCCCATCCAGACAGTGGCAGAAGAAAAGCTAAAACAGAGTCCAGAAGGAAAGTGTAAAGTGTGACTGGCTCAGGATATACAAACTTTCCCCTCTAGGTCAAAGTATCAAACTTAGCCCAGAATAGAGGCAATTGAAAAATCTGTTATCACTGTTGCTGTTCAGAATGTTGCATGAAATTCAGTGATAGCTAGTCCAGCTGCACATATCATAAAACCCTTGTTATCATTTTCAGTTGTTTACAGTTTAGCATAAATCAGAAACAGATCTGAAACACATCATATAGCTTGAACTGGAGTCATAGTCTTATACAAGTAATATTTGTTTCCTCTTGCCAAAGTGGTGAAGCTAGAGTAGCAGATCTTTAACCAAATAGGGACAAGAAGGAGCTCTACACACAAACATTTCTAGAAATAAAAGTATGTTCATTTTCAGATAGAAATATCACTGAGCAGCACACACAGACATTGTATCTGTAGAGGAAATTGATGTTTCCCACCTTCATAATTAAATAGGACTATAGAAAGTAAATTTCTCACTTACCACACAGCACTACTTGCAATAACAAAACAAGCTTTATCTTCTGAGTCTCCTTGTTTTGCTGGAATGGAGGTGGGGAAAAATCCAGCGCAGTTCATCAACATGTTTAAATAGTCTCTTTGAGAAAAGATTCAGAAGCAAATATGTACCATTGCACTGGGCAGCTGCTCTTGTGGATTTCCAGTTAAACAAACATCTATTGCAAGGTATGTCTCGTAGTGAGGTTGTTTTCTCTAGGTTTTTTCTAGGGTCATGGTCGTCACCTGGGAATTGTGGTTTCCAGATTTACGAAATTACTAGTCGATATTTGTGCAAATTTACGCAGTAGTATAATAAAAAATAGTGGTGTATGAATGTGCAGCAAATAAAAGTAGAACACTAATTTCCTGTGAGAGTCAATGATTTTCAGATTTTACTTCAAACTACACTTAACAGAGGCAAGCAGAGTAAGCAACAAAACTTATATCACGTTACAAAATTTTTAATATTTGAGGGGGGGAAAAAGACGTATAAACTAGTGGTGACAAAAAAAATATATAAATACAGCTCTGTTTTAACAATACCTGTATACGTAGTTTCTGATTACTTTGAACAGGCAAGAGCAAAGTAAAGAAGGATGAGTCTTTGCAGAAATGGTGCCTGCTCATTGCCCCGTGCTCACAGCCTTTCCTGCCATGTTCATTCAGTCTGCTGAACCAGGAAAAAGCTTTCACTAATAAGATTTGTTTAAAAGAAATATTCATCACTTATTGGAAGTCAAGAACCAGCTTTAATAATTTAGGTTTTTTCTTTAAAAAAAAAAGCTACTATATTAATAGATTTTTTTCTCATTAAGTACTACATTAACCAGCATGGTAAAAACTTTTTTTTGTTTTCAGCTTCAGAAAGACAAAACTCTTCAATTTGGACTTCTTTTCTAAGTGCTTCTTCAACTGTACAGAATTACAAGAAGGTCTCACCTACTGCCAAGCCTCTGTACTCACTTCTGAGTTAGTTCTTAAAGTGGAGTGAAGTATCTGGCTTCACTTTTCTCTAATTTTTAACAGATGTGTTTCAGTTTAAAGCTTGATTGGCATTTATCTCACCTTGACAGAAGCTTGATTACTTGGGATAGGAAAAGGTTCTTTACGCTGTTTTTTCTATCCCATGTTTTGATACTAACTCTTACTTGTTCCTGAACAGCCACAGCTGAAATTTTTTTACATTAAACAAATATTAGGTGCTTGTGGCTGGTATGATGCCTTAGTGTCCAGTAAACTTACTTCTTGGATTTGCTTATTTTTATGAAGTTTTAGTAAAAGAAAAATGTGAAATCAAATTTTCTCCAAGAATTCTGCTGAGATGGGACTCTGATAAACTCTGTTAATTTAGGATTAAAGAGAGAACAAAAATCCAGGAATAAAGGCCCTTTGATAGCAGTGGGGGATGAGAAATGTTCTCGTTGCGGACTAATCAGAGTGTAATTGCTAAAGGAACCAATCTTTCATTAATTGCAAAGACAGTAAACTCAATCAGCTACAGTGCCAAAATATTGCTATTCAGCTGAAAAATTTTATTGAAGGAATTGATTTAATTGTTTTAAGTAATGCTGTTATAAGAATCGTTATTAAGAAACATTATATAATATCAATTAAGCAACATTATATGATCTCAATATAATTTTCTGAAACATAAAAACTTTTTATGAGGCAAGTGATTTTCTTCTCAAAAAAAAAGATGAGACAATGGTTCTGATTTAAAAGAGCATCTTGACTAGGCTATGTTTCATTAGAAATTGCCAGCACTTGATTTTGGAAGTCATCAGAGCTAATGTGAAGCACTTTGTAAGTAAAGGGTACTTTAGCTGTGTTTAGACTAGCTTGAACATTTCTGATGGCATTTTCTCAGAGTCAAAAGGTTGGTTTCATCCAATCTGCCTAATCTGGATATAAAGGACCAGGGAAGTCTGCCTCCTGCCTTTACACACCCTCCCTCCACTCCTTTTTAGTCCCGAGGGAACATTGTACAAGTGCTGCAGGTTACTCACTACTTCCAGAATTTGTTTAAACTGTAATAAGCAGTCCTGGCTTACCTTCCAGTCCTCTGCCTGATTATTGTCATTTGCATCTCTCTCTCTCCCTTCTACCAGATGTTAGTGCAGTCACAGGATGACACTCTGGGTTAAAGCTAAATTCTTTTTTTTCCCTCCCATATGTATTTAAGAATATTTGCAGTCACTGGGGAAGCAAGGAGAGTGAAAACAGTGATTGGGTCAGTGTGAATTTGGCACTGCCTCTTTTAGCATCAGCATTTGCTTATGTTGACTTAAGGGAGTTGTGGGACTACAGAGTTAGCATTGCTCCTACAGGACTCAAACCCAGCCAGGGTCTGTGGAGCAAGAAGCAGGAACCCAGACACATCAGCCACTGGTTCCCTTCCTTCCCCAGCAGTGTTTGGGCTGAATGAAAAATTCATCTCATTGGCACCAGTTCTGATGCATCATCTCTTAAAACCAGAGGGAAAGTGCTGTATGTAACCCTATAAAAACAGCAAGTGCAGTGTCCTGGCCATCTCTGTGTAATCTTTCTGAGCCTGTGACAGAGACAATAAATATTGACATCAGTGCAACATCAAGCAAACTGTTTGGGAGGTTTTCGTGCCACCATGAACCTTTAGTGTATTTCTAGCAATATCGCATTAGTCACTGAATCACAGATAATCTGATAGCGTAAGATTTGTAGGGAAAGGCAGTCTAATTCCTTAGATCCAGCTGCAGAATTCAGCAGGGAACAATCACATTTCCAGATGTCAAGAGGTAAAGCTTGTTAGTCTTTCAGATATGGTACACAATCAAGGAGGTGGTGACAGTGACTGAGTTCGCATAAGATGACTTTCTCTGAACACTATTTGTGTTCAGAAAGTCACTTGACTTCCTACCATCAAGCTGTAGAGTCAGTGCAGCTCAAGGGTCCAAAAGGCCAAAAGGGCAAAATGCCTTGAAAGCCTCTTGGACAAGGTTATGCTGAAACTCATTGCAGCTGCAACATGAGAATAGGTTTGTAATTACTGTTGCTGTTATTTTTAGCTATTACAGATATATACATTACATCTATATCTTGTGTGGTTTGTCCTCTCAATCAAACACCATTACACTAGCAACCATACAGGCAGGCAGTACATGACAGTTTCTAACTCACATTTTTCAGAAAGGAATAGAGCTTAAAACTCAGGAAATCTCATAAATTAGGACTGGAATTCATGAAGGCATCTTCTCCATGGAAGGCCTCTCAGGATTAAGTGCAGTACTGAGAGGTGAAGGACAAACTGCTGGGTCAGATACAGGCTACCACCACATGAGGCTGCTGAACTTGGTGGATCAATGGCTTGATCAGAAAGAGCAAAGCCTTGCAGAATTTTCAGTTTGGTCAGTGCAAAAGTATGTTTTGCACATGGTAGCAGGAGGGATTTAAAAACATGCCCGTGTAATAAACATGTTTCAGCTAGTATAATAAACAGAATTTGGAGCCTTCAGAGCTGAGCCAGATTTCTCTTTCAAAAGAGTAAAAATGCAAAGCCAGGCATTGTCTCATATGACAAATGATAATAATGAGTAATAACAATAACATGAATCACTGTTATAAGTCATCTGGTGATTCCAAAAATTTTTTTTAGAAACTATAAAGCATTACAGAAAGTCACTCCCATGGGGTAAGGAACACTATCAAGAGAATTATGTGAAACCGATAGAGATAAAGCTTTTCAACAAAAAAAAAAGTACGAACAAGAATGTGTTACATAGAGTATGTTTTCAATAATTTTAACCCTTTTTGCATTTTGTCTTTTGTTTGATGTGGCTTTTCTGTATTATTCAATCATTAAACAGATGATAAATGGCAGCCAACTTTCCTTGACAGACTTTGCTACTTAGCCTTGAATGTACTTATCCCTGGGATATCCAAGTGAAATAGGGATGTACTACATTCCCGATTTTGCAGGTTAAAGACTGTGGGAGCAGAGATTCACTAAGGACATTGCAAGATCTTATTCTGAGCTGTCATGAATTTGTCTACAAGGTATGTTTTGGGCAGACATGCGCTGTCACTGCCCATGCTCAAAGTCAGTCCAACCCACAGAACCCTTAGGAGTGCAACAGAAGAGAATTGAAGCTTTGTTAGGCTGTCACATTTCATAGCAGTAGTTGTATGCTTGGTGTATTTTGAACAGAAGGGGCAGATCGTATAGTGAAGAAACTTTGACTTTATAGAGCCGCTTAGCTCAGGTAGTGACCAAACCAGACAGGACTTTCTCCCCCCTGGGAAAGTGTCAGTGCCGAACACACTGGTGTCAGAGCACTGACTGACACTTTAATGCCTAAGCTTTTCCTGAATGTTGTCTTAGGGGTGTGTTCAACAAGGAGGAAAAATCTCATCATGATTTCTTCTAAAGAGCTGACTCTGCTCTTAGGTTCTAAAAAATGTTGTTAAGTGGTGCAAAGTATTATACATTGCTCAGACAGCACAAACAGCAGTACTGGTCTCCCACAGAGCCTGATAATGAAGGGGAATCTCATTATTTTCTCAGGCTGATTTTAATCACATCGACTTTATATGAACATCTTGTTATTTTTATAAACAGAAATGTTGCCATGGGGCCCTAAAAATTACTGTTGAAATGAAGTTATCAGTGGCTTTCCTTGAGTGTTTTACAAAAACTTGTGCCTCTCTGTCTCCAAGAAGAACCCGTCTCTCTCTTCTCATATTCCCATTAGGTTGCTGTAGACAGCAAACGGATCTCTACTTTTCCTTGTTTTCTGCAGACTGACCAAGCCTAGCTCCCTCAGCCTCTCCTTGTATGCCTTGCACTCCACCACCATCTTGTTGTACTCCTTTCTGGAGGAACAAAACTCAAGAGTGCCCAATGGAGGGGAATAATCTTTTCCGCACCTTTGACCCACTAACTATTCTCCAGATAATGAAATCCAGATGGTTTCATGAGAACTCTTCAAGGCCTTCACTCTGTGAACCTGGGGTGAGGAACAGTGACAGCAGGCCTTCTAGCCCAGCATATCATGCTGGCATATACGGAGGCATTTGAGAACTGTACGCTATTAAACAAATATAGGCTCATCTGACTTACTAAAAATGAACAAAAATGTATGTATGTGTCCCATGTGTCCCCTATTAAATTACAAATGGTGAGCTCCCCCCAGCCTGTGTGACTGGAAGTGTGTTTATCTCACGGTAGATAACTGCAGATACATGCTGTAGTGGACACATGTCTCGTCATGCAATGGGAGAGGCATTGTGCCTCAGGGAATGGGGATCCATAAGCAGGCTAGTCCAGCCTAATCCTGCTGGAAATCCTGCTGTAATCCTGCTGGAAACCTTTGCTTATTTACAGCTGAAGGATCTCCATGAGAAGTGGCTGCAGAGATGTAAACCACCTAAATTAAATGTTTTGGCAGATTGGATCTGAGCTGGTCTGCTTCTGATGGATTTCTCAGAATGCAAGGGGTCATTGCAGCTGCTGCAAAAATTAGCCTCCTGAAATGAGAATGGGGATCAAAATATCAAACTTAGTTTAACTCTTTAACTCATTTTCTTTCTGGACCTGCAGGTTTTCCAGATCTTAAAAGAAAAAGAGATTCCAAAGACATGCCTCATGCAGCTCTGGATGCTCCCAGAGCCCCTTAGTCTCAGCATCACTCACTGCCCAAGTCAGAGGTGTCAAAGCAGAGGTAAATTTGTGAGCCTGAATCATTCACTCACATATGGGCAGAACATGGCAGCAGCTGTGAGAAACCCCAGGCACTCTGATAGTCACCTGAAAGGGCAGATGTATACCTTTAGCAAAAACCACAGTGAAAAGAGACTGGATACATTGCAATACATAGTTCCATACAAGCAGGGGTGTTAAGACTTCTCATATATGTCAGTACAGGCTAAAGGGATATAATAGCTCAATATTCTTCAGTGAGCTATTACATTTAAAAACATATAAAATCGTGGTATTATATTCCATGTTATCCAGCTGTGGCTAGTCACTACCTAGTGAATTCATCATTCCTTTGCTCCACAGCTTTGTTTGCCCAGCCTCATTCCATGTAGAGCATGGACAATATGTTCTTTCTAGCATGTGGACATTTCTAGAGCAAACAACAGATACAGGCTTGCAGCAAAAGTCTCCAGATAGCCCTTGCCTTTGATCAGACAAAGCTTGAAGCTGGAAGTAATTGTCCTGACAGTGCAAGACATTCCCAAATGTGTTCAGAAAATAATTGCAGGGGAAATGGTACTACTGAAATAAATTCTTTCATGTGAGGGTTTAGAACAACAGAAGGCATGGGGTAAAAATCTAGAGGATGTTTTTGTCTGTTCCTGGCATTGTTCAGATGTAAAGAAGGCAAAAAGATTTTCATGATATGTCCTTCTTTGAAATAGTGTAAGTAATACCGTTATACCTTATACGCTTCCCAAAGCCTAGACTCATACCATAAGCCTTTAAGCAGCAGACTGAAGTGTATTACACAAACCGGCTGGTGACCATAAGCCCCTTCTAGGTGGTTTGAATAATTCTGAGAAATGTTCTTTTCTCTCTCTATTGAGATTCTACAGACACTGAATCACGTTTTCTCCATTTTTAGTCATTGCAGCGAAGTGTCTTTTGTTAGGTGTTATGAACCTCTAGTTTTCCTTTTTACTTAAAAATATTGGGCAGCAAGAAATACCTACACTCTGCAGTGGCAGGAATCACTACAATAGGGAGATATGGTAATGTCACAAAGGAAATATCCTGTGCCATCCATAGTCATACTTAATGTTATAAGCACACAAAGTCAAAAAGCACGGTAGTAAAGCTGTTAATACATTGTAAATTATAGTCATGACTCTGAAACTTGTGTTTATTATAAGGAATTATATTTCATAAAATTAATCACATGAGTTTTATTTAATATTCTCTTTTAGCTCTTCCCCAGTTCACTGTAGCAAATTGCAAATGCACCTTCTCATGCTTGCCCTGTGAAGTTCATTATTGCCAAAGAGACTGGAATAAACTTGGAAATAAGAAAAAATTCTGGTTTTGACAAGGAAACACAGGATGTTGCAGCCTTTTTAAGAACATACCAGTTATTCTGCTACACAGAATTTAATACATTTACTAACCATCATCAGTTTTGTTTTGCAAAGCTGGGAATATTAATATTGTAAAAGAACACTCTGAGCTCTTTTGTGGGAAATTATGTATTTTCAATGTATGTGTGAAGACAGAAAGGTTTCTAAAGCCAAAACCTTCTCCTCTTTCTCCAGCAAACCTCTTCAAGAAATCAATGGACTATTGAATTCCCCACTAAGTCCTCCTTTTGACTTGCTTCTGACACATGGAGTGTTGTTTCCCTAGTGTCTGGCCATGTCTCACCTAATTGCATTTCTGCCATCAGTATTTTTGAGACCATCTTTAACATCACAGAATCACAGAATACACCGAGTTGGAAGAGACCCATGAGGATCATCAAGTCCAACTCCTGGCCCTGCATAAGACCATCCCCAAGAGTCACACCATGGGCATGAGAATATTGTCCAAAAGTTTCTTGAACTCTGTCATGCTTGGTGCTGTGACCACTTATCTGGAGAGCCTGTTTCAGTGCACAACCCCACTCTGGGTAAAGAACCTTCTCCTAATATCCAACCTAAACCTCCCTTGACACAACTTCAAACCATTCCTTCAGGTCCTGTCACTGGTCACCACAGAGAAGAGATCAGATCCCCTCTTCCCCTCACAAAGAAGTTGCAGACTGCAATGAGGTGTCCTTGTGTTCCTGTCTATGGCACTAAGCAGTGTCACAAACTCAACAAAACACTGATTGGAAGAGATCTGTGGAGGGCAGTTGGTCCAGCATCCTGCACAAAGAGGGGCTGACACAAATATCAGGTCATCTCAGACATGACTTTGCCTTACAAAGTCTCAGAAACCCTCAAGGGCAGTGACTCTGTAGCCTCTGCTCCCTAAGTAATCTGTTCCTGAGTTGCACTATCTCAAGTCCGTTGGACATTCTCATGTCCAGTGTGAACACTTGCACACTCTGGTGGCTCCCCCTCCATGTCTGGGCTGTCTGGCCCTACTGAGAAGAGTCTGCTATGTCGTCATCGTAAATATCCTTCAAGTAGCTATCCTTCTATGAACTTGCTCTCATGCCTCCCTTTAGCTTCCCCTTTGCCAGCTTAAACAAACGCTGCTTTCTTGAAGTTTTCTATTTTGAAAAATCCACATGATTTTTTCCAGTTGAAATCATGCAGCATCTTAAATTTGCAGGATCTGGGTGAGAACTCAGGCAAGTTGTTTGAGATACAGGAGTTGACGTTGCCCATCTTGGTCTTAAATTTTAAGGAACTGTGAAATAAAAAATTATTCTTAATGTGTATTTCTGAGGGTAAAACATAGTAAGAGTCTGATAGTACTGAAATGATCCCTGCAAAATGATCCTAACCCTTTCAAAGTGTGGATTTGGATCTGTGTATAGATGTGTGTGTAAGGTCAGATGCTTTGAATGCAGTTTGCTTATCATCACCAGGATCCCTTTGACTTCTAGTGTACTGGTGTAGAGCAGCCAGCCAAAACAAAATTGCAAAATACCATCTGCTTTGCTCTACAAACTAACTGACTTGGTGACAATGACTGAGTACAGAGAGAAAACTAAACTCAGAGAAAAAAAAAATCTCCTTCAACTTCAGAAGATAGTATTTGAGCAAGAAGCAAACATAGACAGACATAAGGGTCTTGTATCAGGAGGAAGGTAGTGTGAGTCAGAGAGCAGCAATTACCACAAAACAGGCATATTCCCATTATTTTTTTTAGCTTATAGGTGAGAACAGTATTTCCTGTTTGTATAAAACAGGAAAATGTTAATGGAATATTTAACATTACCTCACATTCCAAAAAACAAGGCCAAAATACAGGAAAAAAAGCTTGCTTAGAATTTTGGTAAAACATCTCCAGCATGTTCAGTACAACCTTATTTCACCCTGTAAAGCTTTTTTGTCAGCCTAGGCTCTATGCATTGCAACGTAAGCAGCTACAGGGACAGCAGCACAGCCCTGACTTGCCTTGCCCAAGCGCAGATCCCAGAGGCTGACCACCACCTCAAGTGTGGGGGACAGCAGCTGTGGCAGAGGCGGGCAGCGGAACACGCTGGATTTCGCCCAGCAGTTCCCTAGTGATCCCCGTGTTTGGGGAACATGACGTACCAAGCTCTGGGCCAGCACCTCCAGTTCACACAACCAGACCAGCCCTTTTTTGCTCTTTGCCTCAGACAAGGGCTCTGAGCAACGGCTGGTAGGTTTTGCTCACTAAAGAGCATTATAGCATTGAGAAAACAGGACCTGTTGATGTGGCAAATGTAGGAGGTTGTACCTGGAATGCAAGGATCACGGAGCCCTTTCTAATGGGGCACTGCCACCCTTGCCAGCTCTAGGTTTTGCCAAAAACATTGCTCTGGAAACACCATTCTAACTATAGAAGACCCTGGAAACACATTTATAGCTACAGAAAATTGTTTCTGCCTTCCCTGTGCAGGAAATGTGACCTAAATCCTCAGGTGCGCCACATCTGGAAATTTCTCCTGTAAACAGTGGCAGGTATTACTGTGATAGGTGTTGTCTCTAATGGATGACAGGTAGCCAAAAGGCACCATATGAGAAATGATGTCTACCAAATATCATAGTTCTAATTGCAGTTGACCTGGTTTTCCCAGAGAAAAGGTAAACAGGTTCTGAGCCGAGAAAACATTCCCTGGCCAGCTCCTGATTGTTCCATAGGCACTGAAGGTGAGTATTGCAGCTTGTAGTATGATCCCACAAATTAACACAGAAGAGCTTTATTTAGTAGCTTTAGGGAGAAAGGTGGCCAAGAGCACACTTGGCCATTCTTTGAATGTAAGAGGAGCTACTCTGACTGCAGTGTCTGTGGCAGAGATATGTCACACAGAAGGCTAGTTACAGCTACAAAGAGGCATGGATGTGATGGATATCACAAGGTTGTGTTTTCTTTTGTTCACTGTTTCCAGCATTCTAATCAAGAATTTAATCCTGTTCTTTTCACAAAACAAAGGAATTATTTTTTTTCTGTGAATTCTGGCATTATCTCAAGCAATCCTAGCATATACAAAGTTTTCTTTACAAATAGTGAAATCAAACACAGCCAAGCTGAAGACAAGACAGAAAGGACTGTGGAGTCCTAAGATTACCATGTGTGAAGATTGTACACTGACATTTGCTCTGCTGATAGTCTTTCTTGATGAAAATTAGGAGGTGCTTTTCTAGTTAGGGATAGACAGAAAGAACTGTCAGTGTCAAGAAAACCATGTTAATACAGCTGGCTCCTCTGCAGAAAAAATTGCCTATAAGCATGTGGATGGTTCCTGCCAGCCCCATCTACCTGTACACCTTATGGTGCCTGGCATCTTTGGGGCAACAAGTGCTGGTACAGGAGAACTGCTGAGCACCCTTGACCTTGATGACTCCATCTCCCCATGCACTGAAGAAAGACCCACCTAAGCATCCTGATGTAGCTGCAGAGGTGATTGTGCCACACTGCTGAGGCTTGATGGGTATCAGAAATAGACATTGATATCTGTGGTATTTGAAAAGGAAATTAACTATAATCTTGATTATTATTTATTTAATCAGGTTCAAAAAATGGATGAGAAGTAATTTTCACAGCTGTTGCTGATTTGTTAGTACATCTGTTCCCAACTCTCCCTGCTGTTTTCTTTATGGTTTGCAGTCTTATTTTCCTTTGTTTCAAGAAATGTTTTTCGGTCCCCTGTTGTTACATGAAACATCCACATGAGCAACAGTGCAATAAGGAGGCTGCCCATACCCACAGCCCTCTCAAGTGTGCAAAGTAAACAGGCTCAAGCAGAGTGGGGCTGCCTCCCCCAGCCCCTCCTGCAGCTCTGGTCCCTCACCCTAGCAATGGCATAGGACAATTTGGTGTTAAACTGCTGCTGAGAACTGCTTTAATACCTTAAGGACACCTAGTCTTTGTCATATGCCTTAGAAGGAGAGCCTGTTTCCCTCATTAAACCAGGTGATGTACTGGAAAACACAGGGAGCTTTCAGATTCAAAGTTCCTTCAACCAGTCTACATGGGAATGCAGAATTGAGGGAGTCAGAGCTTATTTTTGTTAAACTATTTGTCTGAGTTAATCTTGGAACTCGGATTTTTTTGAAAGAGGGGAATTCTGAAACTGGCACACCACAGCTGGTGCTGGCAGCAAGCAAGCAAAAGCCCTGGTCAGAGTAGATCAGGGTTGGGTTCACACAGGTTGTCACACAGCCTGAGCTAAAGCAGTCTGAGTGCTCCACAGGAAACTCTAAGAATTAAAAATCACATCCCCTCACTTGGCCTAGCATTCACAGTCAGGCCAGTCTGAGGGCTTTAATCACCAAGATTAATGAGAGGGAGGGCTGGAGGGTTCATCATGGGTTTTAATTATAGTCATTATGTAATTGGATGAAAGGTGGTAAATTCCACAGTATTACAGGCACTTCACTGGTAAAGAAATATTTCTCCACATGCCTATATTATCATTAAATGAATAACATTTGTTACTTGACATATACCTCTATAATTCCAATTACAGCAAATATTTCAACTGGGAAACTAAGGCACAGATCAACTAGCCCATTTGAAAGCACACACTTCTGACCAAGTCCTGATAGGCAGGGCAAGATGTATCTCTGTAGTCACAGAGATAACTGCTGTGTGGAGCTCATAGGTGTTTTTCCCAGATCTTATTTTCCAGGCTTATTACTACTGCGCTACTGCAAGTTTCATGCATATGCATTATTGAAAAATCAAGACTATGAAATGAAAGTGTGATCAAGTTTGGGTGAAGCACTCTGTGGACAAGCATTTTGTAATAGTGCTACGCTTAGAGAGCAAATAGCTCTGGTAATGGAGATGTTTGCCCTCAGTGTGCTCCAGTAAACTGATTTACCTTTCTTCTCTTTTTTTCCCCTTTTTTTTAAAAAAGAGCTGACGCAAGTTTGTCAAAGGGAGTTGTTGGGGTGTAGCAGCTGTTGATTGGTTCGTCTCATACACTCCCATTTGTCTTTAAATCAGTGTTCAACTGCTCTAGGTTACACATGAGCAAACTTTTCCTTACAGGTGCAACTCCTAAAAGATATAACTTGCCTAGGAAGTGAGGAAGAGAACCTGCTTGACTCAGAGGTAAGCTTTATTTCTTTACAATGTTTGATCAATGTATTTTAGAGACTGCCCACGTCTTCTGAAATTAGGAATTAGAAATTTAATTAACCTGTACATATAAGTGCAATGTGAAGGATGGGCTCCTTAAGATTTACTGACATGGTAATTTACACTGGCAAATATCTTTGGTATTTCTCCAAGAATGAAAGTTAGCCTTCTCTTTTGTACAGAAAATCAAAACCTAAGAAACCAGAGAAGCAGCAAAAATGTTCAAAATTGTCTTGTCAATTAAGAAATGAATGATTGCCTTCCTTTGCAGCCCTTGGCTAACTTCTGAGAATTTTTTTCAAGGCTCTTGATTTACTTGGCTAATGTTTCTTTAAACAAAAGAATTTGTGAAAGCTTTACATTTTAATTATGTGTTTCACAGTGACAATACTTATTTCATTTTGAAATAGCCACATAGACAATAATATTATAAAGTCACTGTCATGAAGACAAAGAATCTGGCAAAATCTGCTAAATTGGATACCATGGAGGAGATTACAAATAGTAATACTGCAAAACCCATGAAAGTGTTAGTCATATCTGTGACCCAGCATTATTTGCTAAGTGATTGCCCATTCTCTTAATGTCCTAACTGCAGACTGGACAGGAATCAATAACATTGTGAAATCAGACGGCAAAAATTTCATCATTTTCCTAATCGTTGCTGAAAACCGTTACTTAATAAATGATGCAGAACAGTACCTTATACTTGAAGAGGAAAATCAGTTTTACAGAAATAAATAACTTTCCTCTAATAAGAGGTGAATGTCTTTTGCAATAAGTATTTCCATTTTAATGTTATACTTCAAGAAAAATCTTTTCTGTTCAGCCAAATGTCCCAGGAGGCAGCAAAACCATCAGCATATTGAAGCCTAGTCTGAGGAACATTGTAAATCTAAGAGATTTTTCTTGTATGTTTAGGCACCAACTTCAGAACTCAGAAGCAGAAAGCATGAAATCCCAGAGAAGCTAAAACATATGAACTTTGATGTTTCTCCTCCAATATTACATGTTAAGCTTCTGGCAAGGCCCAGGCCTGCCTGACCTTGGTGTCCATGCTGTCACGCCATCCCTGCCCTTGCTCCTGGCCATCCCCCAGGAGCAGCAGTCTAGCCAGCACAACCCCCTGGAGGGGTGCAACTGAGCACCTGATGCCAGTGCGTTCCCCTTTATCTAAATATCTTGCAGGTTGAGCAGTGACTCCAGAGGCACAGGGTTACCCATTTCCGCCTCAGGTGAAGGAGTGGCGGTTCTGGCCCTTCTATGTCACTCATGGGGAGGACATCCTGCCGGTGCCTGAACATCTTCCCCAAACCCCTCAGTATCTGCAGTGCTAGGATCCTGAAGATATGGATTTCCACCAACTAAGGGACAGCTCTGCAAAGTTCTGCTGAAGTTCAAGACACCACTGGTCATAATTACATTCATTAGTGTTTGCAGGGTGAAAATCTAATACCAGGCCTGTTTCGTGGACCTCATTCTGTCCACACGAATGGCTTTCAGCTCGTGGTTTGTAGACTTCTTGATCTCTGCCAAACTCTCCCTAAAAAGTTATGACTGCAAGAAAGCAGGTTCTCAACAGATTTAATTTTGCCACCTGAGGATTTGCACTTTCATCAGACTTTTAGGAATTCACATATTAAAAAATAAAAATAAAAAAAAATAGAAAACTGCTTTATGCAATAATTCCACAGCTTCTTGAGATGACGCCCATAAATCAGATGACTTGTGCAAATGTTTGACAGGACAATGTCCAGATGATTCTTATGCAGTAGCATGTCAATTTTTCCTCGCCTTTCCAAATTGTGTTTGCTGTGCTGCACAGACTTTCATCCTCAGCCTAATCTTTGTGTAGTTTAACTCCTGGCAACTTTTTTGCTTACTTTTACCTCTGTTTCCCACCTCTTTGAAGATCTGCATTTTTTGGACTGCCACTTCTGGAAAAGGCATTTCTCCAACAAGAGTTAGGCAATGCACATAGGGGAGATTTTATACTTTATCAGAACAGGGATAAGCACAGTTAGATTTGTTTGCCTGACTTTTACACCACAGATTAAAAATAAGCATCAAGAATTGGAACGATTGTGTTTCTTAGACAAGACAGTGTCTGAGTTTGAAGATAGTTCTGTTAATGAAATTATGGTTCTTAGGGCTCTGTTGGGGGCTTGGGGGAGGAAGCAAAGGGGGGGTCTTATTGTTTTTTTAACTCATGGAGTTATTCATATCCTGAGGGGGCAGAATCCCCCAGCCACTGGAATGCAAGTGAGAGCAGCTCTGCCTTGATGCCTGAGTCACTCATCCCCTCATGCACACTCTGCGTGAGTTAGCAGAAAGAACTAAACTCAGCCGCTCTCTCTGGTAGGAAATCTAGTGCATTGTGATATTGCTTTACATTTTCAGTTGTCTGGTCTGGGTGAATGCTTTTAGTAAGAAGTAAGGAATTTGACTTTAATTTATGGCCTGGGGTCAGTTTTAACCTCCAGGATTGGATTTAAAGTTTATATTTACATTTTAAACACATGCACTCCAACATCTTGCAACTACAAATAGGCTTGTAGATGTTCTTAAGAACAGCATGAGATCAGTAACAGAGGATAGAGACGATCCGGTCATCAAGCAGGACTTAGAGCCAGACATAGAAACTACTTGTTGCGGTGTTTTATGATATCATTTTTGTGCAATGCTGAGATGCATTTATCATGTGATAGTTATGCAAAATGTCATGGATCTGGCCAGTGTGTCTGATTTCAAGGCAGCAGACAGATGATCAGGAAACTGTAACACTGGCTGCAAGCTTGCCAGCAATGCGCTCTCTGGTCTGTGTTCACTTCCTTCACTGGTGTCCCCTCGGCTGTGAAATGGAAATATAAAATACCTCAAGGAATATCTTTGGGAAGGGAAAAGTATTGTAAAACTGCAACATTTCTTGCACAGTCTTTTCCTTTTGAGTCTGGTTATGAGCAAATGAATCCACATGTGTATCTACAGAGGAGTCGGTAATATGTAGCTGCTGAAATCCCAGAGGTGAAGTTCCCTTTGTAAATTTGGTCTGTACAGTTTTATTTGGCCCATACAGAAATAAAGAGTTGAGCATCATATGATTTTTAAAAGGTAGGAAATTTTCAGAATCAAGAAAGAATTAAACACAAGTACACTGAAAACCAGAAGCTGGTCTATCATAATTGCACCTCCCAATCATCAGAAAGTGATCATACAGAAACGTTCACCTCTGTCAGATCCCAGTGAAAGGGACAAGTCTGCAATACATTTAAACCCGTGACAACATTAATCTTACGACAGCTGGGAAAGCGTGCCATACTCTTTTTTTGACAGCAAACACTTTTGCATCACCCTCTCCTAGAAATTCAAAAGAAGGAGTTCAGGAAATTATGTTCTCCTGGCTTTGTATTTTTGCCAGGTGCTGGACACCCACTGTGCATCTGTTGGCCTGACACTTTATCATTTTAAGGGAGACAGGAGGGCCAAGTGCTGGCATATAAAGGAACTTTTACGCTTGCCCAGAATTTTCCCAGTCTGTAACAGTTTCCCCTCTTAATGCTATTATCAAGATCAAACACAAACTGGACAATTCACACTGGTTTATCTAATTTGAAGAAAATTCTAATGAGTTCTATTGTGTTTTGTTTGCAGAACAGAGTGTTCTGGCAGTCCCTGCATGACAGAGAGGTGCAAGCAGACGGCGCGGTGCTGTTTACCCTGAAGAAGCGAGTGTGTGTGCTGGAAAGCGCTGACCTCTCTAATGGATCGTGTGGAGCTGCAAAAAGTCAACATTGAGCTTGACGACCAGAGCAACAGTGGGGAAAGCCTCGAAGACAACTACACAGTGCTGGTTGATTCAGAAAAGGCTGCAGTTAGGAGGTAAGCATTTAACTGTTCTGTTAAGGCTAGAAAGCAGTAATCAAAAAACAAGCTTCACTAATGGCATCTGGGACAGTTTTCCCACAGCAATGACCCTCACCACCCTGTGCTCTGGAGGACAGTGCACCCAGCACATCCAAGGCAGCCCAGGTCCCTCCTTTCCACCACCTGGAGCGACCTCTACAGGCTCCCAGCCCCTTGGCAATTATCAGCCACTCCAGTCAGATAGTACATGCATAAATTAATACACTCTCAAGCAGTGCAACCTGAGCAGCTCAGTTCTCCCACAGGAACAGTCCACCCTCAGGTGATCCAGTAGAACACACCATAGGAGTAGCACCTGCATGACTGGAGAAAGACATCTCAAAACCAGCCATCGGCCTCCAGCTCCCAGCTTGCTGCACCCCCCAGCACGTTTGTCCAACAGGGCAGTTGCGAGGCCCTTTGTTACTCTGACGTGAAGTATGTCCTCAGCTTTAGCACACTGCTGTATGGAATTCTACTTTCCAGCATCTGCAATCAGATATAATTTGAAGACTACTGGGTTTAAAACTAAATTCCAAGGCAAAGCAAAGATCTGTTAAACACACCATTGGACGTGAGAGTCTTACAGGAGAAGAGAGTGCTTTTCTGAAGGATTTTTAAATATTTATTGCAATGTCAAAGGAAAGTTTCCACTAATGACAAAAGGTATTACTAGAATAAAATATGTGTCATAAGCTTTATATAATATTTTCTTATTTTTCTTTGTGTTCCATCCATTTGCTAGTGAAGATGCAGAAAGCCAGAAGTTCCTTACAAATGGATATCTGGGTAAAAAGAAACTGGAAGACTATAATGAAGAATATGTAAGTTTTATTCATTTTTAATGAATTAATGAATAATTACAAAATAAATACTATTAACCTGAATCTTTTTTCCAAAAGTTCCAGTAAACAAAGTCACTTGATCAACATAATTTTGGCTTTCAAAGAATAAACACATTTTCTAAAAGTTAGTGCAACAAAGCCTTTCTGTTGTCTTACAAGTAAAACTGGGTCTTTCTTTCACAAGTAATCAGAAAAATTATCGAGATCACACTTGAACTTCAGTAGCACCCATGTAATCTCACCTATATTCAGCCATTGCGGGTCTGCATCCATTTTTCTGACAAGACATTTGTTTAAGAGGGACTTTGTTGCTCCAAAAGCCAGGCAGATCTGAGCCTTAGTGTGTGCATGCTTGTATCATTTGTTTCCAGCATCAGTGTAAATGAATACACATTCAGCTGCATTGCTTTAAGGAAAGGACATTCTTGTTTTGGCTTTATGATGCTGAGCATTACATGTTCAGCACGCCTCCCACTCCTTAGACAACTCCATGTGCAAGTGGAAGCACAGCACCAGTTCCTGGGGTGTGGATGTGGGCACCTGTCCACTCAAGATTCAACTTTATTCAAAGTTTCCATGACTTTAGTGAAAAGAAAGACATTATTTTATTGGTTGTGTTACAGGTTTTATTAGGACTGATCGTGTAAAAACAAAATATGTTATTTGTGATTGTAAGCTAAAATTAAGAGCCATATTCCCCCTTTTTCTTTTCCAGTTGGCGTCAGTTGCAACTCCTTAACGCGCCATCCTCCCTGTCCTAGGTTTTGTCTTCTTCCACTCACCTGCCTCCAGCCCTAGACACCCAGCACTCATTTTTTTTCTCCCCCAGACACACTTTTATTTTCCTAGAGAAAGAAGCACATCCTACCTGAAGAAAAATTCAAAAATCAGTTGTATTACGTAAAAAAAAAAAAAAATGGATTTTTTAAAATCAATTGGTGGGTAATCTGTAAGATAGCAGCATGTATTTCTACAGAGGCTAGCCAACACAGCCAGTGTAACTGTGTCACCTCAGTTGCCTGTCAGGAATGTAGCCCTGCTCCCCTCTGAGACAACTGAAGAGTGGGAAGAGGCAAACACTTCCACCATAGCTGTCTTTGGGGTAAAGAGACTCCTTATGGTGGCAAGCATCTGTGGACTTGGGAACCCTGAAAAAGCTCCGTCTCTAAAGATAAGGGAAATCCAGCAATGAGGATGATTTGTCTGTCTTGCTCAGTAAAATGCAAATTAATTGCCATTTTCTGGTTTTGCACCCAACAGCATGGAGGTAGAACCTCCTTTGGAATGTCCTCGTTCAACCTCAGCAATGCCATTATGGGCAGCGGCATCTTAGGGCTCTCCTATGCCATGGCCAACACGGGAATTATCCTTTTCATGTAAGTACATAGAAAGAAAGCAAATAGAATATAAGAATGGAGCTGGCATTGAAGCTTTTATGTTTAGAGAAGTATGTTAAGCTTGTTTTGTTAGCTGAAAAGTTTTGTAAGATCATCCGTAATTAAACCACAAGGAACAACTGCTGAAAAGCCTTTTTTTCCCTATATTTTAGACCTGTTCTGTATCATGAACACAACTGTGAATTGATACTGTGCAGTCAAAAAACAGAAGGAAAGAACAGTATACTGGTCCTGAAACAAAGTTAGCAATCTTGCTGGTTCATTATGGGAGTCCAACAAGGGAATTAAATCACCCGTAAATATATTTACACCATTCCAACTATCTAATCACTATGTAGAAATATAAGAAGAATATTCAATATAATCTGAAATAGCAACATGCTTTGAATGTAAATGCATTCAGAGACTTATCCAGATTTAATGTTGCTCCCTCAAGTCTATTTGTACACAATGTGCACAGATGAAAGCAATAGTATGTGGCTGGCAGTATCTATGTATCTATACAGAATGGGTTTTGATAGACAGTAACAGACAGCCATGGTAAGTTTTTTAATAGATGGCTAACCTCTGGCTCATTTTAATGAGACAGACTATAAAAAAAAAAAAAAAAAAAGAAAAAAAAAAGAAAGCTGGTTTTCTTTTTTTAATAACTGGTTTTAATTTTAACTGAAGCCGTAATTTTAACCTCCCATGAGACTGGAATAATGATAGTATTAGTCCATTGTCTGACATTAGTGAAATCTAGCAAGCCTTTAAACCAGGTTGCTTGACTGTTTTTATATTGCTTCTTGCTTACGAAGACTGTGTAACTACAAGAGAAACAGCATTTGAAATACTACATGTAGAGTGCAGTTGCTAAGGAACATCTCCTGTTTTGCCAGTAGAATTTTTAACTGAAAATTAATTGTATATTCAAACACTGTTCTGGGTAAGTGCTTCATAACACCTGCACTCTACTGGCTTAGACATAGTATTTGCAGATCAAAAATGAAAGCTGGTTCTAAAATTGTCTGCATCAGGGTTAGAAAAATTTAGGAGTTTTTCTTTTCTCCAGCTTTCTCTGAGCACTTGTACTTACCAGTATGTCCTTAAATTATCACTGGAAAGAAAACCATAATACATTAAGCCTCACTAGGGGGGGAAAAAAATTATCTTTGTAATATCACTATTTTTATAGCTCGGTTCATTCACACAGGTGGTTAAAAAAAAATCTGATATGAGTCTAATCACATTAGCTCTGTTAGCAGTGCTGGAGCAGGGAGTAATGCTAAAGCACTACATGGAGACTTAAACAGCCAGAAAAGAGGCATCTCCACCCAGACCTTGCTTTCTCTTCTGTCCTATTTCCATAATTCCTGCGTGAAAATATTCTCCCTACTGGTAGAGGAAGGAGTTTTATTTAAAAGTATAAACTTTTGTGTGGATATTTTTTGTCCCCTGGCATGTATCCACTTGCTGGAAGTTCCTCTGTTTTCACAGATCACAACGTTAGTGTTACTGAGTCAGAAAAGTCCCATCTACCTAAATGTAAACTGCTGGACATTAATTCTAATTTAGATGATGCTGGCAGAATTGTCTACATTTTTTGTAATTTACTGTTCTCATGTTGCTCAAGCACTCTCATGATGGAAGATGTCCTACAGAGTGAAGGTAAAAGGAGGGTTCCTAAAAATCAGAAGCTCTCCGGAACTTCCCATTACATTCCTTCTGTGCAGGAGGTTTACAGCGGCACAGAGATTGCACGAGAGTGTCACTTCTGCTGCCTGGCATGATTTAACAAGCGAAAGCAGGAGGACTCTTTTTAACCCTACCTCATGTGTCAGGACATGGAAACATAAACAGCATGCTCCAGGGTTCCCCTGATCAAGAAGGACGCCATCTCAGCAGGATACACTGGGACCTGAGGCATGACCCCCCCTTACCATATGGTGTGAGCCTACATCATGACAGGCAACCCTGCTAACCATGAAGGCTGTAGTACTGTCTGTCTCTCTCAAAGAGAGAAACTTCAGAAAAAATTGTGATGGTCTGGTAGCCATCACCTTGCCCCAGGTCCTGGGACTGGTCTTAGATTGTAACTCATTTATGAACTTGGCTGTCAGTGTCTCCCATATCTATACCAAAGTGCATGTTCAGTGGGGTGGAAGGTGTGGGCACAGCCATGGAGTAAGGCACATCTGTGTTTCCTAGCTCTGTCACGTTATCATCGCGTTCCCTTCTGCACGAGCACCTGTGCAGGCTGATGACAAGACAGTTATGGTAATAAGATGTACTGCCCACAGTGTTGTGCCCTGAATATGTCACACAAAGCTACATTTTTCACCAGCAGTTTGTAAGAGGCTGAAATCACCGGATGCAAATGTTGTGTGGAAGGAACATGGCAGTAATCAAACTAATGAATTCAGGCACCAGTACCTTCAAGCAGACTAGACTAGAAGACTTAGCTACAAGTGCTCCAAGAGAACGTTTTCCAGAATCTTGCCATGCTTTAACATTATGCAAAGTTTTTAATGTACTTTCACAGCAGGCAACTAAATCCACAATGATATGACACAAGCCAAAAGCAGTAACCACCCAGGAGACAGCAGTGAAATTTTCACAGTCATGTTTTGGTTTTGGTTTTGGTTTGGGGTTTGGGATTTTTTTCTCGTGACAGCTCTGAGTAAGGAAAGATATGAAACTGAGAGGTCAAGGATCAGGTAAGCATCCAAAGACCAGACTCTTGCATAGAAATCTGTTTGCTTTAGTAGGATCTTGTTAAGATACAAGATTCTGTCCTTGTGGAATAGCACAGAAGTGGCACCTACTGGACTTAAACAAGCCTTCAGGGGCTTTTGGAGTGTATAAGGTGCAACTGTACTCACAAGTAAGCTACAGTTGACACTTATCTCTGCATTTAGCACTGGGAGACCAAAGAACAAACATGCTGAAAACTATTTATATGTTGAAACTCATGAAAATGAGCAAGTATAAGTTCAAATCCACTGTCTCTGATGTCCTGCTTAGGATTCTAATTTCTGCTTTGCCTTACAGAGTTTTGCTGCTCAGCGTAGCAATACTGTCACTCTACTCGGTCCACCTCTTACTGAAGATATCAAAAGAAGGAGGTATGAGAAGCAGGCTGTGGCTGATAGAGAGTCCCTGCTGCATGTATTTTACCTTGGAATGCAATTCGTCAAGTATGCAGTGGCTCATGGGGGTTTCTTTGTTTTTCATTTTGCATTTTTTTCAGGATCATTAATATATGAAAAACTGGGAGAAAAGGCATTTGGCTGGCCTGGGAAGTGCGGTGTTTTCATTTCAGTTACAATGCAGAACATTGGAGGTAGGGGAAAGAATTTTCTGTCTTCCAATGCTTTTCTACAGAACACAAGTGCTTTCTTCCCTCTGTCTGGCTAAATGGCGTCAGAGTTGAGCCAGATACAGCATATACTGTATTGCAAAAAGGAAGGACATGAGGAGTTAATCTCACTTTGATTCAGGTACCTGACACTTCAGTGTATGGTGAAAGACAGTTATCTGGGATCTCTCCACGGCCAGCGGAAAGATTTCAGTGATGGCCAGAGTGGCCTGGCTGACTGTCCTCCAGGAACTGACCATTTCTCTTTATTGAGTACAACTCAGACTGTTCTTCTTAGCACGTAGTTGAACCATCTGCTTTGACTTAGAAAATATTAGTCTAGTGTAAAAGGAACAGCACATGGTTCGGTCTTCTCCATAAAAGGCTCTTCAGTAGGTCATTTTTCAGCTTAATTCTCTCCTTGAAATAACACTTGGGTTGTGTTCTCCTGAAGATGCTGTGTGTTTAAAAGCAAGTTTCTAATGTATTCACCTACAAAGATATACCTCCTGTGAAACATCTATCAAGTAATCTTCATTGTCTGAGGACAGGAAGCTGTTTACTTACCAATATAAATAGTAGGGATAGGACTGTATACTCATGCAATGAAGCTTGTTTACTATCCTGGAAGAAACCTTTTAGGACACTGAAGAAGGACCCTTTTAGATGACCGAAAGCTCAAGGGAGTTTGTAATTTTTTACCGATTCCTTAAGGAGAAGTAATTGAAATTTAAATTAAATATACCATGAGTCAGTTGAATGTATGTAGATATTTTTGTCTCTATTTGTCTCTATTTTGTCTCCATTGTCTCCATCAACAGATCATTATTGTCCTTTTATAGCCACTTTACTACTCAGATAGAGGTAGTTCACATCTCTCTACTGCAAAAGACTTTCGGATTTTGTTCATAAAAGCTGTTATTCTATGGTCTTCCTTTCCTTCCTCAAGCCTAAACATCAAATTGATTGAACTCAGAAACGAAGCATGCTTCCTATTAAAGAAGAATAGTTGTTTCTCTTGTCCTTGTCTAGATTGATTTATAGGTCTCCAGAGATCTCTCTGTGGCAAACATAAAACAACTGAAAAAAGGATTCCTTTTGGAAGAATATTTAAATGAGGTGTATAGAAGTCCACTCTTCCATCAAGAATCTTGACAACTAGTTGTTTTCTTTTTATACGGAAAAGAGTGTTAGAAGAAAGAAGTTGAAAATAAGGAGGATAAGGTAGCTGAAGAGATATAGAGTTAGTAACAACTTAAGTTACTACAGAATGAGGATGGACTGTGTCCACTGGAAAAACAACATTTACAACAAAAGAGTAAAAGGAAAAGTTAAGTATGCTGTTAGTTCAGTAGTAACTGTATTGTATTCTAATACAATAATGTCATTCTAATGTCTTTCTAATATCATTCAGGACATGTTCATAACAATTTGAAGGGCACACTTCATTTATTTAGGCACACTTTCATTTGAACAAAACTCATTTCTCTCCTTTTGAAAAAAAACCTTTTTCTTTTTTTCTTTTTTTGGAACTACTGTTTTCCCTGAAGGTGTTTAATTTTTCAGTTTTGTTTGGTTTTTTTTCAGCAATGTCAAGCTACCTCTTTATTATTAAATATGAACTTCCAGAAGTCATCAGAGCATTTATGAAACTTGAGGAGAATTCTGGGTAGGTACCTTTTTCCAACCTGAACCTCAGATGAAAATTTTTCACTTTGATATCAGTGATGTTTGTTGTTGTTTTTATTCATCCTCTTTAGAGAATGGTACCTGAACGGGAACTACCTCGTCATACTTGTAACAGTTGTGGTTATTCTTCCCCTCTCCCTTCTAAAAAGCTTAGGTAAGCTTAATGCACCACTTAAGCTCCTTTCTTATTTCTATTAGGACTGTGAATTTATATGTAGCTGAACTGGTTTCTTTTTTGTTTTGTTTTGTTTTTCTTACTGCACAGGTTATCTTGGTTATACGAGTGGGTTTTCGCTGACCTGTATGGTTTTCTTTGTCAGTGTGGTAGGTGACTGTTTGGGTGTTGTCTTTTAGCAAATACAGAACCTGCAAACCCTTAAACACTGTTGTATTTCTTACCATGACATTTATTGTGGGTGTTAGAATAGCACCTGCAAGTGAATCAAATCAACAAGCCTATTGCTGACGGAAATCAGAATAAAAAATTCAGTTTAAAAAACACTTGAGAATAAAAAATAAAACAGGACAACAGCAAAGGCAGATTAACAGCAAATATTTGCAAGAGAAGCAGAAGTGGTAACACTTGATTTCTAGCTCCCTCTATTTCCCCTCTCTCTTCTGTGTGCCTGTTTATACTTCTGCTGGAATACCCTAGGTGTGTAATCACCTACAGTGGTACTCTTCTGATGACATTGTCTACTCTTTTGTAGGTAATCTTCAAGAAATCCCAAATACCCTGTCCTCTCCCCATCATGGACCATGGGGTTGAAAACTGGACCATCACCAATAACACAGTGCCAATGCACCTGATCATGTTACCAAATGAGTCCCTTGGTTCTGGTGTGAATTTCATGATGGACAACACAGCTGGGCACTTTCCAGGCCTTGAGGAGCCGAAAGATACCTCCCCCAAAAGCAGTGTAGAATATGAAGCACACAGTGACAGCAGTGACAAGTGTCAGCCAAAATACTTTGTGTTCAACTCACGGGTAAGGGAGATTCTGTAGATTTTGTCTTTAACCATTTGGACTACAGCTAAACTGCTGGCTGCCAAAAGTCAGAGGTACAACCATGACCATTCTTACTAATGGGAGCTTTATTTTACAGACTGCCTATGCAATACCCATCCTGGCATTTGCATTCGTATGCCACCCTGAGGTGCTACCAATATACAGTGAACTGAAAGAGTAAGGTTCTTAAATTTTGTCCAATACTTCCAGTTAACCATAGCTAGAGATCATTTTCTACATGTTGCCTCTTGACTGCAGATGTACAAACACCCACATGATAATGATTTATTGCTTTACATAAAAAGCAGATATTGGCTTTGCCTTGACCTTACAGCCAGATATTGGTGACAGAGAACCATTGCATTGATCAATGTTTACTTAGGAAAGGAGGAATCTGGACAGTTCTTTAAAGGATGTGAAATAAACTGAAGAACTGTTATACTGAAGCAGATAACTCTTGTTTCTAATAATACCCTAATGAGTCGTGTGTCTGTGTCAGTTGCTACTTACTCTTAAAGTTTCTTGGGGTGCCATCGGTTTGGGTGTCTCACATAGTCTCTTCACCCAGCCTATTTTGCTTAAGAAATATCAAAAATCAAACACACTTGCTTAAATCAGCACAGAGTTGATAGTTGGGAAGCACTAATCAAAGGCATTTGCTAAACAGCGAAAAAATACATTACAAGAGGGTGTGCTGCAAAACTCAAGGAGGCTATGAACCATTACCTCCTATTTCAGCAGGTTTAACCTCAGAAGCAATAAAAATTCTCAGATAACTTGGGAACATGTTTCCAGGTCCTATAAGATGAAGATTATCTTTAACCAAAGGATTTATGAAGAAAGGATTTGACCTACAAGGGGTTCTTGAACCTGCAGAACAGCCCTATGTAGATATAAGGGTATGTTCACATAGAGCTGGTTAAAAGCTCTTGCCTATTCTTACTACCAGTCCTGTTATTTTAGCCCCTCCTTTTTTTTTATTTAAAATACACCGAGATTGATAGTCAATAAATAATGATATACAAAATAATGTGGTGCATTTTATGTTGTCAGTGAGAAAGCAATAGAAGCGGAGTTTCAACACAAGTCTACGTCGCCCTGCACAGAGCTGTAAAGCATCAACAGCTTTGTGTAACCAATATAGTTGCTATGAACTTACTAGCCAGGGAGGATGTGTCAGAGAGTTAAGATACTTCTGAGTACTTCTTGTACAAATGGAGGCTTCATAGGACTGTTACTCTCTTTCTTTCGTACTTCAGTCGCTCCCGAAAGCGGATGCAGAATGTCTCAAATATCTCCATCACTGGCATGCTTATCATGTATCTTCTGGCTGCCCTCTTTGGATACCTTACCTTCTACGGTAGGTCAAAACCCTGTTCTCTGCAGAATTTTCCCTGTCATTTCAAAGCAGGTGAGCTGGTTCTATCTCAGAGGCCCAAGTATAAATACCTTTTTTTGTGGGCCCAAATCCAAGTGTAAGCAACATTCAATTATAATAAGCAGTGCGTAATCTCCTGAATGATCTGTGGCACTTCTCCAGCTGTCAGACCACCAGGTCCTCACCTTTGAGAGACTCAGAGGCACCTACTAGGGGGAAAAGTTGTGTAGCTCTTGGCTTTGTGAACTCAAACAAGAAGCTGCTGTAAACTTGGCTCTTGTCAAAGGCCAAGAGTGACCGTACTAAAAATACTGTAGAGCTCAACAGTTTTACCTGACACTATTAAATGCTACCCAATCTGGCTCTGACACTGCTAGTTCAGATTCATCTATGCTGAAAAACAGGTGCAAATCATTCTACTGTAAAAAATATGGATGAGCTAGACTAACCACTAGGCAAACAGAGTAGTCCCTCTATTAGCACACCATTTTATGCAAACACCACTTCTTTTTAGCTCGTTAGTTCCTCCATGCAGCGAAGAAATGAATGACACAGCACAATCTTCTCCCTGTCACTGGACCAAGAGAGCTCTGTCTGAGAGCTGGGACATGTGCGTGGAGGTCAAAGGGAGCTGTCACCAGTTCAGTTGTTTCATATTTCATATCACAGAAATTATTTTTACTTCAGCTTCTACATCCCATCAAAGTCTTTCCTAAAGTCATCTCAAAGATACTAGAGTACAAAGCATCACCTCAGAGCTGTATTATCCTCATCGTCTCTGAATGATGGACTTGTATCATTCGTGGTGGAAAAACTCCTCTTTCATGTCTAGCCCATAACATGTATCTAATGACAGCAGCTGGGATAAAACTAATCTTATCTGGCTGCAGTACAAAGATCTTTTTGCAAGTTCAGAGATTGCTTAAGTGATTTAGCTCCTTTCTGTTTCCTTTTTGTAGGAGAAGTTGAAGATGAGCTACTTCATACGTACACTAAAGTGTACACCTTCGACACCCTTTTGCTGTCAGTTCGCTTGGCAGTGCTGGTGGCTGTAACCCTGACTGTGCCCCTTGTCCTTTTCCCTGTAAGTAACACAGCTGCTGAAGCTGAAATCAGGGCTAGCCCATATACACTTACTGTACATGCTCAGCACAGGTATTTGAAGAAAAATAAGACATTGAAGAAAAATAAGCCTGAATTTTTATTTAGAAGGGTCTGTTTTGCTCATATGCACTTTGATCAGAGCATGGACCTTAGGCAGTTAGGGTTGCAAAATTTGAAAGACTGAAATAAATCAGTCTTTATAAATAAATCAGGAATGACTTCTCTGTTTTTCTGGCTCTTTCTGTACTATATTTATCAGAGCAGCGCTAAGTACCAAAGACAGGGATATACTGAAACCACTTATGAGATTTCCTAATAGAGATATATCCACCTACTGTAGCATCCAAACTCAGGACAGGCATGTGAATCTCAGGTCACACATTGTGCAGGACTCCCAGACCCAGCTGCCAAAGCGGAGGGACAGAGGCCCTGTGCTCACCTTACATGCCTGAGTCTATGGACAGGGGAGGAAGCTAAATGCCAGAAAACAGAGGCACGCAAGACTCAGCCACATAGTCAGTTGTCTGAGCGAAATTTGGAGTTTCTGTGTTCTCTTCACAGGGAAAAACAAAATATCCGTAGTAGCAGGGACAGAAAGACACAGGTAAACAAACAGCTCTATGTTGGGGTGGAAGTCGACAGCTCTGCAGAGGGACTGACCCTCCTCAGGGATCAATTTCCCCTGAAGAGCAGACCTCTAGGCTCCTGAATGCATAGAACTGTCTGTCATGCCTTCCCTGAGGGGCTATGCAGCTGGAGAGAAAATAGCTGATCCTGGTGATTAGGCTTTGGGAGGCTGGTGTATCATTTGTACGGCACGTACAAGCCCAGCATCGTGCTGCCAGAGGGCTCCCTGCAATCCACGTCACACCATAGGGATCCCATCTGATGAGAACAGTAACCCTGGGGTTCTGTTGCTCCGTTGTCCTGGATGCAATGCCTGCTCTGTGTAGATACTGTTTCCAGGCTTGCTGACAAATGCCTTAGAGCAGTGATTACTGTTCAATGTTGTCTATCAAAAAGAAAGATCTGGTATTAAGGACCCAGAGTGATCAGTTCTTGTAGCTTGGGGAACAACAGTTCTCTGCCTTAAACGTCACGTTTAAACCAGTGGCTAAATGTTTAAATTAGTATTAACAAACTGATTGCTCTTCATGGGAAAACAAGCTAAGGGCATTACAAAAGCCTCTGTCTGCCAGATGTAGCATTTTTCCTTTTATCTTCCTGTAAAATCATTTTTGTGTCTGAATAGTGTGTGAAGTCTTAACATTTACATACTACAGCACTAATTGCTCTGTTAAGAGGACTCCTGAGAAAATATCATTTGCTTGTAAGCCAGAATATCAGAGATTTACACAGCCTATCAGGACAGCCAGCACAGCAGATATTATTACTCCAAATAAGCAATATAATTATTTCAACTATTTTTGTAATTAATTACTGCATTTGTATTTTCTCAAAGTAGTCAGTTTTTTCTTTAAAAAAAATTCATTTCATGGTTAAAAAAAAAAATTTTTACTATAGATCTACTTACCATTAGTCACTGTAAAATTTCCAATTGATAAATCCTTTTTAAGGACTATGTCACAGAAGGTATAATGGACAAGCTGCTGAGAGTAAGTGCACAGAAACATAGGCAGCAGTTTTTTGCTTCAATAAAGCTGTTTTACACCAACTCAGGGGCTGGAAAAAATATTTGCAGTCTGCCTCTCTCTTCTTAATATTGGCTGACATCAACCTGAAAAACATAAAATACAAAATTCATGCTGTATTTTCAAGTGATGGACTCCAAGTCTGACAGAACCCCATACATTTATTCAGTTGCCAAACTCACCCAGAAACAGTTGTATGTTATTTTAAAAGAAGGAAACAGAGGTGGGTTTGGAGCTTTTTTACAGTGTAAAACTATTGTTGTTCAATTTCTACATTTCGAATATTAAGTTAATCACGGTACTTGAGAGTAACACTATCTCCAACCATCAAATGGATTTGCTTTTGACCTTTTTCCTACTTACCACCTTCTATGATGAAAAAGCAAAAAAATTCTGTGTTGTGTGAGAAAGTCAGTGGAGCAAAAAGGATCCTCTGCAGCAGCTTTTAGGATTATAATTTCCAAGTGGCATTGAAAAAATGTGGTTTTATTTTCAGATATGTATATGTATATAATTAATGAAAGTAAAACAACCGCTTCCTCTTTCTCTCAGAAAAGTAAATGACAGAACTCTTGTGGGATTTTCAGAGGGATCAGGTTCAGGAACACAGGAACTCCTATTTCACACATGCATTTTTTGCCTGCTGATTAGTATTCATAGCGGGGGGTTCTTTGGGTGGTTTTTTTTTGCTAATATTAGCATCTTTCAGTTGAACAGATTTCATGTCCCGGATTTTACACCCTATTTACTCGATTTTCTTCTACACTGCAAATATTTGAGTTTCTGCATTAAACTGTGAACCCAGTTCTCAAAAACCTACATCAGAGTGAGATTACATTATGGGAATCAAAGACTGAAAACACATTTTTTCAGTCAGAATTTCTCGCAGCAAAAGTAATTAACATAGGTCATTTTAAGTTAAAAGCAAAGAAAAATTAATTGTTGTTTTACTTTCCTTGCTGGTTTTCATCTTGCAGATCCGTTCATCTATCAGTGCATTGCTGTTTCCCAAAAGGCCATTCAGCTGGATAAGACATTTCCTGATTGCAGCAGTAATTCTGGCTTTTAATAACCTGCTTGTAATTTTTGTTCCAACTATTAAAGACATCTTTGGATTTATTGGTAGGTTTCATAAACACTTTGCTAATTCTTTTTACAACATATTTACACTCATGGACTGCGTGACAGTCTCAGTTTGGGTCTTATAGTATAGTAAGATAAACATGGATTAAAATTAAAAGGGGTATCATTCCCAAACAACTGACACACAAAGCTGAAGGCTACCCAGTTTTGTTGCTACCTTGCATGAGGCACAAGTAATCCAATAATCCCAGTATAAAAACTGGTAAGGAATCTCCATTTTTAAATTACAAAAAGGTCATTTAATATACGTGGAGGAGTGGGAAATCACCTTTGGTTTTCAAGCATCTATAGCCTGAACAAAAATGTATTGACTTCTAAACTGTGGCATAAGAAAAAGGAGAGAAGTTACACATTTATTTTGACATTCACAGTTCTCTCCCTACATCTTTCTTTTGGTCGGTTTTGGCCTCTGATCAAAGAGGCCCATGAACAGTCTCTGTCTTCTGAGCTGCTCGAAGACTCATGAATGCAGATGCCCTTGACAAAGACACCTCCATGGGCTTTCTGCAGCTGGTTTGCTCCTCCCTGCCTGTTGTGCCTGGGCCACCATGATGGGCTCTGCTGAGCAGAGAGGAGTAGGCACTTCCTAGGCACAGATCATCCACTCTCTTTTCGATACCTGCTTTCCAGGGTCATCCAACCCTGGCAGTGTCTATTTGTCCTTGCTTCACCAGCTGACATGCAGACATTGGTTTGAAAAAAATCCTCTCAGTAACAAGTGTCTCTTCAGGCCCCAAGCATTCAAACAAGTGTTTGGACATCTACAGCTCTCCATGAATGCTGTCTACAGAGAGAACATTTTGTGCATCTGGGCTTGGAAGAACAACTGCCTTCCCACCTGCTCTCTTTTGCAGGTGCACCACATTGCTTTTCTGACAGATGGTGTCAACTCTGCTCTCTCTTCCAGGAGCCTCTTCTGCTACGATGTTGATTTTCATCCTCCCTGGTGCCTTCTACCTGCGTCTTGTGGAGAAGGAACCCCTGAGGTCTCCCCAGAAGATAGGGGTAAGAGAGCTGGCAGCAATTGCAAAAATAAGTGTGGGTGGGTGTGTGCTTTCCACTGGTCACAAATACTCAGACCTTTGACTTACAACGTGTGGCAGTTGCTCATAAATGGTAGCGTTTCACTCAAAATATAAGTTGGACAGTGTGATTCACCACAGGCTTCACAAGCTGAAGCCTTTAGTGCCCTACTACCCTTGATACACAACACTAAGTACTTAGGATAAAGTGTGTCTTAAACTACTATAAAAAGACATTTATTTAATCCAGTCTAAGGTCTAGTTAACACCTGCATTTGCATAAATAGCACCAAGACTAAATAAGTGTATAAGGAACTGTTGGTTCATGCTAGTACTGCAGAGATAAATAAGTAATAGTGATTTCCCCTCTGAGACAGACACCTACAGGAGACATATATGAAGGTCTATCATTTATGCACAGCATGTGTCTATATGTCATGCTGGACTGCCACAGCAGTACCTTTCATCCTGAACATCAATAACTGTCTGCACATTTAACTATCACCAAGGAAATGTTCTTTGAAAATTTAATTAGAAAGGTTCTTAATGAAATATGTAGGCAGGCACATAAGTAAACAGGTGAGCATATATATATATCTATATATATGTTCACAAAAAACATGCAAGTTAACCAATACATACTGCAAGTATAAAAGAAGAGGTTTGTTATCATGAAATTATTTCTACCATGGCTTTCGGAGCTGCTTTTCTAGAGAGACTGTAAATATTTGTTCACATCTCCTTGCTTACTCTTCATGTTGCTGTGTGTTAGGTGCATCTAGAATTTCACACCCTGCACTGAGATTACATACAATATTCATCTTTGTGTTGCAAGGGAGAATAATGTTAAGTGTGGACAGATTATGGTAAACTAAAGCCCCAGTAAAGCAGAGAGTGACTACAAGCATTTGAATCACTTGAATATACACAGAAATACCTATAGATAAGAGATATGAGCTTACTCGATTGTCTAATAAGGATAAAACAAATCAATTCTGAAGCTGTTCTTAATGTCAGAGACTACGATAATTTATAGAAAATTCATCAATTTTTAAAGAAAAAGAAAAGCTGTTCCTGTGTCATGTTTTGTATTATTGTTCACAGTAACAAAATGGGTTGTCTTCGTATCTAGCCTTGTAAAGCCTGGCTCTCTTGGACTGAAATTCACACAGGACTAACTTTGATTCATGTACAATATTACTTGGGCTTTAGTCACAGAGAATGACCCAAACTCAGGCTCTGGGTGTTATATAAATGTGGCTCCGGTGGGACAGACTGTGAGCTACAGCCTGCTCAGTCAGCTGTTTCATTAATAAAATTTCATTTTCCAATTGCAGGCTCTGGTTTTTCTCATAGTTGGCATAATCTTCATGATTGTGAGTATGACTCTTATTGTGATAGACTGGATTTACAATCCCCCAAGTTCCAGACACCACTAACCTGTGGAGACAACCAAGTGCTTTTTATGACGTAAATACTTGTATCGTGTCTCTGAAAGACATCTAAATGGGATTGTTATTCCTGGCTAGAAACTGCAGTACTTCGAAAACAGTTTCTGGTAAGGTCACAAGAACCCAATGGAGTCTATGTCATCCTTTTCAATGAGGATCATTGTTTATGCATTAGAAACCTGAGCTTAGCATTTCTGGCCAGGTGAAATGAAATGTGTGGTGTGAATGCTTCCTATTTTCAAAACCAAAATAACTTTGTACATAGTCCTCAAAAATAGCTTGGTGTCACCCCTTTTAAAATCTCCCATCATGATCATAACCACAGTTCCTAGAGCCTTGGAAAGTTAATGGCCAGAAAACCAGATAGTGCCTTGTTCTCGATCTGAAGCTCATGGGAGTGGCTGCCCAGGTCCACGCGAAAGGGTACAGATTCTGTAGGGGACCTAAAAGGTGACTCCTCTCTGCCTGAAAGACCAATCTGCCTGTCAGAAAGATGATGGCTTTGACAAGCCAGTGGACAAAGCTGAGCACTAGATTTCTTGTCCAAATGTATCATCCTTGGCAGGTGATGGGTTGTCATACAGAATAAAGCTCTCTGACACAGATCCTGTGTTGGAACATGTGCTTGAAGAACAGCTGGACATTCTCATTTTGTTGTTAAAGATGCCTATGCTGGGAACATCAGACATTTCTGCTGTAGGTTGCTTTTTTTTTCTTTACTTTTTTAATTGCTGTGTGAGCTTGCATCACTGAACAAGTTGTATCCTCTGTAGAAACTTGTCTTCCACTCTCACAGGAATTTAAAGAGACCACAAGGTGTGGCAAAGCACCCTATCCAGTATTGTTCAGTACTTGTATATTTGATAAATGTTCAGTGCAGGAAACTGTAATTTGCTATATATAAAAATATATGTATTTATGTACATAATTTTTTGTTTTTCTCCAGTCATAAAAATATTACCCTGTGGTAAATGATTTTTGAAATTTTTTTTATGTGTCACTCTGTTTTCATAGCCACACACTTAATATTGTTTTGAAGAAAACATATTGAATTGGTTGGTTTGTAAAAGGTTCATTTTTATTCACCATTGTATAAAATATACCTGTAGCAAGTCACCTAACTGTTACCTGTGTAAAAACACATTCAGGTGTATACTACTTATGTTACAATAAATTGCAAGATGTTTTCCTCTGGAGAATTTTTAATATGTGCCTTAAAATTCTGTATTGCCACTGTAAACCAAAAATTTGGATAACTTGCTAGGTTGCTGTACCTTAACTTGCCTATGCATACACTAGCATTCAACAGCGTCATATGTAATTAAGGTATGCAGAGGAAACAACATTACTGACAATCTCAAGCGTATCATGCTATGCAACTGTGCAAGACAGGGAAAAAAAAAGTTACATTCTGTGTTATATGGATGCTTAATTAACACTCAGATCATGTTTTGGGCTATCCTGTGAAGTACTTGCTACATATGCTCTCTGTACACACCAGGGAAAAGTCGTCAGAGAAGTCACATTAACTCCTTAGCACAGGGAATGAGGGGGAAGGTGAGACTCTTGGTTTTATCATGCTTACACAAGTCCAAGCTCATGTAATTGGAGTTTTCACTTTCCAACTTAGAAAGCTGTTGCGTAAACACCTGTGAACTCAGAAGGCTATGAGGCACTTGGAAGTTCTGTCTGCTCCCTCCTCGGCTTTGCACAAAAATCTGTATGTGTATGTATGCATAAAAGCATGTATACTTACAGGTTAACTGAAAAAGCATATCCATGCCAAAATGCTACCTTTCTGAGCAGTATTGTATGCTCACTTGAGTACTGTATCCTTAATATACTGGGAAACACTTCCTTGTGAATGTTAAGTCTGGCTTTGCATTTTTAAAGAAAAATGTGCCAAAAATATTTACCTCTGTTTTAAGCAGACCAATAACAATAATGCTGCTTTACTACTGAAGAGGCCTTTAACACAGACTGGAGTTAACAGTAACACAACACCACACCTCTCTTCCTGATACCATTACTGAGAGTTATATGTATGAAATTGTAACTGCATCTTTGCGTCAGAGTAAAAGCACATATCATGACTACAACTGCATGTAGAGACTTAGGAATTCATGTAGCCAACCTAAAATATAGATGACCTCAAGAAAAATAACTGAAGAGCTATGGAACCATGGCATAACTCACTGCATTTTTATGGCACAGAACTGTCAGTGTCCAAAACAGAGGTAGAGAGGCTGTAAAATGTCAAGTTTTCAAGTTAAAATACATTGGTCACAGTGACATGCAGCTGCAGTGCACACTGGCAGTAAGGGCACTGTTGCCCACTAAGTTATTAGCACTGCTGCAAATGGTGGATGTTGGAGTTTCTTATTAGTTTTGTATTGTTGACAATAGGCCTGGTGAGGATTTTTATTACAAAACCATCTATGGATGTATAATAAATTAATTTTTCAAAAACTGTAGATTTTTTTCTTCTATTTGAGACTAGCAGAAAAAGGAATTTTGTTTGAAAATCAAGCAGAGTAGAGCTGGTAGCCTTAACACAGGCATCACTAAAACTGCATTCCCTTTCAAGAGAGAAATTTGTGTATCCATGTATCTGCAGATGAGCAAGATGGCAGCCCCTTCATATAATAACCCTTTCACATTCCCTGTTTTGTATCTATTCATGGAGCTGCATAGACATCACCAGGTAAAGAATGGCTGCTGTTAAAAGTGGGGTTATCTGTGAGATACTGAATGTCTTTGGATTAACTGGGATACACAGTATAGCAGCTAAGTATAGTCGCTAAGTGTACTATAGCAGTAAATATAGTATATCACTAAGTATAGTATAGGAACATGCACCAGATGGTACTGCTCTGTATAAATACTTCCTATGATTGTAGCTGTGGGCTTTCCTGCTGTTACATATTTGTCTGGTGTATAATCACAGCTCAGAATATACTGGTCTATACATACCTCTAGCACCGATGAGCTCATGAGAGAAACATGGGGCCAGCCAGCATTTGCAACCTGCCCACTAATAAGGGAGGCACTGCAGACCCAGATGCATGCTCAACAACTCAGACAAACATCCGCCCTGATTTTCTCTTTCCCTTGTAGTTAGGCATCCTTAATTCCTTGCAGCCTCAGCTTTGCTCTGTCTCTGTGGTGCTTGAGGTATAAATTTCTAGTGGCAGGAGGCTGTTTTAATTAAACAATTACAATTGTTGCAAAGTGAATGAGTGGAGTTAAAAGTAAAAGGTATCTCTTCAAGGACAAGAAAAAAAAAAAACAATGAAAATATATTAGACATTTTAGTGGTCAAAGAAGTGTGTCATTAAATGGATGTGACAAGAATGCCAGAAGTGATATGGGGGGGAAACAAAAAAAAAAAAAAACAACAAACAGAAGTAATGAATATTTCAGCTCTGGAAAGAGGCAGAACAAGAGACACTCTTTAAAGGGCAAAGTCCTCTCTAGTCCATAAATAATCAAAGATCATATTCAATAACATCTATCTTAAAGAGGGGCAGCAGGCCTAAGTCAGAACAGCTGGCTTTGGTGTTAATTTCCAGTAAACCCTGACGTGCTTGGCTGGTTCTCAGTGATTAACATAATAGTAATTAAAGCTAGTCATCAGTTACTTACTAAGAGGTCTAGTTGGTGCTATAGGTGGAAAATTTCCATTTTTTTGACTTTAAATTTCAATGCAAGTTTTACTGAAAATGTGCTATTGCAACAAAATTTTGGCAAAGCCCAGGTAAACCTGAGAGGAAACCTGCCTGGTTTTCCATTACTCTGCCTGGCAAGGCTCTATGGGCTCAGGAAGAGTTACAGTTCCCAGCCACCACCTGGCAATGGGGAAGGGCCAGCCCACTGACACCGAGCCCAGATAGCCCCAGTGCTCTGGCTGGGGGTCCAGGGTGAGCTTGGGGTCACCGACTTTCCTTCTGTGAAACTTGGTCTCTGTGCTGCAGTGGCAAGCCTGTCAATATTTCCATGGTATACTGTGCTGTCTAGTAGAATCCAGGGGAGCAGGGGGGAGAGGGGGAATTGTTTTAGTTACTTAAATCATCACATACTACAAACACTTAAAAGCTTGTGTTGAAGCTGGGTGATAAAGACGGTTTTCTTAACAGTATGAGATACGTGAAGCTGGAAGGGATCTCAAGTAACCTCCTATTCCACACCTGGGTTAGATAGCAGTCTTAGGCGAGTGTTTAAAAGTAACAACATCGGCTTGGGCTGCTTATTTCAGACATCTAGTGAAGTCAAAGAAAAAAAATATGTGCTGAATGGTCTCACAACCATTAAAGTGTAGAAGAGATGTTTCCAGCTATGCAGAATACATCACTGATACTGCAGTACCCTCTGCACAAAAAGGTGCTGGGGGCATTCACTCTGCTGCAGAGCTGCTGCCTTCATCAGCAGAGGATTAACACTGAAAGGAAATACGTCATGTGGAGCCTAATTCCCTTGCCTACCACTTGAGCCAAGTTCTAAACCCAGTGCATCGCATAATGATAAACAGCTTTGGAAATCAATACATTGTCCTAATTTTGCTACATAAAATGAGAAGGAGAGCTTGTGCTGTTACTAACAGTGAAACAGAAGGTGTTTATCAGCCAGTAAAAGCAAAACTAAAAATAAAAGGATGCCTGCTTGGCTACAGCTCTGCAGAACACTTTGAAGTGGATGTTTCAAGTTCCACACACTCAAATGGAAAGTATTCACAGCATTCATTCAGCTTTGCATGTATCATGCACCTCTCCTGGCTCATCTATCTTAAGGCTTGGGAAAAATACCCTCTCCTCAGTACCAGATTGTCTACACCTAAATTATTACCTAACTGTTTATTTCTGAAAGGAGGGTCTGTACCTCCTCTCAGGTGGAAGCTTGCCGATGGCAGGAAGCGATGGGTGCATGCCATCAGCATCAGCCTCCCTTTCACTCTCTGACTGAGGTGAAACTTCTATCTCTTCCACCACAGACCAGCCAACCCTTCCCACCTTTTCTTTCCAAGATGGCTGGGTTTAGCTTCTTCAACGGTAGCGCAAGCAATTGACCCAGTTTCCAGATTGCCAGTCAGGCTAACCCAACAAACAGCTCCACATGCAGGAATTAATACAAGTGCTCACTCTAAGATTGACATTTCTCCTTTGAATCCCCAACTTTAACTTGGTCCATCCTGAGCAAAATTGGAGGGCTTGGCACAAAACATTCTTGAACTTCCCCAGGAAGAAGCAGCTACTGAGGCAGACACCTTTTTTATACCCCACCTTATTTACTGTTTCCTACAGGTCACTTGGTGACATCCCCTTGACTTGTAACACCTTGTCACCATTCAGAGGCACTTCAGCGTAATACATCACTAGTGTACAGAAATCGATACTTTATTTATGTCCTCAAAGCCCCATTGCAGGGGTTAGGAACCACCTAGTTCCCTCCTTCATCTACAGAGTGATAAAACTTACATCTGAAACCTCCAGCAAACTGATATAAATCTTCTGATGGTGCCTGAGCTCTCTTAATACACTCCTTTGTTCTTAATAATGCTTTTGCACTCTACAGTTCTTCTTATAAACCTTCTACCAAATGCCATTTAGCCCTTTTTTCAATCCAGCCTCAAAGAAAACAAACATCTTAATTACCCCTGCTTTTACACCATTAGTAACTGGGCAGATACAAGCTCAACAGAAAATTATTTACCCATTATTTTCTCCAGGAAATCTGATGTCAAATTAGGCTGTTGCAGAAAATGTGGTTGTTCCTGGTATTGCTCATTAAGAATACGCAAGACATGGAATACTGCTACTAGCCTCACCCATAACGATCTGGGCAAACATCCGCATAATGTGTGGCTAAAACAGCTGGCAATTAAAGCAACTGTGCTCCTAGAAGCTATTGTGAAATCAAAGACAAGATTACTCAGAAAGCAAGTTTCCCTGAAATTGTCTCCAATGCCCAAGGCTTCATGGTACTATGTAAAATGCATCGAATTGCATTCAGACTAACGGCATTCATGGTGGGCTGACTCAGGCAACCTAGTCAGGAATAACTCATTTTCTTATATACAGTAGTATACACTGCCAGGGCCATGAACTGACATTTTGGTTAAATAGGAATATTTTACCTGGTTTTGGGAACAAAAGAAAGACACGGACAAGTTCAGTATTTCTGTAAAATAAAAAAAAGGTATCACCATTATCCTCTGGATGGGACCAAAGCCATTTACTTCCCATAGACACTGTGCCAGCAGCGAAAGGATCACATCCTTAACTTTAGAAGTTGGGAGTGTGCAGTTAACACTTCTTCAGTCTGTACTCCAGGCACTCTAAAGCATGACCACCACAAGGGACAGGTTATTTATGCAGTAGAGGGAATATTTTGCTAAAACACTGGAGTCAACTAAGTCCCAAAGTCTTTAGCCAGCATCTTCCAGATTCAATGCCAAATCTGAGAAAAACCTCAGAGCTATGTGCACATGTGAACAATTTTTTTACAATACCTACTACAGCCTGATAGAATATTTTGATTAGTTACCCTGTAAATACCAGGAAGCAAACTGCTAAAATGAGAATAAGAAAAGTCTCCTATAGTCAAACTGGAGACCTTTGGGGTTTTTTTATTTCACTTTCGGTTTTTCTACTAACCATTATGCCCCACAATCATTGAATAATATGAACTAAGCAGTGTATGGGTACTAGCAATAAAATGTGAATCCTAGGAGCAAAGAGCCTGCAGGGCTTGCTGAGCATTGCCTTCTGGCACTATGGAGACAGCCACAGCATTTTCTATTCTTTAATCAGCAGTCAGTGAGATAGGCTACTTTTTTGCCCTGCTGGACACAAGAAAATCAAGTTGCACGCAAGGAAGTATTTGAAAGCAGTAGCAGGTGTATCAGGTTTGCATGCCCAGGTTTTTGTAGTGGGGAGAGCTACAGGGGTGGCTTCTGTGAGAAGCTACCAGAAGCTTCTCCCGTGTCTGGCATATCCAATGCCAGCCGGCTCCAGGATGAACCCACCACTAGCCAAGCCAATCAGGAATGACAGTAATGCCTCTGTGGTAACATATTTAAGAAGGGGGGGCGGGGGGGGAAGTTATTGTGCAGATGAAAAGTGCAGCAAGAGAAGAGCAGAGTGAGAACACGTGAACAATGATGCAGACACCAAGGTCAGTGCAGAAGGAGGAAGTGCTCCTGGCTCTGGAGCTGAGGTTCCTCTGCAGCCCGTGGCGCACACCACGGTGAGGCAGCTGTGCCCCTGCAGCCCATAGAGGATAACCAGGGTGCAGAGATCCACCTGCAGCCTGTGGAAGAGCCCATGCCAGAGCTGATGGATGCCTGAAGGAGGCTGTGACCCCATGGGAGACCCATGCTGGAGCAGGGTCCTGGCAGGGACCCACTGATCCATGGGGAGAGGAGCCCACGCTGGAGCAGGTTTTCCTGGCAGGACTTGTGGCCCTGTGGGGGACCCATGTTGTAGCAGCCTGTTCCTGAAGGATTGCATCCTGTGGGAAACTGATCCAAATTGCAGTAGTTTGTGAAAAACTGTTTCCTGTGGGATGGACTCACACTGGAGAAGTTCATGGAGGAGTCTCCCATGGGAGGGACCCCATGGGGAGCAGGGGTAGGACTCCTCTCCCTAAGCAGCGCCAGAAACAACTGACCACAACCCCCATTCCCTGTCTCTGTGGGCTGCTGGGGAGGATGAGGTAAAACTTGGAAGGGGGGAAGGGTGAGGGGAAGGTGTTTCTAAGTTTTATTTTACTTCTCATTCTCCTGCTAATTTATTCTGTTAGGAATAAATTTAGTTAGCAACCCCACTTCGAGTCTGTTTTACCCATGACAGTGATCTCTCTGGGCCCTTAGCTCACGAACCTTTTGTTATATTTTCTCTCCTCTGTCCAGTTGCATCAAAGGGGAGTGAAACAGCAGCTTTAGTGGGTACCTGGCATTCAGCCAGGGTCAGCCCACTACAGCAGGTCACTGCAGATGTCCAAGCCTACCCTGCCTGTCACAGAAGGCTCTGCCACACACTTCAGCCTCAGCAGCACCTCCCAGGAACAGTTTTATCACCCTGGGAGCTCCAGCTAAAACTTGCTTGGTTTAGTCCAGATTCCCCTCCCAAAAGCTAAAAATAGTTTTCCTGCAAACCTGCTTGGGGAGAAAAACTGCTAGGGCCAGTGAAATGGAGACAACTTCAGAGTTCTTAAACATTATTATTTAGGGTGGAAAGGGAAGATAGACCCTTTTAGCCTCACATGTGAAGAAGACCTGTGATGTTTCTACGAGCTGTGACTTCATCTAAACACTAGAAACTGTTTCTGCATGTTCTTTGATGATTATATTCTGTATATCTTCATCCCTCGATATTTGCTAATGTCCACATTGGAGGCCTATGACAGTTACTACAGCTATCTAAAAACCGTATATCAGCATGTATTGCAAAAATCACCAGGGATTAAAAAAACACTACTTATATCTATCGCCTTAAGGAACAATGAAGAAAAACTTTTTTTTCTTTTTTTTTTTTTTGCTCTGGTATATTTACCAGACATTCAGTGTTGTTACATAACCCTGTTGAAAGTGGTGAACAGAAGACAAGAGACAAACATTCAGCAGAATGAAGGGTTCCACTGTCTGACCCTCACTTCAGACTGGAGATACCAAAACCTCTTTCCTTCAGTTGGAGTGCAGAAGGTGACGAAGTAGGAAAATACTAACTTTTCCACAACATCTGTTTAAGTATCACCCATGTGTTTTGCTCTCCTCATTTCTGAACAGAGAAGTACTTTGCTCACGAAAATTGTCGTGCAAGGAGATGACCTGAAAAGCATCAATGTGTAAATGAATTCATCAGAACAATTTCTGCCACTCTGGGGAGACATGCAATCTGTGACAGATAATACACAAACACACATCGCTATAGCAACACTTACATATGTTTGCTGAAAGGTCCAATCCCCGAGGGACTCATTCAAGCCTTCATGGAAAATTTCAGCTCCCCAGCGAAAGACACCATCCCATGAGATGGAACTGGCCAACACACCATTCATTGTATGAATTACTGGTCACTTGGGGCTGAAACAAGTGATGAGAAATACTTTGTGAAAAACCAAACATCCGACCAAAACTCTTCAGAACTAAGTAAATAACAAAAGTATTAATAAAAATACAGTGTCTTCCTGTGAGAATTCACAGCAATAAGTAAATATGAAGTTAATTGTTTGCCCCGAAGAGTTAGATCATCTCTTCTAAGGTATGCCGTTTTGATGCAACATATGTCTAGTACTGGCTGGCATGAAGTTAGTCCAGTAAAAGCAAATAGAAAGATTCACATGCACCCAAAGATAAGTGACAATCAAAACACAAGAAGAAACATATTCAACATGTTCCTGAAATAATTTCCCTTCTTCTTTTTTAAGGATCTTCATATATTATATATACTATTACTTATATATTACATACATACATTATGCAAGCACTAATACAGTTAACTCTAAGCTTGAGGTTTATTCCATCACAGCTGTCATCTCTGTATAAAATATCAATTACGGCATAATCCACTGGGCTTTTTTTCTGGTGTGTCACTGTTCTCTGATTTTCACTGAAACCAGGAACACAAAATGTGATGTTCCAAGCACCTGACATTCTGAAAAAATGTACAATATTTCTAATATCTGGGTTAAAATCATCTTATATTTACATTCATTCTGCACACAGAGTTGAGTTGAATGTGAAATTATACATTTGGATTTGGTTTCCACTGATCTACTAATAATATTAAAAGTTCCTTTGAAAGCATTCTGCTCAGTTGCATCCAAAGTTCAAATAGATTTCAACCTCAATGAGGTAAATCCCAGTCAGAAACCAAATAGGTAAAGTTGTTGTAGTAGCTGTAGTAGTAGTAGTAGTAATAGCTGAAATTTCATTCTTCTGCCGTATCTGTCCATAGTTACATCCCTATGTAGGATTGGCAGAAGGAAGGCAGGGGTGCAACCTGACAGCAAAAAAATCAAGAATCCAGTCCTGAGATTTATGCAATGTAATGAGTTGTATTTTGCATTTTTTTTTCCAGCGTCTGTCATCGCACGGATGAGCCTCAGCCTAGAACAATGTCATTTTTAAAACAGCCAGACTATGTGGGTGGCTATTTTAAACATTGTTGGACAAAGTTGCATATCCTAGAGTCACAGGGTTGGAGGAAGTTGTAGCCATGTGCCCAGCATATTGTTGACACAAGGCAAGATATCTTTGTTTATTAGACACTGATTAGATCTTATTTTTGTGTTAAATGCCGTTTCCTAATTGGCACTGCTCACTGGCATGAACTGTGAGAGTTCCACATGAACTGCTAGCCCCAGCAGCAGCCTTTAGTCAAAGGAATCAGAAATAGTCAGGCGCTTGCCCTGACCGGTGCCTGTGAATAATCCTGCTGACACTTCAGCCTGGAAAAAGCATTCGGCCACATCTCTCTGACAAGAGTTTTCAGCATTAGCAAAAACTTATAAACTGCTAATAGTCAGACATTAAATCTTACCATAAGAGGAGAGAGAAGTGAACCTAGTGACAGAAGGCACGGCTGCTTGCTGGCCATCAACATCACTTGTCCCATCACTCTGTAGGGAGAAGACAACTTTTGTCTGATTGCTTTTAAGAAAAAGGAAAAAAAGTAGAACAACTTTATATGGTATCTATAAGTAGAAAAAAACATACTTGTGGTGGTCTGTAAGTACAAAATTTCAGTCGTTATAGATTTAATTACTTCTGCCATCAGTACTTACAAAGATAACAGAGCATGAAGCAATCATATTCAAATGCACTAAAATCCTGTCTCTGCCATCACTGGGAAAATCACAGCACTGAAGTGTCCAGAAAAAAACACATTGCAAATGTCACTGAATTGCTAAAGAACTGAGACTAGGCTCATCACAGTACACATAATGCTGGGAGAAGTTATTCAGAACCAAAGCAGGATCATCCCATTTGTTCCACAAGAGAGAGGATTCAGTCTCAGAGGCACCTCTGAGAATTTCCATTGCCTGCATCCCAGGACGAGTTTGGAGTGGATACTAAGAGGCATGCAGATGGGGCAGTGGAATAAGGGATCCCAGAGTAGTTCAGCCCCTGTGCTGCTGGGGCTCACATTGATACCAGCATGTGAAAAGGTGAAGCCACATGAAGTACAGTCATGCAGTGTGACTCTGCAACCAGGCTTACCCTCAGCAGCACAATCTGTTCAGTCAGTTCTCACTTACCAGCAAGCAGATTACTTCTTCCACAGATAACACCTCTAGTATCTGTATTACTCAGGTCTTCCAGCCCCATTTTTCCTTGGATAATTAAAGCTGACAGGACATAAAAGCAGTAAGGAAATAAGTAAAAGCTTAGGCTACAGACTGTCATCCAGGAAAGCCCTTATAATAGCACAAACAAAACTTTAATTTGTACTTTTAGCTTGCATTGCACAACTTTTGTTTGGGAAAATTTCTGTGTCCTTCACATGCAAAATAAGTGATATAGGGACTGATCCTGCAACTTTTATGCATTCTTTTATTTTGAGTGCCTGCTTTTGCAGGACTAAGGTCTAAGTGATCATTTCCATCTTCTTCTTTGTATATTATTGATCTCTCTGTACCTTTGTCTTATTTCCCCTGGCAAAGCCTTTCAAAGCCAAAGGAAATGAAACAATACTTCCCTCTACTGGAAGACCCAGGAATTCTGGAAATTAGCGCCAAGTGTTAAATTCTTCTAAGCAACTTTGGCTAGGTTGAGAGACAGACCACAGCAGCAAGGGGCAAAGAAAGCAAAGGGGAGGTAGAATTTTTTTGTTTGGTTCTTAGCCCTGGATTAAAGCTTTGGGGAATTCCTATATAACTCACTCTTTTTCCTACAAATTTTAGTCAATATAGTGGTTTTTTACTTTATTTTTATTTTATTTATTATTTTTATTTTATTATATTATTATTTTAATAATCTATTATTTTAATTATTGATGCTCCTCTGAAAACTCTCATGCCATCCAGGGCTATATACTGATATTTTTAAGTCTGTGTGTGTAATTTCCTGGATCTGTTGCATGGTTATTAGCTAGATTTTCTCAGGCTACAATTGCATGGCCTATTCTAGGACTCCAATGACAGTTTTGAAAAAAAAATCAATCACCACCAATGAACATCTTTGAAACTCCCACTGGGGGTATGATTCAATGGCTAGCCAGGGAAGGCTCCAGGGGACATGGAAAATTTCACTTGTGGCTTATAGATCTTGTTGAGAAGGCTGTTCCACAGGGCGGGAGAGGGTGATTCCCAGTGGAGTCATAGGAACCCAGAGATTTCCAGCTTTTTTTATAAATCAGGATCATGTAGAGCAAGGTCAAGCACCAGCTGTCCCATTCCTGATTTCCAGGCATCATCTACTGGCAGCTGTCCATAAGCTTTTCTATAGATAGAAAGGTTTCTAGTGGTTGTGAAGGCCACAGGGAAATTTGATAATAGGGGAGATTTATACCAACTAATTCCCAGATACCTCTGTTCTCAGTTTTGCCTCTGTCAGGTTGCCTCCCAGTCTATTGCAGGGTTCTGCACAATGCTTACATTACTTTCCATACCTTCTGATTATTCATAACTTACTTCTGCAATTAAATTAGGCCCACAAAAGTAAGTTTGTTCAACAGGCTTAATGTCTACAAATTTATCTTCATATGAAATCCGAAGCATCCTGAATTTCTCTTTAACTGACAAAGTATCATTATCTCACACTTCTTTAACCAATGAGGTAACAAATGAGGTATTTCAGACGCTAATAAATGTTACCATTTCTGGACCGAAAAACAGAACTACAAAACAGCAAAACTACAGGCAGGAAAACAGACACAAAACAATTTTTTCAACTGAAAACAGAAAGAATTATAGGTAAGATCTCCATGTTCACATCCTGAGACCATCTTTGGTATGCATGCAGCTCTTACTGAAGCAAAGCTTTTACCAATTCAGTAGTAGTTGTTCAAGGATGCCACCTCTAATCCAGGGCTTGCATTTTGCCAGGACCCTGGAATAAACCCCTGTTGCTTTGGAAAAATCACAGTGGCATCCCTGAGGAGCTACAAGAGGTCAGACTGCCCTCTCCTGCCTCCTAAGATCAACTTGAATGACGGGATTAGCAAGCTAAGAGAGCACCAAAATGTAACAACACAATTCATGGCTTTGACATGCTCTGCTGAGGACTCTTCCCTCCAGTTTTTGTTCAGTGACTCAGTTCCTCTGTTTCACAAGGAATTTCAGATACTGTTTCTTTCCTGTGTCCAGGAACACATTAGCTCAAAGTCTGAAAAGGAAGGAAAATGTGCTGTTGCTAAAAATGACCATATCGTCACTTCAGGCAGGTCATGAGCTCTTTACGCCAGCAGCTAAGCAGTCATGCTCAGCTAGCTGCATTCAATGAAATCAGGTTGCATGTATGAGTAACTAGTTATTCAGCCTCATACTGAATTCAAAACCTGGTCACTTAAAGTCAGAATCACAAATCAGAAGACCATAGCAGATCACAAGGCCTTAAGTCACATTGTAGGAAAGGACTTTCTGTTCTTAATTATTCAGAGCAAGTCCTCAAGACTTGGCATCTTGAATTGAGCAGGAAAAAGGGGCTTTTTTTTTTTTTTTTTGTAGGAAAACAGCACAGCAACCTCCTAGAAACAGCATAGCTGGAAAGAATAGAGCTGAAGAGATTTCTTTTTAGGGCAAATCTCTCATTTTATTATTAACATTTGTACTGCTGCTGTGCTAAAAGGTCCTGGCTAGCTTGGGTTCCACTAGACTAAGTACCACGCTGGTGACTTTATCTCGAGGCTCCAGTTCAGCTTGTAGCCCAAAGACCAAGATCACTTATCACAGCTGAAAGGTGACCTGCTTGTCCTTTAACACAGAAAACTGGCAGAGAAAGAGAGGTTCCCAGGTGAGAGATTACCCCTACAGGTAGTGTGGTCACTACTGTCTCAACATCTTTTCTTCTGAAATTGGGACCAAACTTGAGAAAAATAAGTGAAACCCTCAGCCTCTGCAGACTTTCACATCTGATTCTTCAGAACTGTATGCCTTGTTGCTGAACACAGAGGTCCATCATTCCACATCATAAATAGGTATTTGCAAAATTGGGAGAAATCTCAACCAGGTTTATGAGATACACCTGAGTGTGGCAGCAACTGCTTTTAAAAAGCCTAATAATAGCCCACTGCATTTGTGGCATTGGTCTCACACTGGCTTTCCTTACTATAATAAAGTTGTACATTCAATCACTGCAACTTGTTGGACTTAATTATCTTAGAGGTTTTTTCCAACCTTAATGATTCTGTTATGCCCTTTTTCTTTTGATGTTTTGTTGGGGTTTTTTGGTGACTATTGCCCCCAGCTGGAACTTGTTCAATCACGTTCCTCCGATGCTTGTACTGATACATCCCAGTGTGACTGGAAAAAATTTGTGCATCCTCTTCATGGTGCCACCTATGACTTATGACCATGTTTTACCCCTCAAAAGGCACAATCTGAGGCAATAAAACCCTTCAGCCTCATAGAAAGGCATCTGAGCGCACACTGTTCTCCACTGCATTTATATTCGGCTGGGTAAATGGGGATTATTCTTTCAGACTGGAGAGCAGTGAAAACCATGGCTTAAAGCAGCTGGGAACTACTAAAATAAGCTTTCTTCTGTTTGTGTACTTGAAAACAAAGATGTAGAATCCCAGGACTTGGAGGAGACGCTGCAGCACCTGGGGGTTAGCACTGTGTGTCGTGGGTGTCAAGCTTCAGCCATACAGGTCCTGCGTGGTAGCATGAAACAGTCATGGAGAGACTAATCCTGGATGGATTAATCTCGTGGTTCTGCCTGAGGGTAACTATAGCTGATGAGTTTGCTGTAATAGCAGGATTTTTCAGATATATACAAATTACTGTATATAAGAGTAAAGTCACACATACTTTGGGTATGCTTAAAAAAAGAGTTGAAGAAAGCAAAGATTAAGCGAATAGCATAAGGCTTGCTCATAAAACCCATGAAATAATAAAGATAGTTGTCATCTAGTGAGGACAAGTTTTGGTTTCTGGCTCCCAGACCATGAAAGGTTGACCATTCCAGAGCAGGCTATCACTAAACAGTCTTCAACAGCACATAATTCCCAAAACAATCCCTTTACATTTTACATGTCCTTACTGTGAATTATCAGACTTCACTGCACAGAGGAACCTAAGAAGAGCTTTTGAAGACAATGTCCCATTAGTTATTCCACTTGGCTCTGTTTGCCTACCTTGGGAGGAACCCCTTGCCAGAGCGCCCATTTCCTCATGCAAAAATATGGCACAACAGTATGAAATCCCCTTTTTTAATTCCATGTCATGGGCACTAGAAACCACATGCCACATGCTGCCAGGGACCACAGCATGCGCCCTGATCATCGCCACCCAAAGTCTGAAACACAGAAGCCCATAGTCGTTCTCTGGGAGCAAACACAAGGTCATATTACCAAGAGCAGCAGAGATGTCCTTCTTCCAAGATTTTATTTCAGGGTGGCATGCCATTCTGAAACACACGGTCTAGGCAGCCGTATGACATCAAACATGAAGCAGGTTTTGCAATAAGAAATTCTGAGGCATGTGCTACCCACCTTAATATTCAGTTTGGCTCACTAAAATAGCCACTCTTCATATTTGGTTTTTTTCTTTCTCAGCTGCCTTAAATGGAACATTCAACACAGAGAGTGGCATATTCTCCTCAGCCTTTTCACAGGGGCTGTTTTCTAAATCTTCTTTCTCTTTTTCCCACCTCTGGTGTCCATCTAATTTTCTGCATTTGCTATTCCAGATCTTGCTCATATGCTCCAGAATCACATGTGAAGTCTTTAAAATAGCAGAATAAGCTTTATACAGTAAGTCCACAAAATAGAATGGATAAGAAGTCTATCTCAATGCTTGTTAGTGATGCTCAGCAAGCAGAGTGGAAGGGCAGTGCCTCCCCATGATTTCTGCTCTGTCTCTGCCTATGGTTGACTGTTGTTTGATTTGCGCTCCATTATAGCCCCAGATCCCTATTTTTCTGCTTTGTTTCAGCATAAATACTTGCAAACTGTTTGTAATTCTACATCTGATTTTGCCTCACTAAACACAGAACTTTTTACTTGATCTTAGAATTCTTTTCCAGCCTTAACAATCCTATGATTCTATAAATCAATCAGCTGAAGTTTAGTAATGACATTTCCCCAGTGGATTTAACTTGAAGTTCTCCTGCTCTCCACGGTAATGCCCATCCATCTTAAATTGGTTAGGTCTTGCATTTCTCCACTACCTCATGATAAAGTTCATCAGTCCTTGCTAAGATGAACTAATTTATCAAAATGTTTGCTGTTCTAGTCCATGTGCTGAGCCCCTCGTGGGTAAAATTGTGTCTGAACCAGACGTATAGGAAAAAAACTAACATATGGAATATTTCAGCTGAGCCTTATTCTTTACAAACTGGTCAAAGGAAAAAAAACAGGTGTTGTTTTCACACATGGGAAGTATTTCTTCCTAGGACAAAGGAAAGTTTCCAAATATGGTCAAAAGGTTTTAGATTTGGGGATTTTAAACCTGCATAATCTGGCTATATAAGTGTGGATGAGCTAGGAACACAGCCATTCTTGCTGGGTCTGCCTCAGTAAGAAATTAATTGACATGCTTCTTCCTCCACTTCAAATGTTTTTCTAGAATTCTCATGTAATCTATAAACTTTCACTCATTTTCTCCTAATGTTCTCTTTCCCTTCTTATTCCTCCTAACTGATACATTCTAAGGCTAAGGACTGCTCACCTGATGCCAGCCCAAACCAGAAGGTTCCCTGAACTCTTGTTCAGGACCTGACGCAAATATTTCTAGTGCAGGAGTATCTACCTCTGCCATAATTAAGCAACTCCAATTATGCCTGCCCTATGGTAAATAAGTAAATTGCACCTTGACGTAATTGTCCCACAATCCCACAACTGTATCAGGAGGCAAGCCCAGCCATCTTGTTGGCCCAGTATCCACTATCTCTTCAGCACAATCACCTCTAAAATTCTAATCCTTTCCAATGTACTTCTTTGGCTGTACCTCTACATTTGAAACTGAACACAACCAACCAAACACTATTGATTGAAACATTATGTTATCATATTACTTTCGATAGCACTTACTCCAGCCCAAAATAGCATTTGCTTTTGATCCTCTGTACCAGATGTTTTCACTGAGATATCCACAATGACATCTGATTTCCTAAGTGATTACAAATCATTTTTAACTCAAATTTCTCTTCCCATATGCATGTACAGTATTTAATATGAAGTTGTATCATTGTGTTGGGTAGCTTAGTTTGGTCCCTCTGATTAGCAAGTCACACAGTATTTTTATTAAACTAGATAAATCATCATTTGCAAGATTTGTGCCTGATCTTCTTCACTTCCTTTTTTCACCAGCTTATGAAGACAAATATTTTTAAACCGTCAGTGAAGACAGATACATGTGTTATCAAGTCAGATCCTTCTGTTTTCTAAGAAGTTATGCAATCAGGCCTGACCTTTATCCACTTGCCTACTGAATAGCTAATTGTGGGAACTTTTGTCAAAACCCCTATTCAGAAAGCAGCATATGCACTATCACTACATCACTTTGTGTATCTAAGAAGAAAGGTGACACCACACTGGTAGAACAGCAAAGAAACTTCCCATTTCTTCCTGTGTATCAAATTATTTATTGTTCATCTCCTCTAGGGTAAAATAAAAATTAAAATTTAAATAAAAATTAAAACAAAATTTAAAAAAAGAGGTTGTTGGAAGGATAAAACAATAAAGGATTATTTAAGTTGTCTTACATAATAATTATTTAGAACATAAATGTAAACCTCTTAGGTAGTCTGAAGGAAAAGATCAAATGAAAACCATGGTCCCATCAGTACTATTAATGGAAGAGTGCCTCAGTGAGGATGTCTCACATAGGATCCATTGGAAAGCTCCTTGACAGCTTTTGAGATCCTGTCCAACAGCAAAAGAATTTGGGCACATAAAAGTAGGATCTAGACCTCCAGGCACATCACACATTTCTTCACATCCCTATTGAGTTTCCACCTACTCTGCCATGCACAAAGTGAGTGAGAGTGAGAGCTGACCAGAGAACTGCTGCTCTGCAGGCTGGTCCCCTGTGAGGCCATGGAGACAGCACTGATGGTACGGGAACAAGGGTTGGGTCAGGTGGTAAGAAGCAGCAGACGGTGGAGAAGCTTGAGGGCATAAAAACATGCTGGAAGTCACAGGCTGCAGTTCCACAAATCATATTATCTGTTATCTATTTTCAATACTCAGAGTGGATTCATAGGACAAAGGTCTTCCTGTTAGCCTGGGTTCCCATGGAAATGAAGATTATGCAATTTCTGTTTCTCTGTCGGCTCTTCCTGCAGTTTTCTGGACCAATTTTTGGCCTATTTTGGTGCAATGTGACAGGACCTTGCAGTCCTCAATAAATTAAAGGTTTTAAGAGTTGAATAAAAGTCAGCATCTAGAGAAAGAAGAAATTCAAATCTTCACCAGAGGAAAGGTTTCAAATCAAGCCTTCTTTCTCTGGACTGTTTGGCTATTTGGCCATATCTCCAGCCAGAAACAAAATGTCTTGCCTCTTGCCCAGCCAGTAGTTAGGTGAAAGGGCAGGGTGCTATAGAAACATTTAAGAAACACGATGGGAAAAAGCAAAGGTTGCCAAGAGCTACAGGGAACATTATTTCTGCAGACACAGAGGAGCAGCACAGTCCAGTTAGCACAGAGCTTCCATGTCCAACAGCAACTAGGAGCATCTGAGGAAAAATACCTGCAGTGGAGCCCTAAACTAATCTTCCTGCAGTGTGAGCCCTGCCTTTTCCATCTATTCCTTGAGCATAAGTAACATAATGGATGCTATCTGAACCAGCTCTAGCTTTTTAGCTCCAGGAGCAAAGCTGGGGTTTGCCATGCTGTGTTTGAGAAGCTGGAAGTGGATGTCCCTTACATGGGAGGAAAACAAAGGGATGGTATGGGGCAGAAGGGCCAGGCTGTCCACTTCTACAGCCCACTGTGATGAGGAGGTGATGGGGTGACTGCTGCCAATGGCCAGACATGAGCTCAGTATCTACCCCAACACACCCCTAAGTGGCAGCAAGTAGCAAACCTGGATTTCCACAGCTGTGGCTTAGTCCAAGAAGGTGATAAGACCAGAGGTGTTTTACCATCTTACACATCTGCCATCCTCGACAGATCCTCTGCCTGCCTCACCTGGGTATACAGCCACATCTAGGTTTCTACCAGTGGACAGCAACTGCTGCTTCCCTTCTAGATGGATCCCAAGATCAGCCTTTAACTTTGAAGTCCTTAAGCCTGTTTTCTGAAGTGGTTTCACTTTGAAAGGAAACTTCACCGAGACCAGAGAGGGAGGATGACCTGGGTGAATTTGGTGGCTTCTCAACACTTAGTAAGGCTAGAGGGATGACTGAGCTCCTGTACAACCTCCAAGAACTGGCTCTGCATTTTACCCAAACAAGGTGGATTATTAAAGAAAAAAAATATGTTGAAGATATTCAAAACCAGTTTGTCTGATGCAAAACCTAATAAAGTAACTTTGCAGTCTCAGCTTCTCCCAGTACAATGTGTAAAGTCAGCCAACCAGTGTCATCTGGAAAACCTCAGACATTTTAAAGAGTCACCCTTGCTGTTCAAGGACAGCAAAAGGGGGGAGGGGGGAGGGAAGTAAAAAAGAAAAAAGCTTTTCTACATCTGTTTAAGGAAAACACTAGACAGTGCTTGATTTCACATTTGAGGGAAACTGATTACAGCCAAACGTTTGATATGTGTTTTTGCAGCACATAAAGACATTCTGGGGCATTTTACAGCCACTAAAAATGTTGTGTTCCAGAGTGGATAAACACTCCATTATCTGAGAAGCTGAATCATTATTCCTCAATGGTAGTGTCATGACATATTTTTAATTGGGAGTTTGCAGTGATAACAACTAAAAGTGCATCATCTTTTCCAGGAAGCTTGCCTAATGCAGAGACCCATCTGATCTTCTGATTTCTCTATCGACTTGTGCTGCATGCCAAAATAACAAGTCATGCCTTCATGTCACCACTAGAAGTGAGCTTAGCCAGAGTCTGTCTCCAGATGGAAAACATACTCAGAGTCTGAAGGGATTTGAAATCAATAAATCATAGGTCAGGAAATAGCATCCAACAACAGAGTTCAAAAGAATTTGGTAGGATGAGAATAAAGGCTGGGGGAAAACAAAGAGCAAGAAATATCAAACATATGAAGTTCAACAAGGGAAAGTGCTGGATTCTGCACCTGGGATGGGGCAACCCTGGGTGTTCGAACAGAGAGGGCTAAGACTTGGACTCACTGAATCTTGTGGGTCCCTTTCAACTCAGCATATTCTGTGATTCTGTGTAATTGTAACAAAACTTAGGAGATCTTTGAGATCACTTTAAACAGTTTTGTTATAGTACTTTAAGTAATTAAAGTCTAGTGAATGTGACAAGAAGAATTTAAGCTAACATGCTGAAAACATGAAGAATGAATGTGCTATTCCCAGTAATACTGAGGAGAGATTTTGGGGCCAGTCTGTTAGCCTCACTGGGCAGTGCTGCTGCTGCTGCATCACAAACCTGGCTCCCAGTCAGAGATAGGGATGATGAGGGCTCCGCCTCACTTTTGCAGCTTAGTGACTTTATCTTTCACCCGAATGAAACTGTAAATTCTACTCTTAAGAAAGTATCTCAGTCATTTACTGTGAAGAACCCCGAAAAATTTTGGACAGTTTGCTCATCTGCAAGAATATCTTGAAATATTTCAATGGCAGCACTCTCCAGAAGCCTCTCTGGCATATCTAGCACCAAAGACCAGAGCAGATGACAGTGACACTGTGACTTACTTGGCTAACACATTGCCACACATTGTACCCGTGGCTTTGATGACATGTGCAATAGACCTCCTTTCCCCGAGATATTTACTTCAAGGCCACGTTCTCCTGATTCTTCTGAAGCCAATCAGAGGGTCCCCACGTCCCACTGCTCTCGTGCCTGTGTTGCAGGTTTGCCACTAGAGGACACTGAATCAACATGAGACTTGCTGAGGGTTAGAGGGGGTGCTGCTGGAGGGTGGGGTGGCGGGGAGCGAGGCACTCTGTGGGCACACACCACTGCCTTCTCCCACTCATGAAAACTCTGGGAAAGCTGGAAACTGGATGGGGGAGTCTCAGCTGCACCAGTGGTGGTTTGCCACTTGAGAGTACGATTTCTTGGATGTTTTCCATCCCTTTGGGATTCTTTCATTTCATATTTGGGGTGCATTTTTTATGCCGCTGGGGAGGAAAACTGGGAAATCAATGTTATTTTGCATTGTGCAAAGCTCATGTGTTTGTTTATGATGGGCTCTTCACTAGGGAGCCCATTCAAAAGGAATTGTGAAAGAAACCAAACAGGAAAGGGTGGAACAATGATCACGATAAGAAGCATCACAGGCAATGCTCAAACACAATAGTCAGATTTACAGCCTGGAAGATGTGAGGGCTCTGCCCCAACCCCAGTGAAACTGTTGTTTTTCTAAGGCTGTAGATCCGGAGATCAAAGGGTAAAGATCAAGCCTGCAGAATGAGCCGGGGAGAGGGGGCTGCAAAAGTTCTTTTAGGTTCCTAAGGCTGACAGAGGCATGAATTCTGACTTGGTCTCCAAGAGAACAAAGTCTTGTACAAAGTCTCACCTACTCAGGGGCATGAGGGGAGTGCTGAGTAAAGGAGAGCAGCATGTTAATATGTTTCTGCTGTTTTATGTCAATATCTCCAAAGTTCAGGTACTTGGGACAGAAGCTCTTCAGTGGTATGCAGCAACATATAATTGTCCATGCCTGCTCCCAGGAGGGACTATCTACCTCGCCACAGCTGTTGTACTGTGATGGGTATCACTGCTCATGAGTGAGGAACTGGATCCAGGGAACTTCTTGGGAGTGGCTATCTGGAAGGAGCTGCACCAAATGCCAGCACAGCACCAGAGTGTATCCAAAGCGGAGCTGGTTCCTGGTATAGGCAGAACAGGCAGAAAACTACTTGAAGTAGAGCAAAATGGACCAGGGTCGCTTGTTACTTGGCCTCTCTTAGGATAGAGAAGTCACTGATGCCAAATGAAGGTAAGTCAGGCAGGTGAATCAGTAGCTCTCAGTAAGCCAACTCTGCCACAGGAGACACCCTTGCTTTCCCCCACTGCAGTTCTAACAGGCACCCATGTAAAGGGCATCTGTGCCTTTCCAAGATCCTCTTCATGAAGTTGCCAACCTGCTACACCTTTCCCATGCAGACAACCTAATTCTGCAAGGCATGGGTGCCCTCAAGGGCAGCCTAAAGCCAGCACCAAGCAAAGCCTTGGCAAGGCACCAAAGCAGGAGCCTGCTGAGACCCAGTACCAAAATTAAGTCACCATGAAAATGACACCAAGGCACCACCACCACCTCTGGGAGAGGAAAATAAATAGTGTCTCCATCAAGAGTATGACATAGGCCCTGCACCAGTGTAAAGGGACATGTATGTTTATGTGTAAGAGGGGACAGTCACTGCACCATGGTGCAGTTACTCTGGCAGTGCTACCAATAGGAGACGAGACTGTCAGCCTGGCACGTTTCATGCCCCAACATGGAAACCATGCTGAGTTTGTGGGAGTGTTCACAGCACCATGATGGGTACAGAGTGTCTCAGAGCTGATTTTGGAAATACTAGGTCCTGTATGACACTTCTCTTTCTTTTCCTTCTTTGAAAAAATACATTAGGACAGAGTCACTTTCTGGTCTTCACCATTAAGCACACAAGAACAGTCTTTGCAACAAATATTGCTACCAGCAAACATCTTCAGCTACTTTTAGCATCTGAAGTAGAGAAGTAGCTGCAGTAGAAAAGGGAATGGCAATAGAAGCATGCAAACAGGACTGTTGTCCCCAGAAGTTACCCAAAGCATCTCTCATGATAGGTGAGAGTTGTGGTACAATGAGAACAGGAGAATGGAAGAAGAGATTAATTTATTTTTAATTGTTGATAAATATTAACCTTTATTCAGTTACCGTATTTGCCATGCCACTAGACAATACACTGTTACCACGGAAGCCGCAGAAGACCTTCCATCAAATTCCCTATTTCCCAGCAGGTAGGAGAAGCCTACAGAGGAGAAACAGGTCCAGCTCAGAGGAGGGTTACAAACCACCATCTCAGGAAGCATCCCATCCAGGTTACTACAGAATGTTTGGTGGGAGAGAGAAGAAAAAAGGTTGACTCGACCAGTTACCTCCTAAGGCTTTGGCTTTTTTTTTTTAATTGTTCTATGTAGCAAATTTCATTTACTTCTCAAGAATCAAAGCAAACCATTCATAGAATTATGAGACATTCTTCCCTGATCTGTTCATCCATACTGTTGGCAAGCTTGTCCCCGATCCACAAGCAGCCACTGCTAAGCCAAAGTTGCATTTGTCTGCACAAGCTATTTGATGAGAGAAAATAAAAATCCAGCCTGTTTTAATGTCCAAATGGGTTTCAAGACAAGCAAGAGTTATTTCTTTTTTTTCAAATAGAGACAAAGAGTGAAAATTTAAGAAATAAGTTTCTGGAAAACTCACCCATGTCAAAATCCTCACAGCCATCAAGAGGCAAGAATACAGCTTTAAATCACAGCATGAGGCAGGAGGGGCTGCACATCCTTGTCATGCACAGCCAAAACCAAGAGCCTGGAAGGAATCTAGATAAATCCCATATTGATATAACTCACACTTTCTTTCACCTCTCCAGCCCCATTCCTCAGCGTTATATCAAGATAGGCTCTCACTGAGTTGTCCAAAGTCTGCATTACTCAGTTCTATATGGGTGCATCCCCCACCTCACCCACCCCTCACCTCTGATCTCTGGCCCTGGCCTGCATGGGAGCTCAAGGTGGAGCCTCTCACATACCTCCAGTCTCATTCCAGAGACTCTAAGGACAACATCCAATGCTTGTTTAACTTCAGGGATTGCCAGAAAGAGCTATATTTAGGGAAAAAAATCTTAAAAGTTGCCCCTTTGACTTGTGCTCTCTGGTAGTTCCTGGCTCCTGCAAGTCTCCCTGTACCAAAGCTAACTATTAAGCTCTTGTTATTGCAGCCCATTTCAGTAACAGCAGTTGCCCAGCAAGCAATACATTCAAACTGCACAAACCTTCTGGAGTTCACATTAACATATAAAGAACATTTTAATGTAATAAAACACTTTCACTTCTTAATTCTCAGCAGTTAGTCACATACATGAAATAGAGATAATTAGCAGCCAAAAATAAGTTTCACAACTTCTAAAAGGTAACAGTTTTATCAAATATATAAAATATCTTCCTGACAGCCTACGTAGACATATTTTTAGTATTTATTTTTCTCTTATTTTTTAAAAAATGAATTGAAATTAGGACACCTGCTGGTATTCACCCTCTACCTAATTTCAATTATTGCAAGCACATAATAGAAAAGCAAATACAGGCAATTTCAAATAGCTCTATCATTTGCCATCACATTCCTTCTCTTGATTAAAAGTGTATTAGTTGGAATGGGCTATTTTGGTAGAAAAATGTTAATCTTGTGTTCTGATTTCACTTTTTTGTTGCAGAAGATAGAGATGTACAAGACTTCAAAGGCTTCCAAATTGAACAGTTTTACAATGCTGCAGCACAATTACTATCTCTTTTACATGCATATTCAGAAGCAACAAGCAGCAGATTTTGAGAGATATTCAGAAGTATACTGTTATTTGTAATCAAAAACATCAGCTCAAAATTATGAGGATTATTTGTTCATTGCTTGTCCCAGCATTCATGTTAGTGAAAAGAGTTGTGAAAATTCCTGTCCCAGCTGATTTATAGTCCAGCTTTCAGACAGGAACATCAGACATACAGTATATGTTCAGGATAGTGCAAAAGTCTCAAATATTTTTTTGATTCATTTTTGTGGAAGTGTGTTGTGAAGAATAAACTTCAGAGGTGGCACTGGTTACAGATAAGTAATCCAACCTGTTCATTACAAACTCCTTGCAGTGGGACACCTTTCTAACTGTGTTGCAGCATCTGGAAACACCAGTGGGCTGAAGCACAACAGCTGGTGTTGCTTGTCATAGATCCTAAAAAAAAGAACCAGAGAGCAACTTGGAAGAGCTCAGTTTTAGATGTTTAATACCTTTTCAAACATGCCAAAATATTTAAATTCACAAAAAAAAAAAACATGTTGTGGTTGTTGTTGTTGTTGTTATTATTATTATTATTATTACAAGGGGAACTCATATGTGGACATCAAAGCTATGTACCATTGTACTATTGGCTGCACCATGAATTCAGCCATCAGCCATGTTTTTCTTCAGCCTTCTCAAATCGTTTTGCAATTTTTTTCTTACAGATCAATAACTCCACATTTACAGACCTTCTGATGTCCAAGGTACTACATTCATCTAGAGACAGAATCAGTCTGAGCGGTATCTATTCAGGAGGCCCACAGATATTAACTTGAGGCTGAGCTCATCGTAGCTTGGAGACTACAAGACTGGAGTCCAATTTACTATGGCATAACAGAGTATGCTTGGTCTGATATCTATAAACATCTGAGCAGATTACACACCTCCTAACCTTATGCTAAGCAATGTAATGTGATGTAATATAGTACAGGCCATGAATGCCCAAAATCCTGCCTTTGCAGTCTCTACCGCAAGCCTTTTTCCTTTGTAAAGTAAGTTCAGGAGTGCAGGGAGAAAGCTGGGCCTCCCGGTGTTGATCGTCTCCAGACAATCTCCAGCAGGACACAAGCCCCTGCTCCAGCACTGAGCTGTGTGACCAACAACAGCTGTCCAGGGACACCCTGGACCAAAGAGAGCTGATCTGGCTTTAGGAGAGTAGCAGCAGCAGCAAGGATCTTAACAGGGAAAGGAGAGGATAGTGGTTCGTTAGCTAACAAGCTAATAACAAATGAGAAGAGGACAGGCTGGCAACCGATGCTGAGTCTGCTCAGTGTACGGTTTGAATGAAAGGGCTCTGCAGAAAAAAACATCCAGAAGCAGAGGAGCCTGTCTGGGAAATGATCCCAGCCGTATCCAAGCCCAACACTGTATCTCATAACTCTCTTTTTTTAAAAAAATATCTTCACATTAAACGTAAAATTTGATTGGAAGTGTTTCAAATCCATACATACATTTTCAGCAGCCATTTTTCTTCTTATTTGTGGCATGACTGTTTTAGAGGGCATGTTAAATAAGCACAGTTTCAAGGGACTGTACCTCTAACTTTCTCACAGCACAGGTATCTCCTGTTCTCAGGCTGCTGTGAAATGTTATTTTTTACCACAGAATCATAGAATATGCTGAACTGGAAGGGACTCAAAAGGATCATCAAGTCCAACTCAAAGATGGAGTCCTGAGGAACCACACTACTGATAGGTCACCAGTCTGATTTTACCCCCTTCACTATTACCCTCTGTGCTTAACCTGTGAGCCAATTGCTCACTCAGACAGTATCGAAAGCTTTACTGAAATCTAAAAAGGTTACATCAACTGGCTTCCCTTGATCAACTGGGTGGGTTACCTTGTCATAAAAGGAAATCAGGTTGGTTAAGCAGGACTTTAATCTCATGAAGCCGTGCTGGCTGTGACCAATAACTGTGTTGTTTTCCAGGTGTTTTTCAATACTTCCCTGAATAATATTCTCCATAACTTTACCAGTCACTGAAGTGAGACTGACAGACCTGTAATTTTTGGGATGCTCCTTCTTGCCCTTCTTAAATATTGGAACAACATTCAGCAGCTTCCAGTCAGCTGAGACCTCTCTGGATTCCCAAGACTGCTCAAAAATCATTGAGAGAGGTTTTGCGATGACATCAGCCAAGATCTGTGAGGATTCTTGGATAAATCCCATCAGGTCCCATAGATTTGTAGGGATCCAGCTGGAGCAGAAGATCCCACACAGTTTCAGGGTCACCTGGAAGTTGATCATTCTCACAGTCAAGGTCCTCCAGCTCAGAGCACTGAGACCCCCATGGTCCATCATCCATGTTGAAGACATAAAAATGTACTTTATGTCAGTTTCTGTGGCAGTGCAGCTACCAGACATGACTACACTGAAACATCCCTTAAAAATTTATTGCAGCCCCCATGGTGTTCTGGGCTTGAAAGGTCTTAAGCCCTCTGCATCAACCAGAAATAAAAATTCAGAGGCAGGCAAAAACATAACTTTCTAACTGAGGACTGTTTATATTTTCCCCAAATCAGCAAAACTAAGTTTTGTAAAAAGCAGAGGGAGGGGTCAGCTGCAGATGTACATTGGAAGACTCCAGGGTGTAGGTATGCAGCACCTCTCCAAATAAAACTGTGTTTCAAAGTACATCTGCAGTGAGACAGGCAGTCTATCAAAAAATGCCTGGGCCTTAAGCCTAAAAAGACAAGATGGTCAGTGAAATCCCTAAGGCCCTTTAAAATATTTTGAAAAATTACAGATTAAACAGAGGAAAGAATTTTAAGCAGGATTTAAAACCATTTATTAAAACAGTATAAACCTTCTGGATATAACTGTCATGAAGACACAGAGGCCAGCATGCAAACTTAAAAGGTGCTGGGGGAGAGAATTACTGTGGTGTTTTTTTAACAGAAAAAGAATTAAAACTCCTACTTAATGTCAAAAAATTAATGGCAAATATGACAAACTTCTACTGCACTGGTAAAGTTCGTGTTAAGGATGGAAGGAGATAGACTTGGAGTATCTTAGCTTGTGGCTCACAGGGTCTCTGCTAAACAGCAACAGGGCATGACTGCCCTCTGCATCCAACCTCTCCTCCACTTTGCTCTTACCTCTTAGCCGGAAGGTGCCACCTCACAGTTCACAAGCTGGCCACAACTTCTTGCATAATCATCCAGAGGGAAGGAAACAGGTGTTTTAAAATCTTCTGCATTGCCTATTAATGTTGTTACAAGCTAACTGTCTGGGAAACCATCCAAAGATGACCTTTGTCCTTTGTGTCTCATCATGTTAAAGGCATCCTTCCTTTTTTTCCTTTTTTTCCAATTCCCGTGCCAGTTAGCTTGCACCCTTCAGTTTTGTTTCTCCAGCCTTGGAAAGGGCTCAGCATCCATACAAGCTCTCAGTTGTCTCATCTCTCTCTGCTTTGGGTAACAACCAAGAACACGCTGCATTTAATCTCCCTATTTAAAACCTTCATCAAACCCTAATACTACTTGCTTGGGCCAAATGGATAATTTAGGAAAGCAGCATGTCTGGCCTTCTGAGAAAAATGTCACACAAATGCCATGGTTTTGGCAAACACAGGCCACCTCCTAAAAGGCACATGGAAGTTTTCCATGCCAGCATTGCGCCTCTTCTTGTTGCTACATGCAGCAGAGTGGTTGTGATTTTGAATATGTAAAGCACAGAGGATTTGGCAGAAATCCTTGTTCTCTGAAGGAAACTCTCCCCTTTCACAGATTCACAAGCTAATAGAATTCCAGAAGCACCATGATGAATTTGGGGAAGCCAGAAACACATTCAGTGGTGCTGGTTACATGCAGTTTGGGGATGAGGAGACACTCTGTACCTTTGCCTTCAGTTAGTCAATGAGAGAGTCAGGAGGAGTATTTGACACTCTCATTGAGTCAGTTCTGTTTTGGTGCAAGTCTGGAGATCTTCATTTGCTTTGTCACATTCATGGTACCACATTGGTGTAATTATAGAATCCCCTTCAGCAATGGTCTGAAGCTTTTTGATGGACCTGTGCAACCTTTCACATGGCCAAGCTCATGGCAAGGGAGTATGTCACATCCAAAAGCTCTGGGTCAACAGCTGTATAAATAATAATGGCCAGACTTCGCGAACGAAGAACCGGGGAAGGTCTTTACACCTTCCAGCCTGCGCATTGGATTTTT
>JAYRBT010000042.1:30049139-30157890 GCA_036023395.1 Myiotriccus ornatus | reverse complement strand
GAGACCTCCACCTCGGAGGCTAGCGCAAGAACCCCTGACGCTGGTCTGCTCCTTTCCAGGACACCAAAGCCGCGTCAGCTCCACTCTCCTCAGGTGGTAGGAAACTTCTGCCTGAGGCCACGTCTTTCAGATATAAATGTTTCTCTTCAGAGATAAGTACAGGCAAAAGAGAGGCCTGCCACTCCTCCCATTTCTGCCCTTCAGTTTTCCACAAGTTTTGTAAAAGCTACGGTCTTCTCATCCACAGGATGATGTTTCCCCCTCTCACTACTGCCCCCAACAATTTGGGACCAACAGGAAGGAGTTGGCTTGAGGATCCTCTCAGACAGAGAGGAGACCCAAATCCCTGCCTTACAGACTAGATCTGTAGGCATGGATCTACTGTATAATAATGAAAGCAACCAGACATTTTAATACAAGACAAACCTCTTTCCATAAACACTCAGTTCCCTTCCTGGACTAGGAAGGCAGCCCAGGATGACTAGTCAAAATGTTGGCCACAAAACTGGGAAGTTAAGTCTCAAGATTTGATGCTGAGCCATGCACGGTCTTGGTTGGGAGAAACACCTTGCAGCAAGTCACTCAGCCAGCATGGCATTGCTGTCATGAGCTGTGCTGCCACCAAACTTAGAGCACCTCCAGAAAATTGCTAGTAAACTCTAGAGCACCTCTAGACCAGTGGATATGGTGGCAGTTTTCAATTAAATACGCTGTTGAGGTAGGATTTAGGTATCTTTGTGGCTGCGGTTGTCATTATCTAGAAGTTATAGACTCCAAGTGCAGAAAAGCGAGAGCTGAATTAACATGATGATGTGCTTGAGCTAATGAGCCTTTCTACACAGTAGAGTACGCCTGCCTCAGCATGGTACCATGCTAGAGCAGCCCCAGCTTGAAGCTGAGTCATGGCCAGCCATGCCTGGCAGCAGCACCTGTCCCAGACCCCTGGCTGCTTGCCCCTCCACCACTGGCACAGTGGCCACCCCTCGCACTCTCTCCTGTTACTCAGCAGCTCTATGCAATGCTCAGGAGCTTTCCCTGTCCTCCAGTCATCTTCACACACCATGGAAATGTGATTCACAGCCTTCTGCAGGGGAACAGACCACAACATATGGGCAGACACAGTAATTAGTGTTTTCTCCTCTTCATTTCAGATCACTCCCCAAGATGTGCCTAAGTCCAGTGTTTGTAAAATGTCTATGCCACGATCAATAGGACCAGGCATACTGAGGTGAAATAGTGGTTTAATCTGGGGAAGCAGAGCCTAACAGCAACCCCAGCTACTCAAAGCAGCCACCAGATTGCAGTAGTCGGTCCCTTCCCTGTCCAAGCATGGATAATTTCATTGCATGACAGTACAAGCCACAAACACAAAACTCTTACTACAATAGGTCACTTTCTAACATAATGTGTCTGCATGGTCCTATCTACCCTGTTAGAGGGCTCTATAGCAATGAAAACAAGACAAAACATCAAGGAGTAGATGAATGACTACCACCTACCACTGCTCATGTTCCCATTTTTATTGGCTTGGCATGCTCTTTAATGTCATATACAGCTGAGTTAACTGAGGCATGAGACTGCCTATATTATTCTGGCTGCTGTTGAAAGGGTACCTTCCTTGGGAAGAGCAGCAGGGTTGTCATGGTAGGAAACAAAATTATGCATCTGAATCACAAAACTGCTTGGTTCTTGTTTCAGAAGGTCAAGCAGCTAAAACAGTGAAATCAACCACTCAACTGCCAAAACCAGTGTGATCAAAACCATAGGGCAGCAGCGCTTGAGCCTGCTGTATTAGACATCCCAGGTACCTGTGGTCTGTAAGCATCCAGGTTTTTGGCTTTAGCCGTGAATGTTTGCTGAACGGCACACCCAACTGGACCACCCCTCCAGCTGCCAATTCAAATGCAGGTCTTACCCTCAGCCTCGGTCCCTCCACCACCACTCATGCTCATTGCCCTGCACCTGACAGACCCAAAATGGGTCAGCTGTGCCTGGGAGTCGACACGTGCTTGCAGCCTCTACAGCCAAGAGTGAACGTGCAAAGCTTTGCCAGGTGGCTATAAAATAAAAAAAAGGTTACACCTGCCTGTGTAAAAGCTTCATCATAAACGGAGCTGTATTGATATGAGCAAACCAGACCAGCTGCTGCAGCATCTGAATGCACTGTGAGAGCTGGTCTGCTCTGATTATGCTGACACAGGCAGAGCACCAACCTCCTCCACGCATCAAGGACTTATCTAGAAAAGGTGCTTACAAGGATTAGGACTTCATTCCTGTTTTACAATCAGACAAGCTCTGCCCTTTACTTCAGGGGCTTGGGAGGTTGTGCTGGGCCAAGGACAGGCTGCGAGTATTTGGACTGTGACCTTCATCACCAAATCAGTGGTGCTCACATGGCTAGTGCTACTATGTAAAACACGGGAAGGTCTTCTAAAATTAAAAAAAAAAAACTCATGAAAAGAGATATAGTTGTCATCTTCCATCATGCTTTTAAAAGTTCTAAAAAGTTAATGCATTTCAAAAGAGTTACAGAATTTGTAGATTTGTAAGTACCTGTTAAAAGGGCACTAAGAATCATATATAAATATATTAAATATATTGATAGAAATATGATTGAGTCGAATGGATCAGTGGGATGCAAAGATTTCCACTCCTCTTGCTGCTGCTATATTTGTAGTTGGGGACTCTTTTGGCTTTAGAAGCTGATAACCTTACAGAAGAGCTGATTCAGTAAGGCAGCTTCACTACGCACTTTTTGGGGAGAATTTGTGCAAGGAGCTTACTAAAAGTGCAACCAAAAAATATAGTCAATGACAGACACAGATAAATTACCTTGCAGTAATTTTCACTCTGGCATGTGTAAATCAGGTCTGTCAGCTGCTATTTTTAATAGACATGGGGTCATGAGGGACTCAAACCAAGGATTTTATATGCTTTTACCTACCAATACTTAATCTCTGTATCAAATTCTGAAGCAAGGAAAACTTCTGCAATTTGTGGAAAAGAGCATCATAGGTAGACAATTCCTACAGTAGAGTTTGTTACACCAAAGCCAGAGATCCCAATTAGTGTCTTTTCTGTAAAACTAGAAAGCGGCTGGTTTGGGTTTCATAAAGATTACCACAAGAAAGTTGCAATGGAAGAGGCAAGTAGAGACATACATCCAGACTGAGCACCCTTTATCCAAATCACAGCACATGCTGTTCTCAAGACAATCCTGTCCTGAAACCAACTTTGGCAGCTGCTGTGTCAAGTGTCAAGAAAGGGATTGTGAACACAATTTAACCTAATTAGAGGCTGAAATAAATCTATCTGAAGTACAAAAATCAACTTGCAATATTGCCAGAGTTACATTAGTTTTTCCTCCCTCTTCTGTTTAATAAGGGGCTGCATTCCTCTGAAGTCATGCAGCTCTCACTAAAAAGAGGAGATGGCCCTCAGCTGGGTGGTGGTTCATCAGCCTTCAGGAGTCGTCTTCAGTGTGATGGCAAAGAAATTGTGCAGAATTGAGATTCCTGGACCAAATTCTGCCTTTCTCCCTTTTCAACTAGTCGGCAGTGCCAGTGGAGTGGAATTCTCTTTCCAGACCAACCAGGAACTTCTTTATTGCAGCATGAGTTACCAGTCTGCAGAAATGTGCATCAGTGCCTTCTGTACCACCCTCCATCTGAGCTTTGGGTGCAAGGAGCTGGACAGGAGCCAAAAGGATGGAAGAAGATTTGGTGGCATCACAGCAGTTTTTAATTAGTGTTCCCAATGTGCAGACACTGCAAGTAAGATCAGTGTGCAGAATGCCCTGTTATACTGAGTTAAAACCAGTTCTCAAAGAATGTCACTAAACAGACCTTGCTTACAGAAAAGAACTCAACCCACTAGAACTTGACCCGCTGCATGCACAAAAATGTGCACAGACTTGCAGAAGATGAGTTTAGACAACAACTTTAACTAACACAAATATTAGTCAAGGAGTCTTTAGGAGATTAAAAAAAAAAAAAAAAAGAAAAAGGCCCAAGAATTTGCTACATCTAATTATGCATCTTGTCAGAAGTAGGGTACATCCAGAATAGACCTGGGGGTACAAGTGCCACTAAAGAACTAGTAGTGCAAACACTACTGGTTGCTCATCTCTGCAGCTAGAGTAACTGCTCTTTTTTATTGCTCTCATTGCCTAGAACTGCAAGTGGTTTTCTGGGATTACAGATAGAGGAATTGTCCTCATAGTATTAGCTCATAGGCAATCTTTTGTCTAGAGAGCTTGCCAGAAGGGATTATTTACACTAATCCTGCAGTGGAACTTTTAAATTGCTCTGTGTGGAAAAGAAAATGAGTATCTGTACTCTGCAGAGTGAATAGACATGCAACCTTGAACAGCGGAAGTCTTGGTAACTTAGAAAACTGTAAGGGAAGCTTGAACCCACAGTTATCTCTAGAGGTGCCTGGGCCTCCCCAGTTTGTTTTAGGGGTGAGCCAAGGAGCATAATGTTGGCTCTCCTGCCCACTCAAAATAGGTAAAAAAATTATTTCATACGACTGAGGCACTGCTGTCTGTCTCCAGCAGGGTTCCACACTCGTTCCCAGCCATGTACAGGGGCAGAGCCTTGACAGGGCTCTCCCTGGAATAGCACAGCTGAGGTTCAAAGTGTCACCCAAAAAAATCCTGAATACACTGATTGTTAGCACTTATGACCTGATTCGAATCTAACCACTTAAAAAAAAAAAAAAAAAAAAGTCAATTCTGTCTAAACGGAGGAGCAGTGTCTGAGGAGATGGCCAGATAGATGTCCATGTGCAGGAAGCAGACAGCAGGGAAGGGTGCCCTAGGGGCCTGTGAGGAAGATCAGAGTTTCTGAGATCCTTGGTCCTGTTGTTCCCTGGGCTGTCAGTGGGCAGGCTCTCTCTCCCTGCGGTGACAGTATCAAGGATACAGAAAGCTCATACTAAAACGTTAGAGTAGCGATGGCTTTTATAAACAGTGATTTGGCAAAATGACTTTTTTTCTCTTTTTCACAGAAAACTGGATTCTGGTCTTAGAGCTTTCATAGCTGCTTTGTTTCCTTCAAGAGCAGTTCATCCTTAAAAAACCAAAAAAAATTCCATACTTTTGACCACAGAAAAAAATTGTCAGTTAACAGAAGGATGACAAAAATTTCCATGTTTTTCTTTGACACAACCTTCCTTCCCCTCTTCTCCACCACCTCTTCCACCAACAACAGAAATCACCAGCTCTGATTTGAACAGCTTATGAAAATCACACAGGCTGTGGCATCAAACACATACTGAGGTTTGCATCGCTGCCTGCATGAGGCCAGTGTTGCTGAATCAGCTTGTCAGGAGACAGGGCCACAGACAGACACCACATGCATCCTTGGAGGAAGCATAATCCCAGCCTGGCTCTTCCTGCCACTTCCCCGGGCAGGTTGGTGGCAGTCCGCACGATGAGTTCCCAACCTCCTCCATGGCATCCAGAAGCCCCTAGAAAGGTCCCATCAAGCACAGGAGCTACAGCATGATTTAATTCAGTTATATGTAGGGCAGATTAATTCCAGTGCTGATCCCTCCACTGCAGTCATGCTCCATGTGGTTTTTTTAGTGGCAAAGGGGCCAGATTCTCCAAGCAGCCCCACCTTGTTCCTCTCTTACTTGAAAGGTAAGGGGAAAACAGGAGTTTTTCAGAGCAGAAGAGTGTGACTTGACAAAGAAAGAAAATACAGGCCTACCTGCCTCCAGAGTGAAATAACATTAATTACTTGCTTAAGTATTCTTCATGTCATTGTTTTGTTCCTCTAACTTAGAGTTAGCAAAATGAGACAGCTCATGATTAATATAAGCCTTTGGCTTGCAAATCTATCATTTACCCATGAGGTGGATCTCTCTAGACTTTGGGATAAAGGAAAGTAGTTCAACTTTTAAATAAATGTTAATACTACACTGCAATGACACACATTAATAAAGATGCCTTGCCTTCATTCAACACAAATCAGTCAGTGAAATAATATCTGAGACACAGGTTCCTTTTGAAAACCATAATCACGTGCCTCTACTTCTATCCTGGCATGCAAACACCCCTGTGCCAGCAGCCCCTCTCTGGGAAACCCCTATGACTGCTCCACCAATGATAGTTATTACTCTGGCATCTCCAAAAGCTCCTCAAAATGCACATGGCTGGCAGAGTACTCAAGTGCTGACAGGACCAAGGAAGAGGACAGGACAAGGTGAAAGGACACAACAGGCATTACCTCTTCCTGTCGCAGCGGACCTTTCATCCCAGCCACTTCACAGATGGGCTCTTTAATCTGTGGTTTCAACAAATGGAGAGTAAGCAAGTGATCTTTTGCTCTCAGAGCAGGACACTAAGCTTTGTATCAGCTGTTAAGGGACAACTGGGAGCAGGGAGACCCAGCCTTGTGTAAACTGTAGAAGAGGGAGGGCTATGAGGGACTGCAACCACATTGCCTGTCACAGCAGGATATATTGCACCAGTCAGCCCTCATGGGAGAGTGCGTTCCTCACCAAATGTGTACCAACTCATAATATCCTTCCACAAAGACTCCGTCATGGCAGGAGACCCAGCCTCTGAAAGCCCTTACCCCAGGCTGGAACACAAACTACGTGAGTGGTGAGAAGCAGAGCAACTTATGGTATCTCACAGATGTTCTCTGTGAAGCACTTTCTCTCATCTCCCATTACAAAGCAAGTTTGTGATAATCATGTCTGACTTCCCTGAATCTGCAGGATCAGCTGGCCCTACTTCTCCTAGCATGAGACACTGGATCTGAGAAGCAGCCATGGCCTCACGGACTGGTTGGGACCATGAATGACTTTTGTAGGATGATGGCAAAAGAGGAGTTAAGGGAAAAGCAAATTGACATAAGTATAAACACACTGCTGAGAAAAAGAGTTTCCCCAGGGTCATAGATACATATTGCAATTGTTTGGGACATGTAATTTCTTTGCAATATAATATTTAATTGTATCCCATTAACATTCCTGTGCTGTAGTAAAATGTGCTATTGTAACAAGTTTTGACATGAGCTGCAGGTTTTGGCTAAGACCCACTTTTCATTGTTAGTGCCATGGTGTGGCTGCTTGCAGTAACTACATTTCATATATTTCTTGCATTGAAAAAGGAATTCAAACCCTCTTGTTTTAAACCAAAAACTTCCAAAATGCAAGATGCAGCCTGGGACCTGGGAAATCCATGTACCTGGAGGAACATGGGAGGAAGCTAAACTTTTACACTCCCTACATTTACTCTGTATGAGGTTAAAGCATTAACATGGAGCTAGCAGAGAGTGGTGGCAGAAGGAAGTAGTGGGCCCAGGACAGGGCCAGACCTGGGAAATCTTTCTGATTAACTACACAGCTGTTGTGTTGATGATAACTTTTCTTTTGTTGTTTTTCCTCCTAGGTAAATACTTCTTAAGAAAGTCATTTATATGAAAACAAGAGTGCTAAGCAAAATCACTGAGGCGTTGCTGCAGGTGACTCTGCCTATACAGACATTTAGCTCCACAGGGCAGATCTGAGGCTCTTGGGGAGTTCTGGATGCTTTTGTAGAAGAGTATTAGCATTAGCAAGAGTGGATCATTACCCCTCAAACTGCAACAGATCATCTCTTAAGCATATGGCAGAAGAGTGATCCACTGTTTCACAGAATGCACCTCCTCCTTGCTCTCCTTGGCTTTAGGGCCATCTCACTGTTCCTTGTTGGTGATTGTTTTAATCTCATTTCTTTATCTGAAATTGTGCAATTCAGTGAGCTGCCAGCCCTAGCCTGGCCAACCATTCAAGCAGAGGCCACATCTGGAAGTCCTTTCTTCCAGCTTTGAAAGATTTTGCTCTCCTTCAGGTATTCCTTGGAAGGCACCACTCAGAAATACTGTAGGAAGAGTGAAAGCAAAACCAGACTCTGCTTTACCAGCACTGCAGCAGCAGTTCCTGCTGCACTCCCGTTTGCACCCAGCCCCTGAAGCCTGGCAAACCCCAGGGAGCTCAGCCCACAGCAGCCACTGGAGGAAGAAAACCTTGGCCCACCACAAGGAAGCAGCGTCCCAGACATTGGAACAAGGTCCCCTCTGCCCTCCCATGCCTCATTCATGACTGGACATTTACTGAGACACCATCCACAAGAACATGGGGTGGAAGTAGAAGAGCTCACTCCCAAAATCTGTGCAGTGTCCAAGTTGAGGCAAGGACAAATGTCACTGACCTTTACAGTATTCCAAGAACTAAAATACCCCAGCTCCCTTCCTCTCACTGTAGAAATGGCTTAAAACCTGTTCTCTTTCCAGTCTTTCCCGAGGGAAAAAAACCCATCAATCTCTATGCAAGTGTATTTGTTCTGTGTGTTCCTTATTTTATATTTTATGAATCGATGCCAACTTTAAGTCATTGAATCCAGACACTCGTGTTAACAATGGATGATTACATTTTCCATCTGAATGTTTTCCCACAAGCATAAGCATTAATTCAAAGTACTCTTTTTACAAGTAGTAGTGTAGTAACATATATTAAGATGAAATATTTAACTGGTGCAGAAGAAATTGTTTTGCTGGAACTAGCACAGACACACCGGTTTATGCCACCAGAGGCCTTGGTCCACAGCTGTTTCCCCACTCCTGGGCAGCCAGGATGCTGTGTTTGGGCCAGTAGGATTTATGACCATTTTAAATAGGAGCGACTTTCTCATGCGCATCGGTAAACTGCTGTGCTATTGGACTCCAGGCAGCTGAGTACTTTTCCACTCTTTTTAGCTATTGCTATCAGAAATCATGGGTTAGTCGATAACCACATTCCTTCGAGATGAGTTTGCCAGTGCACTGAAGGAGATCTGTTCACACTGGGAGGCATTGTTTCCCAGGCTATTCCAAACAATACAGAAAACACTGTGTTCTCATTTGCATACTATGAAGAAAGAGCTCAGTGGAAGGGTTTTTAAAGCACCAGCATACACAACTCTATAAACTATATCCTCTAAATAAAAAATTTTAAAAAAGCCCTCCATGTCATGTGGAACTCAATCATGATCCTCTCATGGACTGCATCCAGCATCAGAAATATGGATGAGCTTTGGCAGGGTTTTCCAAGCAACAAAAAGAAATACTTCATTCCCAGCAGAAGAGGGAAAAAAAGTAATGATTTTTTAAAAAGCAGAGATTGCATGAGCATTTGAGGTCACTTCGTTCTCATTAGCAAAACATGATGACAAATTCATTGAAATTTGCAGGCTCAAGATATTTGGGGTAAGACCTTGTCCTGACTTAACTCTTGCTTCAGATATTGAGTCAGTGCAGAGCAAGGAAATGTTAATCCATCCATAGTGAAGTGGATCAGTTTTGCCAACCAGGTCAGAGGCAGTATTTCAAGCACTAGCTTGGTATTGATGCTTTAAATAGCAGCAGAGTGTATATGCCCTTACATAGTACTTGCTGTGAGGAGCTACACAAATACACATTGGTTTTGAGGTGGCACTGCAAACCAACAATGTCCTGTGGGAAAATGAAGCAGGGCAGGCTCACCTGTTTGTCATTCCAAGCCAGACAGTAAGAAGTGGGTAGACTCTTCATTGCCCAAATTAGAAATGAATGGGCTACATTTATGTGCTTTTTGCCCTCACTTATACCATTGCTCCAAAAAGGGACGTCAGTTTTATGCCCTCTTTCCTATCATTCAGTATCCCTCAGAACATATACTTGGTTTTGCATTTCTTGTTCTAACCTCCCCACTTACCTACTGAATCTGATTTCTTTTGGCTTTAAAGTCAGCTGGATCAGGCCAGAAAATGAAGAGCAGGAATTTTCCCAGTAACAGTTCAGCACAGTCCAACAAATGAAACAAGTTTTTACTGAGCACAGGAGAAAGAACATGTGAAATAAAGATAATCATTTTCCATAATGGACTCTTGAACTATTTCAACTACATTACTTAAATCCTTCAGAAACAACAATTTAAAACCCCAGCTACAGTTCTGTCTTCTTGTCCCTTTCCCTTCCCTTTACATTCAAGCAGACCCAGAGAAGTCCATAGGAGGTGAACGGACAGACTGGTTTCACTGGACTGCAGTGGGCTTTACTGCCTAGCATAACTTGGCTTATCATGTTCCTGTTATTCTTGCAGGAATCTGTGTTCGAAAGAGCAATTCCAAACTGAGATGGCTGCTTCACAATCTCTGCCAAGGAAAGTCTCCAGGCTGGATCATGGCCAAACTTAATGCTGCAGCTTTAAAGAGGCAATTTCATTTCAGGGGGGTTTCTTCTGTTTTGCATTTAAATCTAGCATATTTTGCAATGAACTACTATATGAACCCACATTCGTGTCACACTAAAAGGATGAAGGAGAGGAAAACAGTGGAGAAGAAAAAGAAATCTAGCCATAAAATAGCAGGTCTGTTTTAACAAAGCTAAAAGTCCTTTAAATAGTTCTCTTTATATGTGTTTTGCAACAGAACCAGGTCTGAGAACAGACTGGAGCATTAATATCAGCTGCCATGATGGCTGCTGAAGTCCAAATCACAAGTGTGCATAGGCAGTGGCAAATACTAACCAGTAGCTATAGCACCATCACTTCTTTTCCAGACTCACAGTGCTGCTCCAGAGCTCAGATAGGCAAAATGGCCTCACACTGTGTGACAAGTGACAAGCAGTGAGGGAGAGTGTATATCTTAAAAGGAGAAAAACTAAGATTCAGCAGTTATCCACAGCAAGGAGCATCGTAAGTTTTCAAACAGAGATTGTTGCTCTAAACCCACCAGAAACTTCAATGGGGATTTGGTAGGGCCCCGTGCCAGGAATAAGCAGAAATGCTCTATAAATTCCTACAACATATCATTCTAGTTTTTATGTAAAATGCTGTAAGTATTCCTCAAAAAAAACAACACCCAAATCACAGAAGAGCAGAAGAACAAGAAATAATCTGTCAAAATAAAAGGATTTACATTTTTCTGTGAGGCTCATTTAAGGTGGTAAGCCTAGAAACATGTTGGAAAATGTTCAGAGAGATACTAGCTTGATCAAAGCACTTGACTAGGATAAAGAACTAAAGGATCTGAGTTATTACCGCTTGGAGAAGAAATGGCTGCTGGGTAGGAGATAGGAAGATAGAAGAGACAACCAAGAAAAAAAAAAAAAAAAGACTATTCTTGCATTGTGAGCCTGAAAGTGACCCAGTGCACTTCTTATAATCCATTCACATCACACTGCTGGGCAAAAGCATTATTCCTGAGCAAATATAGAAGTTAAACACCCCTCCTCAAAGCCAATGTATGGTCCTTCCAGTGCTGTTGTAGCTACCACGAGGCAGCTGCCAACAAGTCTAGTAGTTACAGCCCAGGCCAATCACCCCAAATAGGCGCCCTACCTGGCACATGCCAAGTCCTTCACCCTTGTTACACAGTGTGAGTTTTGGGAGATGAAACCTTGCAAATCTGACTGTGACACCTGGAGATGTTTCCCTTCTAGCCCTTCCCTCCTCCCCACTGCCACAGGCTGTTGTCCAGGAGCAGAGCATATTGTGCGCTGCAGCGTGCCAGCCATAAACGTGGCGTCCTGACCCCAGCTGCAAAAGAGCTGATGTATGCCTGAGGGAGAAGCATACTTTAACCCATTTTAGCTGCTTGTCAAGCAAACATGAGTCAGATCCCTAACATACCAACAGATATTAAATGGCAGCCAAAGCCTGCTAGCAAATGGGACTTCTGCTTCTCACTGGGGCTGAGCCAAGTAGAGTTGAGCAGCTGCCAAGAGTGAAAGTCCCTCTCCTACCTTTTACACTGGCTCACTTACTCATAGAGATTGCAAATATGGGACAGCTAGACACGAAGAAAATTGAAATAATTTAGGTTTTGTTATTGTGGTTCTGCTAGATTTTTGAACATTCACCTCCCTGAAGATGTCCAGTGGGAGCATGTAGCCAGGAGAAAAGCCACCCTTTCAGTGCAGTCTCATGATCAGTTTTCTGTTGGTTGCCTAATTCAGCAAAAAGAAGGGTTACCAATACAGATGGCCACTTAAGCACTAATGCAAACACAGGAGAAACTGGGAAAAGTGCTGGTGGGAGTAGGGAACGCAGCCACAGACTTTGGGGAAAACTATCACTACACCATGCCATGAGGCTGTGGCCACATAGGGATCCCTAAGGTGACCTCAGTCAGTAGCTCAGGAGGTGAGAATATCCAGACATCTCCAGATGAGGAGAAAACAAAACAAAAAAACATGTTTACTCCTGCTTACACTGTGGAACTTTTCCTTACAATACTTCCCTTATGAACCCAGGGGCATCCAGCACTGCCAACAGCGCAGCATTTCACGTGTCAGCAGCCACTGAAATGGCAGGGGTGAACCAAGGCAAGGAAGCACAGGCTGAGCTGGAGCCCTGCTGCTGAGTTCAAGGTCGGGCCAGGGGAGCACAAACCCTTGCAGCACACAAGAACAGAGCAAAATCACTGCAGATCATTTTCTTACAATCTCATTATAGCCTTGGTAGAGCAATACAGCACTAGATAAAAAGCTTAGAAATTTTTCATATTTAAAGTCACACCAAACGTTAATCTGAATCAACATCTTTAGGTGATAAGGGAGGCTATTCAGAGGATCAAAGTCTCTTCATTTCCTCTTTGCAACACTGACAGATTCAGCTGGTACTCTGCAGTAACACAGGTGGCTTGACAATGATGAAGTGTTAATCCCAAACTGACATAGATCTGGAATAAGAAAAATATATTGGCAATCAATGCAGAATCTAGACTTATTTATAATGCAAACCAAGATCCTGTTTTCCTTCTTAATCTATCCTATATTATAATGGTAGGTCAGACCAAGGAAGTCTAGCAACTAATGAATCTAAACCACAGGAGAGGGGAAAAGACTTTAAACTGAATTTGTATTTTGAAGTCTGAATGATATGCTATCTCTAAAACACAAACAGCTTTTTTGCTTTTCTTTTTATTTTTGATTCTACTTTGATTTATGTCCAGGCAAACATATTAGGCCCAAGTTTTGGGCCTGGAGAGCTTACAGGAATCTGAAACAAGAAACTGGAGCACCTCACCAACAGAGGAGAAGCTGAATAGTCCAGGCAGGTCTTGACAGCATCAGTCAAAGACAGGGAGGGGGCAGGACATCCTTTATTAGAAACCTCAGAGTATGTTTACCTCTTTAACCGTAAGCATTGCACCAACTGAACCACAAATGTGCATTCCCTGCACGCCCATGCGGGCTCTCGGAACTAACCCACAGCTGGGAGCTGGATTGCCATGTGTGGAGAGGCTGGACAGGTATGTCATCAAGAGAGAAACCTTTCACTGTAGCACTGCCACCCTTCAAGAGACATGGTTCCATCTTGTTAAGGGCAAGGTAGGTGTTAATTTTAGCTAGAAAGCTTCCCCTTAATTTGCCTGATGCACATGGTTCCACAGTGGTGACTGACACCTGTGGGGAATTTCTGCATGGAAGAAGGGTTAAGGTTGTTTTCATGGCGTAAATCCCACATCCCAGACTAATCTTGTCAGTAACTCTTTAAATGATTCTAGGGAGGCAGTTAGATTTTGGAACCAATTTTTTGAAAGTGTAAATATTTGTCTGTTATTAAAAGAGAGGAGTTAAATATTTTCAACAACCTGTAATGGTTTGGTAACTCTCCAGGAACTTCCCCCTCATTTCCAGATTGAAAATAAAATGTAGACCCATAAGATAGCTTTTGCTGCTGTGGAGTATGTTGAGCATTTGCTTTCCTAGCCCACATTAACCTCAGCCCAGAAGAGTCAAAAAAGTCTCATTTCTAAAGAAAAAGAAAGGCGTGCTGGGTCCCAAAAGACACTATTTGCTGTCTGAATAGTAGAAAGTACCTCTAGAGAGAGGAAAAAATACTGTTCTTATTGAGCTGAATGCAATATCTTTGCACTACATTAGACCCCTCTCACTCATCAAATTCACCAAAAGCACACTTTGGTTTTCAGTTTCTCCCTGCATCTTGCATCATCATACCTGTGGTTACTCACACTGAATGTGCTCTTGGGTGCTAGTAGATTTGAGGTGATTTTCTTTTTTTTAGTGATAATTTGATATGATGCATTGCATGGTGCTAGAACTGCCAAGCCAGCCCCAATACCTCCAGAGAACATGGAGATGGAAAGGACTGACCAAGCCCTGCTTTCGGTCCTTTCTGTTTTGCAACTAACCACAGCATATGAATACAGACTGGACCTTGGCAACTGTTCGTTCATTATTAACAAATTAACAGCTTCATAATTCCCCCTTTCCTTTTGTTCTGTGTGCACAGACACGCACATACGCGCCTGGGGATTTGATCTTTTTTCATCTTGACAAATCCTTCCTCCTGCTCACCCCCGTTTTCAACAGCACGATGGGGGGCCAATCAGGAAAGCTTCCCAAGGCCTATCAAACAGATGTATTTAACTTGTTTCCAGTTCAGTTCAGATCTTCATGAGGAAATACAAAACAGCCATGGAAAACAACTTTCTTCCGCAAGCCCTCTAGGCCACAATTGTCAAGTGAAAATGTGGCCCAAATGTGGGCATTCACAAGCATCTGTGCAAAAGCCTGGGTGCCCCAGAGGGCTCAGCTGCGTTCTGGAAAGGTGTCCATGTCAGGAGCAGACTCAGTCCCCAACCCACCAGAGTTGCAGCCACTTTTCCTCTCACAGAAGCGGCACTAAGAGGCCCAACAGGAGATCCAGACCCAGCGCCGCACCACACCGTGCGGGTCACTGGCCTGGCTCTTCCTGCTGCATCCTGGGCTGGCGCTGCTTCAGAGGCTTCTGTGCGGCACAGATGGGGCCCAGTGAGGCTCCTCCTGTGAGGCTGTCTGAGGGAAGGAATTGTTTGATTTGTGAGATGGGAGGAAAAAATAAAGCTCCTGTGTTGTTTTTCATTTGGGATGAAGAGGAGGAAGAGAGTTCTCTTATTTTTGGTAGTTGAAGTGTGTTCACTGCACATTGCTTTCAAAGGGAGGAAAGGAAGTGTGGAGGCTGGGTATCCAGCACGCCTGTGCTTCAGGCAGGGCCCTCTCCTGGAGGTGGGCGACCCTCAGGCAAAACAGCCCAGTAGAACGTGGCAGCTGGTGCAGGGGATCCACGATCCACCATAACTCTGGGGCAACCGGGTGAAGACAGAGCAGTGGCGGGGGCAGCTCTGCATCCTCCCTCTTGTGAACCAGCCCTTCCTTTCTGTGGCTTTTGTGCAATTCAATGAGGTGCTTTGTTTGAGGGGAAAAGCAAAATATTTACTTGACCCAAAATGAACTTCGAAGTTTTAAATTCACCAATAAGCCGTGACAAAAATGGGGTTTTGAGTTAATGCCTCCAATTTATTTTCATGTTTATGTGTTGACAGACAATCAAAAAAATAAGTATACACACAACAAATTTGTGTCTTCCACTTGTTTTTCTCATGAATGATATTACATATTTCTAGTTACTGGTCCTGGAAAATTTATCTAAATTTTATTTTAAAATTAAATAGAAATGCCTGGGAGTAGATTTAAGATTATACCAAGCATGGATAAATTGCACTTAGAAACTCTGGCCCTTGGAGACAGCTTAATACTATTTAATTCATTTATTTATCTGCTACATTTAACTGGACAGATTCCATATTCCATTACAATTCAGAAGTGATATATTTCATCCTCTAATAATACTTCCCAGTTAATTATTATAATCCAATGTTTTTGTTTACAGCCAAACATAGAATCATAGAATCATGATTTAAAGCTCATTTTCTTAAGAATCAATGTAATTTTATTCTGAATTTCCAAAAAAAGAGAATACTATTTTAAAATGCAAACTTGTAGATACAATGGAAAATGAATTCCATTCAGATGATGCAATTAACCCCCAGTATAAATAATCTGTGGTGTATATTGTAATATGATAATGTGAAAGTCCAAAAGAACTCATTCCCAGACCACATCAGAAAATCTACTGAGTCAACAACTGCAGCAGACAATAACAGGATGAGTTAAAGGAGGAGAGCTTTAAAGAAGGTTAGTTCAAACTGTACAACATTAAAATGTCACTGACAAGATTTAATATGACCATTCACACTCAGGCACTACGTGAATTCCCTCAGAAAAGATTTGATACATAAGATCTGAGTGGGAAGCAACAACATATTTAATTTGCTATGCCAAATTACTACACATGGAAGGCTGTTTGTGTCTCCAGTTTGCATTATCACCTTCAGTTTTTAGATCATTAAAAAGGAAAATTATTTGTTTAATCTGTTTTCTTAAAAATTTTTTAACTTATATTAACCAATTACATCTGAAGCTCACTTTCTTGACTAAAAATTTCTGTGCACATAGGATGTGGCTAAGGGACAGATATAAGGAACTGAAATAAAAAAAGGGCATTATTGTATCAATAAACATGTTACTTCAACTGTTCTCTCAGCATTTCAGTGGAAAATAAGTGACTTCACTACATATGTACAAACAGTGCAAGAACCATATGGTAATAATTACTAGAAGTGCATAGTTCACTTTTTCTTGACAAGAGCCACATGGCTTTTTTTTAATCTATTGTATCACATATATGATGTAACAGTATATCAACGCAAATCAAACAAACACAAAGCAGCTTTCCAGCTGAGACTCCAGACACACTGAAGTCAGGCAGGTCCAGCTTCTGGGTCTCATTCCTAGCTTAGCCCTCAGCACTCACATTTTCTCTTTCTAGCTGTGATGTTAAAAAATGTATGGTTTAAATCACCAGAGAAAGTAGAGAAACCACCACCACATTATGAATTCAAACACCGGAGCAAAACTGAACACAAGAAAATTTGATCCCCCTCAAAGAGCCTCCTAGAGTGATCAACTCAGGAACAAGTTACTTATCGGTCCTTGCAAATGCAGGGGCTTCCCTCTTCCACAGTGACACCTTCACCATGCAGCTTCGTTTAATATCAACCTGCCACTTGACCTACGGCTTAAGGCTACAGCATGGAAACAAAACTAAATTCAGCAAAAGGCCCAGCTACTAAGCAAGGGTATATGAAACTACATAAAAAAAGCAGCCACGATGAAATGGCTGTAGTTCAGACCCGCTAATAATTTCCCAGATGCTGTTCACCTAAAATTCAATACGGTAGTGCTTTAGAAACTCCTTCCTTCAACATTCTTGGGGGTTTTTTTGGATTTTTTTGTTTTGGTTTGGTTTTTTGTTTGGGTTTTTTTGGTTGGTTGGTTGGTTGGTTGGTTGGGTTTGGTTTTGGTTTTGTTGTGTGTTGTTTGGTTTTTTTTAGATATGCAGTATCTAAAGGCAGAAAGAAAAGTGTCATAGCCCCATGACTCAACATATTCATCTGGTGTGAGTTTATGATGCTGGATCAAAACCACTCCAGAGAGGATCCTGATGGATAATCTATCCACTAGTCAGGCTGGAGAAAGGTGCTCATGGCATGATCCAAAACTTTGTACCACAACATCCCAAAAAGGGAACACTGTGTCTGGGATTCCCTGGTGAAGATTACCCTTTGTCCAAGACCAGGTGCCTTGCTCCACTTCTGCTTGCTCATACAATGATCCAGCATTAGTTAATCAAAGAAAATGCCTGTTTTTCAGATTATTTGCTACTTCTGGCATACTCTGGTTTTGTTTACCTTTTGGGAACTTATTTTCTGGGCACACAGCTGAACACTGAGATGTTGCTCAGCCTAACTACTCCCTACTCTGCTGTCATCCTGCAGATCAAAAAACCGGGTCTGTCCCACCTTGACTACTAGTCCTGTTCCAACTTTTGCCTTCCAGGAGGCTTCACAACACTCCTCAGAGCAGAGTCTGCTGCTCCAGGCACCATCTCTGGCTGACCCTGTCAGCTCTGCCCCCATCAGTTCACCCTCTGCATCCCCCACACACTGCTGTACATCATTCGCTATGAAGAGTGAAACCTGCTCACCCACGTCAAGTGCCCTGCTGTAAGAACACAGCCACCAATAAGGATGTGATCAGAGGCAGATTCAGGCCCTTCTTGCACTGCTAGGAATGAAAGTGAAAAGGAGCTGGATGAGATGTCTACTCTGAGGCAGCTGGGAATATCTTCAAGAAGCTATTGCACTGGGCCACATCTGGCTTTATTAGGAAGGAAACTACCAAAAAACACCTCCATAGTGCAGTACTGCTATTTCCCATGGCATACAGGGAATCAAGCAGCTTCCATGAGGCCATGCAAGCCAGGACACTCTGTGGCTCGTGCCAGCCAGTAATGGTTGTCACATTAGCTTACTGTGTTGGCAGTTGCCTTTCAACTACACCTGTCTGACTTAAGCCTGTACCACCAGTTGTATTGCATTGCACAGAACCAATTTTAATAATCCTAATTAATAGCCGAAGCTGTGGCAGCATCATAAAAAGTAAAAGGTATTCTTCACATTTGGGGTTTGGATTTTGCAGGATACACAGATTTTAATTTCATAACTGTACATTAAGGTCAAACCAGCAAAGGTATTAAATTAATCTAGCTTCTACTTCAATGAACAGAAAAATGGTTCCCATCATTGTCCCATCAAATCACTCGATTTTATAAATCACATATAAGTAAAATGAACAGTTATAAATCCAGAAAAAATAATCAAGTCTTTCTCATTCTGTTAAGTCTACAAAGTTTAGATGTGGCAGGAAAGTGAGCTAATTTAAAATTATCATTTGGGTCAGCGTATCTATTTACAGTGTTCAATTACACGATCATATCATTTTGCACAGCCTTCTTTATATTGGCAAGCTATAAAAGAGCTTCTTCGAATGGAACCATTGTTCTGCTATATGCTCTAAGAATAGCATAGACTATATATAAGATCTCAGCTCCAGGGCTGTGCAGAGGACCTGCCTTGATAAATTCAGAAGTTTCCTATTGCATCAAAGTTCCTTCCTCCTTTCTCTTCCCAGTCTTTCTTGCCCAAATATACCAGACTGTATTTGGGTCAAGCAACTTCCCTGTCCCAGCTCCTCCAAAGGAGCTGCTGTGAGGCACTGATCTTCTGGTTTTTCTTTCCTAGGACAGACAAATGCATTTTATTATTTCCAAATTTGAAAGACTGCTCTTTTTTTTTTTTTTTTTAACCATGTTTAGCCTAGCCTGTCACACAATAACTGAACTAGGTGCTATTTGCTGGTCAATATTTTCATCTGCTTGATAAGAGATGCAGACAGAAAGCTTCCTGGGAACTTTACTCAGCTCTGGACCTCTCTTCTGTTTGTCAATATGGGACAGTTTATCCACAGCAGAGCAGTGGCATTTCAATCCCAAGTCTATCATCATAAAATCATTGGTAACTCCACTAGAAAACTCAACTGAGGATACTTTGTACTTTCTCATAGTAGTAAAAATATTTTGATCAGTAGCATGAAGATTTTTAAAGCAGCTACACAGTTTTGTCTTGCTTTTAGCTGATGACAGGATAGAAGAAAGGAAAAAACCCAGGTTTTTATTTTCTGACTGGTTAAAGAAACCGTAAAAACAACAGTGTTGGTGATGTTTGATAATGCATATATGGAGGGTGGGTAAAAAAATTAAAACATGAACTAATAAAAAAAGTCCTAGACCTAAACTAGGAGATACCAGAGGAAACAACAAGTTATGAAAAGAACAGCAACTGCTTTTTACCACTGTCAGAGATTTTCAATATCCTTCCAAATCAGGGTCTCAGTGAAGGAAAAAGCATAGCTTATCCAACTCAGAGAGACTCCAGGGAGTCCCAAGGGCACATTGACCTCCAGAGACAGGAGATGCTTTACAAGACTTCTTTGCTCTCTGCCTGCAAAGGCCCATACTTAAACCTTGAGCAAAGCAACTGCGGGATAAAAAGCACCTGTGCAAAGATTTTGATATCTGTAAGGGTTTACTAGTGCTTCTCAAAGCCTCCTAAAGAAATAAAATCTAAGAGGGAGGGAAGTTCAATTCCCAAATATCACTGGAGGCAACATCAGATGAGCACTAATTTCCAAGATCCAAAATGCCTGAGAGGCACCTGGGAAATTAACCCAGGGAGTCACCAAGAGATTAGATTTAATCACAGCAAATGACCAGAAGTTATATGAGAGTGTATTTTTTCAGATTTGTAGATGTGTTCAAAACTCTGCAGACTGTTTCCATACAATTTCTTCTAATCTAACTCACTCTGCATCCCAAACATGCAGACCAGGAATGCAGTAGTCTGGCACGAGCTGTTCGTGAGAGGGAAGAGGACCCAGCTGCTATTTATACATGTTATACATTACTATGTGCTCTGTCTTAGCAAATTACTTCAGACTGTGGCATGGACAATCACTTGAGGGACAGACCCTCTTATATTTCAGTTCTAGAAATGCCATCAACAGCTCAGTGAAGAAATACCTCCTAGAAAAGTGCATGTGAGCTTATAGAGATAATTCTTAAACCTTGTTAGTTTTGGCCTGTCTCTGGTCCCTCTGGAGTTATTTTGGCCAGCACTCTCAGTTTCTGAGAATCTCAAAGATAGTATTACCACAGAGAGGTTTCTTCAAGCATGGACAGTGATGCACTGTGGGGATATTTATGGCATCTTTAAAAAAATATTCTTTAAAGAATTATTCTCTGGAATATTAAAGATATAGAAATTTATTTCCCCATCAAGTACCACTGAATTGTATGAAATCTTTACATTAAATCAAAGAGGATCTTCTGAATAAATAAATGGAGCAAACTTGTCTGATTGAGCAGATAATAGTTAGAGTGCTTATCACTTTATCTGGGCATTTCCCTCTCATATACTTGAAAATTCTTTATTAATTAATAATATTAAAGCATTATTTTTAAAAGTATATTGTCTCCTCAAATCTTGCTGGTCCTCTGTGTAGCAGACAGTGTAAAAAATCGTGGTCCAAGAATATCTAGGAAAACGGAAAGAAAAGGGTAAAAGAAAATAGTACTCAAGATACTGTTCCAGCTGAGGTTTCTGAAGCAAGTGATGAAATGCCTAGGAAATGTGAAGTAAAACCTAGCCTTCAGAAAGGAGGTCAGCCTGGTTTTACAGAGCACTGAAGGACTCATGTTACTTTTCTGAGAAGTCTATTTTGGCTTTACTATTAGCAGCACCCTTGGATCATTTAGCCTTTCCATTGGCTTCTGCCAGGATTTAATTACAGTTGCTGGAGTAGGCTGTATACACCAAAAAAAAAAAAAAAAAAAAAAAAAGCAAACATATTACCTGGCAAAGCTGAAATATGGTTGAGTAACATCTGTTTAAGCAGAAGGAAAACACAATTTGCTGAGAGCTGCAAGTCAAATCTGTGGCAAAGACCAGCTTAGAAGCTGGGCATTCATCACGTCAAAGAAAAAAGCTTTGGAATTCTGGCTACTTGCTGAATTTGGGGAAAGAAGAGAGGGACAAGAAAACCTTTCCATTAAAACTACATGCAGTGTGTGATTTGATTATCCAACTACAAAAGCATCATCGATGCAAAATGTATCAAGCTCTGGCACACTGAAAGTTAATGAGAAATAAACAGTGATGCAAGACATGATTACCCTGTCATCTGGATTACATGATAGATCTCATAATTCATTATCATCCCCCAAATAAACTGCAAATCTGACTTCATTATTTACACCTGTGGTATCAGCAGTCTGTAAGTACTCACTGCTGGTAAAGGGAAGTTTCTTCTCACATTGATCATGGCAGCACATGCCATCCTCCAGATACCAGTACACTGAAATGGCCTCACTCTGCTCCCACAGGCACCCCATATAAATCCAGGAGCAGTCCATTTGTAATCTTAATATTTCTGGGCTGTAGCTTAAGTAACTCTTTGATATGGGTGGATGAACAGCATAGCAACTTCATTTTCTTCACTATAAGAAGCAATTTTATACCCTCAAACAGCAGAGAAAATTTTGTTTGATAGAGCACTTTATGAAAATGGCTTATAATTTTATAGAGATAAGCAAGAAATGAAATGCCATTATGAAAAAATCACAATACTAAGAACAAGGTTAGTTTAAATTAAAAAAAAATAGAGGAAGAGAAAAAAATCAATTTGATGTAGAAAACCTTTACATGAAAGGCTAAACAAACCCCAGCATATAAATCATTAAAAAAAAAAAAGGTCCAGAAGAAGCCTGAAAACTCAGGTAATACATCCTTGTGCTTTAAAGACTGACTACACATCATTTATGACAGATAATTTTCAACATGTTTTTAAAAGCTTCACCATCATCAGGCAACCACTTTCCACGTTTCACTATTCTTTCCTGAGAAAGTATTTCCTAATACCTTTGTCCATTGAAACTTTCTGCTTAATTTTTTTTTAATGCAAACCCATTAATTCTTGTCCAAGCAACAGCGGATGTATAACAATACTACTGCCTTTCGTTCTGCAGTAACTTTTTACTTGTTTGAAAATTATCACTACGTTTTCCCTCACTACTCAGAGAAAAGTGAAGAGCTTGCTTTTTCTGTCCTTCCTCGTATTTTAAACATACCTCTGATCATTCCCATGGCCCAGGAAACAGTGTTCTCCAACTGATCTCTGTATTTCTTTATTTAAAGTGTTTAACATTGAGCACTGCTCCAGGAGAGGGTACAAAGGAAAGATCATCTCAACTCTGATGTACACCCCTCCGCGACCCATTAGAATGGGACTCCTTGCTCCCATTACAACACTGCTTTTCCCCAAGCAGCTGGGCACAGATTCTTACCTTTTGACTCACCCAAAAAGAGACCCTTCCCACTGAGAAACACTTCCCCCACTGCTGATCATTCCTACCAAGAAGGGATTAAAATTTGTGGCCATACTGTGCTACAGCAGTAGCAGAGAGTTTTGAAGGCTGTACTGCTGCCGTAGCTCATTCATGAAACCACTTACTCCTCACATGCTATTGGTGTAGGGGGCAGATTTTAGGTTTTGATTGGGAAATATTCAGGTGCTGGAATTACTAGAGTTATAAACACATTTCCTTCTTCTCCTGGTTTTGTCCATCCAATTCTCCCTTTTCTGCACTCATTTTGGCTGCCCAGTTAACGAAGGACAAGTATCACTAATATGCACGCACAGAGTAAAAAGCAACTATGTCACTGAACTTAAGTGACCATGCACATACAAAAAAAAAATTTTTAAAAAAAAGGAGAAAAGGTCTCTGATACACAAGGAAAATTGAGAAACCCTCCTCATAATTGTGGAGGAACTGCTTATCAGCACTTAGTGTAACACCTGGGTGCAGAGAGATGATTCTTTTATGTGCATTGAAGATTTCACATTAAAAAAGCAGTTAATGACTCTTTACTACATCTTTCTACAGTTAGTTGAATTGTATTTCTGCTTTTGTTACAAGCAAAGGGAACAGTTCAGAAATACTTTCCATACTGGATAGCTAGTGAAACCAGAAGAACTGCTACTACTATTGTGCACATCAGTAAACTCTGTCAGTCTTCAAAAAGACAAAGCCTCCAAGGAAGCCATCTCATAGAGACAATAAAGTATGTCTCTGCTGCACCCATTCTCTCAGCTGTTACAAAAAGGTAACCTCACCCCATAACATTTGAGAAGCAAAAGCAAATACATGTCACTGACAGCATTCACCCATCTTTTCATCTGACAATCACCGCAGTTAAAATGCTTAGACACTGTCACAGGGTTTTTATGTCGAACCCTTTGCTGATATTAGCAGTGGTGGTGGAGACTGTAGTAAGGAAGAAACACAAAGCAGATCTGCAGGAGTGAGGAGAGCTCCCTCTCAGAAGCCTTTCATTATCAGATGATGCTTTCTGGTATAGTGATCACCTCTGATTTGTTGAATCAGTGTCTTAATCACATACTTGGCACCAAGCAAAGGAACTACCGGCAATATTAACAGAGTTATCCAGGATTGGGGGTGGAAGTCCCTGTTGTTTAAAGCACGAGTTAGACAGTATTACCACGTGATCCCCTTACTCAGACTCTTTGAAGTGTTATGAAAACATTTTTAAAGCAATATTTGCCACAGGGTAGTCACTCATGTTATATCTGTCTTACTCCTCCTCTTTCCATCTGTGAGCACCTCATTACCAGTGGATAATACTGATGCTGTAATACCACTTTCCCTTGGGAACAAAATAATAATCATCTGTGTCATTTGAGAAGGATCCTGCTTGGGCCTTTATGTGCAGGAATGCACAACTATAAAGCATTTGATTTTGTTCTGTTCTCAGTTCAAGAAATACAGGTACAGTATGTGATCATTTGTTTCTAGTTAGAGGGTTTGAATACATTTTTGTTTGCAAAAAGAGCAATTACCTATGCCCCTTAAGACTGAAAAAAAACTAGATTTCAGTAAATGCAACAGGACTGTTGCTACTAATACATTTCTGTTTGTCTGTAGACTCTGATAAGTATTACTTTCATCAACTTCATTTTTCTCCTTAGAAAGTTACAAGGACTCATGCTGTAATAGGTTTTATCAGAAAATGACCTGGCCAAACCAGCTCAAGAAGTCAAGGATAGTGAGAGAAGAGCACAGAAGGAAAGACTGCATGTACCAGCAAACGGACTGAAATCTTTGTACACAATGTACTTGTCTCTATTTTAAGGGAATTTCTCAAAGAACTATTTAAGATTTGGGCTTGGCAGATGATACCATTAGTGCAAAAGAGGAGATAAAACATGGCTGAGGTCTGCAGAAGCAAATGATGAGCCCCAGTCCATTTAGGGAACGTTGGTTCTGCTGTCCCTCAAACCCCCTAAAAGCAGATCCCTGTGTATCTCACTTTTCAATTGTGGAAGATTTAAGTTAAATTCTCCCTGCTCTCTCAAGTTATTATCAAAACCTCCATCAAGACTATTTAGACAAAAGAATAATGCCTTTGCAGAAGCCCAGCTGCAGAACATCTTACAGGCTGCAGGTTTCACAGCCATGCTGTGAGCTACCCATCAACAGGACAAAACCTTATCCAGTTCCGAACGCAACAGAGCACCACCGTTGCTCCACATCTGCTTTTTTAGGAAGATAGTCCCTGCTCCAAAATCTTACCGTTGCTCTGGTTTTGTTTTTCTATCCTTTCGAGAACAATGAACTTCAGAGGAATATCCAAATACTGACACAGCCTAAGCTTATATTCAAAAATGGTGGTGCTCTTCCATAAGAAAATGGAACATTTCATGCTGTCCCCTGTCCCAGCTCCATTTCCCAAAACTCATGCAGAACAGCCCACAAAGGGGCAGCATCCAGCATGTCTAAGCCCTGCCTCCACACAAGAGAGTGAAGGTCACCCCTCTGAGCCAAGTGAAGGAGGATAATGGCATAGTGGAACAATCTGAACCGAGGCTATTTTTAAACTTCATCATCAGGGGACCTAAATCACTGTACTTCGTGGTAGCTGTTGACAAGATCAACTACAGTATCGTGGGAAAAAAAGGGCTAGTCACATAATAATTACATGGATTTTGATGTTTATTGAGAACAGCTACTCTTGTAAAATTATAATGCTGTATTCATAGATTAGAGCTCAAGTTCCACCACCGCTGTTGTAACATTTAGTGAGATTAGTCATTTTGTTACAGAAACATACAATTGGATTATATTTTTTTTAAACAATTTACATACAGACCTTTTAACTTACAAGTATATGACTGAGTTGATCCTATACATTAGTGTTAAATCTATCCAAAATGAAGACCCTCACTCTTGGGTACAGGGGTGCATGTACACACATATTTATTTTTTGACAGATAAGTGTACTTCTACTTTTACAAGAGGTAAAAATCCACTTTACTTGGAAATGACAGCAAGTATCAAAGAATAAATTCATCCACCATGGCTGGAGTAGGCAAATTTGCAGACTGTGCATATGAGACAGAAAAAAAAATAAAAGTAGAGATGCATGAATAAAAAGTATCCTTCCATTTAAACTCTCATCAATATAAAGATACATCTGGAGAAGGTGGCAAAAATAACTATTCCTTCAGTTTGCTTCTACTGAACCAGAACTTGCAGTGACTTGGTAACTTGGTTGTGCTCATTACATACTAACTCCCTCAGTTGTCATAGATGGATACCTTCCAAACCTTTGAATATTCATTACAAAACATCCTGGAGAAGCAGCAATTGCTGTTATTATTCTTTTTTGGATAAAGACTGGAGAAGAGCAAAAGAAAGGGCCTAATCTGAATGAATGAATAAATAAATAAATAGGCACTTAGAGCAATTTAGGAGAAATCTGAGTATGCGAGTTCATACAAGTCATCCATAAGATCTCCACCCAGCTGCTTAAACTCTGGGGTGTCCAAGTTCTCATCAGTCAAATGAGGCTCAGGCTTCCATGCATTTTCTGAGCACCTTCAAACTCTGCCTCTAGAGTGGGTTAAGCCTAGCCCAAAACACAGTGGTTGTGAGCACAGAATGGGGCACCAATTCAAACACTTTCCCCATTCTTGCCAGGTACAGACACAGCACTCTCACATATTACCTCCTGCCTTGAAAATTTGACTACTGGAAAGAGAAAGCCAGAGATGAATTCCTACTTTGGAACTGGGCTGGTTTATAGAAAGAAGAAATACAATATTCAGAGTATAAGTGTAAGGCCAAAGAAACAGTACTGAGTCCTGAGCTTATGCTCGTGTGCCCTGCTGTGGTTAATACAAGATGTATAACTGATAAATTTTAAAAGCTGCATCTGAGATGAGCAGTTAGCTATACTGCTCAGGATTGATATCCAGAAACAGCTTTTTTAAGGTGACTTCTGATATCTCCACCAATCCCTGCTTGCAGCAGAGTCATAAGGTTTAGAAAAGAAATTAATAGGAATGCATGGCTAAGGGTACCTCTGGTGAAGAAGAAGGAAGAAAACAGAAGGGTGACTAACATCTATGCAATTCCCAGTCCAAAGCTAACAGCTGTTGAGAAAATCACGTTCTGCAAGGTAGTCAGAGATGCAGTTAATGCAGGATTACAATATTACTGTTTTGCAGCCAGTGCTGACAAGGAAAAGCAAATTTTTTAAATCATTACAGGCAAAACTTTTCAATCTTCTAATAAATAGTACTAGAAAGAGACAAAAAGGGGATTTTAGTTTTGGCTTTCATACTTGCTCACTTCTAATTAATGGCATCTTAATTGGTCACTTTAGTGGAGTAGGAAGTCAGGCATCAAATCTGATTACATATCCAGCCTGGGATTATTTCCTCAGCGAGTCACAATAGACAGAGCAATGGGGCAACACAAAGCAAATTGTCTGTCATACTTCACCCATCACAGTGGAAATTTTATTGTTTAGAGCTGCCCGTTTATAAGCATCACATTCAGGATACATCTTCATTTTTTAAAAAAATCAGTCCTGAAAGCCATCCAGCTGCAACAGCTATACTGACAGATGAGCACTGTTTACATTCCACCAGCAGAATGAGATAATACAAGAATGCAAAAAATTCAGCCAAATGTTCTGAAGAGAATTTCCTCCTTTGCAAAGCATCTGAATTCTGAGCAATGGGATTTTCCACAACTGGAGAGTGCCATTTTCCAATTTCCACACTTTCAAGTGATCTATTGGCTGATCTTGCACAACTACAAACACAGCGGTATGTTTTTGTTAAATTATAACCTTTTAGCCAGATACTTTGTTAATCTCCTATTCAGTTCCCTGGGCAGCAACTCTGAGGAATAACGGATGAGTTGGAAAACCACTTCATTTTGACATGAAAGACTTGTGATTCTTTTCCAACTAATCTAAGAGAATGAGTGCTGTAGTTTTCTCACAATATAGTACACCGGTTTTAAAACACACACCATTTTCCCCTTAACCCTCATCTCTTCAGCTCGTACTTCAAATGAATTTTCGTATTATTATAAAATGTGTTGATACTCTGGTTGAAATCATAAATGTTTGGGACCAGATGCCCAGCAAGAATGACACTCCAAAAGGCAACAATTAATTTCAGTTTGCAATACATCTTCAATACAAGCATTTGTATACAAAGCATTTCTTTGTTTTTCTTTTTTTCTTTTTTTTTTAAATGTGATAATATAAAAAGCTGACAAAACAGAACAAGGATGAATGATTATTTCTTTAAATTAATACAATCTTACATAAGAGTCAAATCCTGCTCTTGCTGCTTTGACTTCAGTGGAAGACAGATCTAGCATTTGATGTACAGCCTGTGCTCTGGGCACAAGAGAGCAAAAATTGAAATACACAATCCAAAAAATATTAAGGACTACCTATCCCAATGCACAGATGAATATCTATCAGCCTACACAAGAACAATTAAATCAAAATTCCTAAACGGGGATTAGATGGCAGAGAAGATTACAAACATAATGAGGGTCATTTCATCTATATTTTACTGGTTTACATACAGTCTGAGCAAATATAGAACAAAGAGCAGCAGATACCTGCTGGAAGACAAATGAGCTGATCTCAATCCAGTTTTTTCTGGACACACAGACAAATTGGGACAGAGGAGAGGTGAGAAAGAGAAGTGTCAGAGGAAGCATGAGAAAATGCATGCAGCTAGAAAACTTCCTGCCTCGCAGAGAGAAGTCTAGAACTGTGTCATCCCTTGATCCCTAGTGGTCCCACCAGAAGCTGACAGTGCTTCTGTCAGCAGAAACACCACAGGAACAACAGCAGCACTTTACTGGGAATTTCATTCTCCAATGCTTTAAGCATTTTTTTACAAGCAAGTCTATCTTTTAAAAAGTTCCTTAATAAATAGTTCTTCTATATTAAAAGGAAGACAGAAATTGTTCTGTTTAAGTGTACATGGTGTTTTACAAGAAAACAGACTTTCAGACACTTCATCAAGACTGTCATCACTTATCATAGCACTGCTTTACATTTAAAGGGGGAAAGGAAGGTTTTCCTCTTTAAATCTAGACTTTACTACAAATAAGCATGATTTAGGTGACAGCCAGATTTCAACTTTCACTGCTAGGCCAGCGAGCCACAGGCAAGAACAAAAGATGTGACATGCTGGGGAAGACACATACTCGTTGAGCAAGTTAGAATTAACAAGCACTTCTTTAAGAAAGTCTCTTTCCTGGGAATGTGGATGAACACTTTCAAGTTTCACTGGCAACAAATTATTGTACACACATACATGAGATTATGGCAATACACAACTAAAAGCAGTAGACCTCACTGAGAGCTAAAACCATGAATCCTAAAACAGAGAGAAGTTTACAGAGGAATGAGATGTCCTATATTACAAGCTCCTTTTCTTCCATTTAGATTTTTTTCATGTTTCATTCATATTACTAAGTTGCTAGATTGTCTTTAAATCTCAGAGATCAGGCAAAGAACACAACCTACAGTTAATATGCAAAGTACTAATTTTGCTTTTCCCAAGATAATAGCATCCAGGTAATCAAAGCCAGAAAGCATGACTGTAAAGTCCAGGCAGAATCAAACTTAGGAACAGTAAGAATAGCAAACAGTTAACATCAGCCAACAGCAGATTTAGGCAATTTCTATGAAAACATCTGTTCAAGAACCTCAGTATAAATTAAGTCATCTCAATATATACAAAGAATGAATAAAATTACTCCACAAATAAGCCAAATACTCTGCACTGGCTACAAATATTTAGTCAGTTCTGTTCCAATTCTTAAACAAGAAGAACAGATCCAGAGCTTGGAGAAGAAATTACAAACATGTTCCTTAAAGTATTGCTGTTGAAGAGAGGATGCAGGAACATTATGACTGAAAACTCAGAGTTTATTGTTCAGTTTTAATTAGAATTTAAGTTGATGAAATGCATACAAATAAGCTACATGTAAACTAAATGAAATAATCATAAGTCACGCATAACACATTTTTATGGCTATATTCTTCATCTCTCCAGTTTAATAAACTGCTGGCCATGTTCCATAGTGTTGCAGAGGTTCTTCAAGGACACAGCACAGGATAGTGATTTGTTATTAAAATAATTTTTTATTAATAATATAAATAGTAGAAATCACCATTATTTTTATATCTGGAACAAGTTAGAAGAATGAACTATTCCTCCATTCCAGCCCAAAGGAAAGCATTAGGCAGAAGACATGTTGTGGTGGGCACTGTTACAATTTGTTACAAGCTAAATCAAGTTTAAAACCACTGTTTAGACAATAGCTCAGTAGTTTTAATATTAATCAGACTTTTTCCTTGTAAAACAGTTCTCATTCTATTTTCTGTATGTTTGTTCCTTTGCTATTGTAATCACTCCAGTTGCATTTCAGAGCACTCCATTTAGTAATATTATGAACTATAAGCAAAGCTGATGTTACGCAAAATTTGTCAGATAGGAAGACTTGGTTCTTTCAACAGGCTTTGCCTACCGCACACTTTGCTTGTTTGCATCAAAAGGAATTGGTTCTTTTTGGTTTTTATATTCCATGTGCAGAATGGCAACATTCCAAGATTCGTAAGGGTGAAACAGCACAACATAGGGATTAATAGGGAAGACTGACTCTGCCCAATCCAAGTTTCATTTTCATTTATTTCTCTAATTATCCTTGGCTGAAATGCCCCAGTCACTCTTTACAGTTGTTTTGGGCTGTTCTGTCAGCAGCTGATCCAGCAGAGAAAGAGCAGGATTGAGGAGCATGAGGAAACCAGACCCACTGCATGCTCCACCAAAAAGCACTTGCAAAGCCATTTCTGGATTTTAACCTTTTTCTTGCCTTCTTTCTAATCAGCAGCTTTTCTGCACAAATTGTTGGTATGTTCTCTTTCTTGAAGACATCTGCTGAGTATAGCCACAAGGCAGGTTAAAGAGGCTGGGACATCATCACCCCTGAAAGAGCAGCTTTGGGAGCAGCAGGAGCAGGTTTGAGAACATGCTTCCCTAGAATAGGGGGGTTCTCTTCAGGCGCTCTCCCCTCTGCCTGCAGAGACCTTTAAGATCCCTTTATGCCAGAACAGTACTTGTGGTGGAGCAGACCTGACCTGGCAGAAGGAAAACCCAAGAGAATAAACTATGATCAGTATAGATAGGCTGAAAACAAGAGTCAAAACAAAGCACAAGGGGGGAATGCAGGATCATGTTTCCCAGCAGGCACAGCCTAGATTCAGCCTTAAACCTTCTTGGGTGGAATAGTCCAAGAATGTGTCTGTAACCACAAGTGGCAGAGAGCACAGCCTTGGCCGGGATGCAGAAGTCATTCTGCCATGTGCCTCCATAAAGAGATCACAGAAACTATGCAGTATCAGCTGCCAGATCCTTTTAGTCTGGCTGGACCTAGGGTGGGGAAGGTGGCCAGGCAACAGCCTGTGAGCCGCAGGTGCTGTCCATGTTCCCCGGTGTAAATGGGCAGTTGATCTGATCAGAGTTTAAGTTATTTATACCAACAAAGGGTTTTTCCCTTCACTGTGTATTTTATAACCAGCTATGCCTCTGCTGTTGGCCAGTAACATCTCACGTAGCACTGGACGGGCGCTGCTCCCAAATAACTCGACTCTGGTTTCACATTCCTCACCTCCACATTCACGCTGCCCAGTGGTTTGTTTTACAGATTCCCTGGCCTCAAGAGGCTGCTATCATGTTCCTCCACCCTGGCTGCAACCCTGCCTCTCTCTCTGTTCTCAATAGGGCCTTTGTTGGCTGCCACATGGGGGTCAGCAGTGGCACCTGGGAGCACCTCTTGTTTGCAGACCTGGGGCCTGCCTCCCCAGGCCCTCCTCTGAGAGTCACTAGCTCTCAGGGAAGAAACCACACAGTGGTTTCTCCAGTCACACACACTGGACTGGACTGGAGTGTTTCTCTGCTCTACACAGAACCCTCAGTAACAGGAGAAAAAAATGCAAGACATCACACACAGTCAGCAAAGTAAAGCCCCAAGTCCTTACCTTTACCTTTACCTGAGGTGTGTTTTCATGGCAGTCTTGCACATTCCCAGGAGGAAATTAATCCTCCAGGACAATGTATTTCATTCCTTCAGGCTGATCTGGCTAAAGCAGACTTCCTGGTTTTCACTTTAATCCTAGTCCATCTGCCCACTTCTGTTGAAAAAATATACTGTAGCAGGTAATCTTACAAAACTGCAAATCAAAGATTACATTGAATTAATCCTGTAAAACAGTTTACCACAATCAAACTACACGACAGGCACAATGTGAAAGTGACAATTATTAAAACCTTTCCCAGTTGTATCTTGATTACAGGGCAGATAAATGAGAAACGCAGCTCTGTCAACAGGTGTTTCCAGAAGATGATGCTTACTATCCATCAGGTACTATAACGGAGCCCTAATCCTTCATTAGCGTTACCACAGGCTGCCAGGATGTGAATCAGTAACAGGAGTCCTGGGCTGATCTGGACCCAAATTCTGAGCTGCCCCAGTGCTGGAGACAATACACAGGACTTTGTCTTTGCAGAACACACAACTTGCCATTGCCCCTACTTCAAAATGCCCAGTGACGGTGCGCAGCCACCTGATTCTCTAGTTATTGCTTGAAAATGCAGGTCATACATCAGGACAAAGATCTATAGAGGACTGAAAGCAACAACCAAGTACAATAGTGTTGAGCCTATCATGAATAGAAACCTAATAGGTAAATATTTGTGTACCTCTGCCTTTCTTAAAGGCTGTATTCAGTTGACTCTTCAAAGAGTGGGTTGAAAGAGCGCTGCCTACCCTCTATTTACTCCCCTTAGAGACTACAATTACCCCTTTGGGCCAGAGTCCTTAGCTAATGTTCAGATTGCTTTTGTTGCGGAAACTGAAGATTGAATTGTGTATAAACAGGGCAGAAACCCTGTTTATTTACTGAAAATGGGCATTAAAATGTATTTCTCCTAATACAATCATCAAACAGCAAGAAGGAATTTCTTTCTCTTTATTCCAAGTCTTTTATTTGCCAGCCAGAACTTCACCCAAAAAGCATGACCTTTTTCCTTGTTATTTTCTTTCTCCTCTTAGGGCCCCATTACTGAAGCTCATTTGACCATTCTTGGCTTTCTCCAGTGGACTCAGCCTGCTTTTGTGGTATCCCAGTTGCACTGCCTACACACAGTTTCATCCAGTTCACATATCCAGACATACCCTATTGCTTGCTTTTATACCCTTCTGAAACCCTTGCAGTGATACAGCTCATGTCCAAGATGGCCTTGAATGGATTGTGTTATGACCATCAGCCTCTATCTTTTCAGGTTTTTTCCATTTGTTCTAAGACAAAGATAGATTTTATAATCATCAGCTTTCAGGAGACTTCGGACAGTTTCCCCCAGTTTTACACTCATTACCACAAGGGCTCTGGGGTACATCACAGAGAAGCTCCTAATTGTGGCTGCAAATGCTGTGTGACAGTCACACAATAGGAGTGGTGGCTTTGGCCAGCTGAAGCCAAGGACAGACTGTAAGACTTCTAGTTTCTGCTCACTGTTTCAATTTTCCTCCTGCTTCAAGGGAGAAAGAGAAGTCTGCAGCACTTGCAGAGCATGTTCCTGCCACTGCAATGCCATGGAAGAAGAGGACTTGGGTACTTCAGTCCCTTGACTTGCCAAAGACCCCATAACTGGAATAGCTTCACTGTGGGATCATCAGTAAGATGCTGATATTGGACAACATTGATTTCTTACTTTAAAACTGCTCCAAGAAAATAAGGGATAAGAAACCAAATTCCTTTTAGAACAGCTAGACTTTATTTCAAACCCAAATTGTATTCAGTTTTGTCAGAAATCTTTACTGCCAGTAAAAAAGCCTGAGAGATGAGAGTTAAGGCTGGTTCTCTTGCATCCTGAAGAGAGAGCTTCACTCAATTTCAGCCTCCTAAGCTTGTAAGTAAATTACACTTCTTGTGAAGCCTGCACAAAATCCTCCTCTCAGCAGAATCACAATGACACATTTTTATTGATAGAAGGGAAAGGAAAATTAAAGGGAAACACCGGATTGTCAATACACAACTAGGTCTCTATATCAGCTGTTCATTATTGCCAAGTAGTAGCACCAATAAATATGTTAAGGGGAAAAAAAGATATCCAAGCCTGGTGTAAAGGTCCTGCTTTCCACTAAAGTTATCGTAAGCATTGAGAACTGTAGATTGCTTCCCAGCTCAAGGTTTTTTTCAGCACTCATTGTTACTGTCTCTCAAGATACTGCTACATGGCACTGAAATTTCACATGAATTGCTGATCTTTCTCTCCATTGTTTTCTGAAATGCGGGGTGGCAATGAACTGCACTCTCTAATCACATATTGTAAGAAAAAGTTGCTGCTTGACTATCCATCCTGAACTCAGCTACCTGGAAACCTTGTAACTTATATAACTTATGATTAAAGGAACTACAAGTGTTTCTGCTCACCCTCGCTCAGTATATTGCTCTTTTCAGGGCAACATACAGGCAGAGTTCTGGTAATTAAAGCTGTTCCCTACAGATATATTTCATTTTTGTTTTTGTTTCATTTCACACTTTGTTTTGTGCTTTTTCAGGCTGTAGCACATCTGTTCAGATCCCCAAACCATGCAGTGTAGGAAGTATACTTAATGAAGGCAGAATTCCAGGGATATTCTGAGAAACTGTGAAACAAAGCACAGTACCTTGATAGTTTCTGTTATTGTTTGGACTTGATTTGAAAATGAAGTTGGTAATCTTTTGATCATATATACTGTAAAACATTATTGTACAGCCATAAATACTATTTCCTGCCTTAAGAAAAATTATGGGCCATTTTCCAGATGTATTGTAGCACAATGGGCATGGCATCAAAAGACAAGATCAATGAGTACAGAAAAAAAATGGTGTGGTTTTTTTTTTTTTAATAAGTTAAATAACTTGACAAGTTTGAATGGCAATCCTAACACGCGTGAGGTAAGATTTTAATACGGAAGAAGTGCCCAACACACTGTACAGGAATTTGTCCCTTCAACAGGTGCACTATCAAATATGTGAAATATCCTAATTTTGACAGAAAAGAACAGACTAAATCCCCATCTCAGTTACTCACTAGCTTCAGTTCCCATGAGATGGAATTTGGTGTGGTGAATTTAACAGGAAACAATGGACCAAGCAGTCTCATCGCCTGTAAAAATTAAACACTGTATTTTCATAACTTGGGAGTTATGTAAGGAATATCTCAGAGGCAAGCAGTTGTAAGAGTTCCACACTCAGCAAGCACACTGTGAAGGATAAGGCCAAATGATAATTGCCTCCAGAACTTGGGAAGTATGGAGATCTCAAATAATTACAATCCCCAGAGCATGATAATCCCCAACTGCATGAGTAGTTTGGAAGTAGTTTAATGCACTTTTGGAGAGAAGACATGGGGAGAGAAGGAGCAGGGAAGGGAGGAGGCCTTTGCACAGCCAGATTTAATATTCTTGCTCTGTGTGTACATGCTTGTCCTTAAGTAGCTAAGAACATTGTTCCCCTGAAAGTCTCAAAGCATGTATGTAGGCAACATACACCTATACCAGTCCCATGCACAGGGTTAAATACGCCCCAGTGTTTTCCGGAGAAGAAATTAAGTGGCAACTGCCTTCAAAATCACTGGAGAGGCTATATTTTCATCAATAAAAATATGTACACTTTGGCCATCCAGGACATTGGGAATTGCATACATACCTTTCTGTGTGTACATTGGCTAATGAAGACCTCAGCCCACAGTGCTGTATCTTAGTTTTAAATTAGGTCCTTCTAAATTTAATAAAATATGTATAACTGAAAAAAATTATGAAAACATTCATCCAGCTGAGAGAGCAGCTCTCATGGCTGGTGAAGACCGGGAAATAGATAGAAAAATTCTTAAGAGCTCAGTCGTCATCTCCAGACAATGGAGACACAAGGCCTACGGCTTTTTGACCACTCTGTGTTCTATTTCATCTTTCCCCTATATTCAGAGCTAGCTTGCTCATGACTGGAAAGCAACAGTAGAAGAAAACTGTAAAGTCAGATTTTGAAAAAGGATTTAAAGAATGCAAGCAGAAATATGGAATGACTGGAAGGGAGCTACAGGAAGAAGAAGAGACAGTGGGAACACACAGTGGGAAGAAGATCTTTGCCTGTAAGCCCTGTGTCCCAAGACTGGCAGATCTGTAGAGCAAGAGAGTCACTGCTTGAGGTTCCACCAACCATACCCCATGTGCATCTCAAGGTTTCCTTTGGAAGACTCTATCCTGACTCTGTGTCCCATTAGGTGTGCTACTGGACAACATTGACACAATTAGCTTCATGTAGAAGTAATTCAGCTAAGCTGTATACTCCAAGACTTGCAGCTCAATATGAAGGACAGCAAGTGTTTTTTCTTCAAAAAGGATTCCTAATCCAAGCTGGGTGGACATGCCCTGGGATATATGACATTGCAAAGGCAGAGTAAGCAGGCAAAAAGAGCTCTGCTGGAATTTTTAACAGGGAAGAAGCCTTTGAACTCCATATTGCTATAAGTTAGAAACTCATGTAACCACGCAACCAATTCAGAAGAAATAGTGATTTACTATAATCAGCCATGCTAGACTACTGAGACCAATCAGAAGCAAAAGATCAACCCTGCCAGACCATGTCCCACAATTAGGTATGTAGTCATCCTTCCATTATTCCTATACTACCATACTCTCTTGAAGTAAAGGAACTTCTGAAATTGGCTTCATATGTACAGTTTTGCTTCTGTCTCATAAACTGTATATCACAGCTCTTTAGATGCACTTACAACCCAAATAAAGATGCAAGTCTTCAGTGCAGCCTCTAGGATTGAGTCTTAGCACTGAAGTGCATTTCTCTATGCTTGTGAGATACACTGGATACAGGCTCTGCTCCAACTTATGAGATATGGAGCCGTCACATTTCCCCAGAAACACCCATTCAGGATGGAGAAAAATCACCGAACTGATTCTGTGCCTTATCAGTTAAGGTAATGCAAAAAGTCACTTAAAATACTTCCCACAGAAGTAGTCCATCTTCTTATGCTGCTCTCTGCAGGGCTGGCACCACAGTAAAATCAAGTTTTGCTGAAATTTTTCACCTATCTTTTTAAACACAGAAATTACGAGCTCTAATCTTAGAGGTGGAAGCCTACTATTTCCAAGGCTTGCTCCACTGTGGCACTTCAGCTCATGCTGGGGATATGGAGTCAGGATCCATCTCAGAAAGAGAGCACCATTGCTGGATTTCTCTAAGACTAAGGGCAACTGGGACTACCAGAAGACAGTAAAGAGGGAAATGGAAAATGGAAGATAAGCCTTCTGCTTCCTCCTGCGTCCATCCTGTGATTAATGTGGGAAGTATGACAGCTGAATATAGGCTGTATTTGCAAGCTATCGTCAGTGCCACACTCATGGCCTATGGAAGAGTAAAGCCCCAGATGAGGAGCATCCAGAGTGCTTGCTGGGGCATGCAGGACCCCACATGTTTGCCAAGTTCAAATGAAAATGGCAGCAACTTATGTCCTCCAGGCCACTTTTGAAGAGCAAGGTAGATATCTATGTAATATCTAATTAAAATAATTAAGCTTTAAGAGTAAATTACTACATAATAATTAATTTCCTGAAATACGTGTAGACTCTGTTCCTCTTTCCCACTTAATTCATTTGTCTATCTGCTTTTCTGCTTGTGTTTAGCAACAAGAGGTCAGTCTTTGAGTCTGCTATACCAGTGGGCATTCCCCACTGGCTTTCAGAGAACTTGTGGTCTCCTTGTCTTTATCAATGAAAAGAAACCATAAAGACTTAAGTAACAAGTAAGATTTTAATTAGTCATAAAGCCAGACTATTTACTAATGTAAATAAGGTGTTGTTCTGGAGATACAAATCCATCCAGAATTATTCAGAGATGGTTTCTGAGAAAACCCACTCCATCAATACCAGTGGGCAGAGGTGCAGAAATTTAGTTCCTATTTGTGATCACAAGGTTGAAATGTAACACAAGCCACAACATGCAAACAAGCAAGGGCAATCCTGAGTATTATCTCAGAGTGCTCGTCCCACATACAAAGTGACAGTCAGTTATCATCCTGTGGTGTCAAGCCATGAAGTGTCTAAGGTGTGGTTCTTCCTCAGTCTCAGAACATGAACAAAATAGTGACCATATATAGTGGCAGGATCCTCCCTGGCTACCAAATACCAATCTGTTCCAAAGCACATGATTTTGATTCCCTCAACCTCCAGGCTCATTTATCACCATATCATTGAAGTTTCATGCAGTTATAACTCTGTTAGCACCAGGTCCATAGAAACTCTGATTGACTGCTGATATTGAAAGAAAGCACACATCTTTCCAGTAACATAAAACCAAGTTTTGTTCTGTAGTTTTTTTCCAAACAAGCTGTTCCACTACATTCAAGTGCATGACAGCTCTGTAAGTTGAGGGCCACTTGGCAGCCCAGTTCTAGAAAAATTAAATAAAACACAGTATTAAAAGTCAAAACTTGCCTACACAAAGCAGCTTTTTGTTTTTGCATCCCTTCCTTCTACATTATTTAACTCTTGAGTTTTTGACAGACCTGTATTTGTTGTACACTTTTTTTGCAACCACCATAAACAGGAAAAGAAAGGGAGGGGGGAGAAAAAAAAATCATTTTTTTTATTAGACTATTTATTTAACATTGTAATCCAGGATATTCTCCTACAACACTCAAGAGGAATACATACACACTAATACCCAACAATTTTAAAATCAATAAGAGTCGCCTTGAGGGGTTGCATTTAGCTTTTTCAGCTGAAAGCAACAAAAGAACAGCTAAAAACAGCTGAATTCAGTAGAATGTAAATAAGAGATCCTTGCCAAATCTTTCCTGGTTACAAAATGCTCTACCAATTTTAAAGATCCCAATGCGATACCTTTGTACTTTATTTATAAGGCTTTCAGTAAGCCACTCCCTTTCCATATTTGTTTGAGCTTATGCCCATATTCCCATGATTAGTGCAGAACGAATCTAGGTGAAAGGTTGTTCGTCTTTCACACCGACATTCATCTGACTTTTTTCCCTTTCCTGATGATATATTTTTAAATCAGCAACTACAATCTTAGAAGAATTCAAGCAAAATATTTGAAGTTCTGCTGAAGTTTTTATTTCTTCAGAAACAAGGCACTTTTCACAAAGCACTTCAACTGCACAGTGGATCTCAAAGACCTTGTTCTAAGGAGCTTTTGTGAAGTTTCCAAAGGAGGAAAAACTTTTCCTGCTTTTCTCCAGTGGACTGAGAACTCTTTGAATCAGAGTAAAGAGACCAATTATTTGGCTATCTTTTTGCTCCATCAGTGATATCTCTGCAGTACTGAATGCACTCCCAAAGTCCTGCCCGAACATATTCCAGGCTGAGCTGTGCAGGACTTGGGAGGGGTTCTCTGAAAGCCATCTCTCCTCTGCACCTTCGCTGGGAAAGCATAAACGCTTTCCCAGGGCGTTACACAACTTCGCCGCAGGTAAAGCATGAGATACCAAGTGGGAATGCTAATTAGAAAAAATTCGAAACTGAGTGACCTTCCCTCAGCACTAACATGCCACATAGTACTAGTTTTGTCCTGACATGTGAGGCACTTCTCTTCTGTATCTAACCCAGGAATCACTTTACATTTCATGAATCTACATGCAACATGAGTCAGATATAAACAGAATTGCCCAACCCTTTAAAAAATTCCATTACACTTACTCTTCCTGCCAATTCAAGTAAAAGTTCTAGGCAGAGCAGGTGGCCCACAGCTCACTAACCTTTTTCCTCCTGCATCTGAGGCTAGGATGAGACAATAGGAATCTTCAAGCAGACACTACTAGCCACATTTTCTTAGCTTAGTCGTGCTGATAGCTCTTTTCATGGCTCCAACACATCCCAGCCTCTAGCTGGTGTGGTCCTTTTAGATGTCAGTCTCACCAAGGGTGCCTTTCAGGTATCTCCTCATGCCCTGCTCTCATGGCACAGGACTGGTCACCTACAGAATTCAGGAACTTTCCTTGCTGGATTACACTGCTCCAACACATACCCATCTAGATTTGTGTGTCTTAAAAAATAATAGGAAATCCCTGTAATCGTAAAGTCTACTTTCTTTTTTCTTTCTCTTCTTTTTTTCTTTTTTTCCAAATCTTATATTTTCTGCCCACCCTAGGCTTCCACTGAAGTGGAATGAAATTATTTGATAGGCAACTCCTCTTCTACTACAAAAAAGGAGCTGTGGGGGGATCTACAGATACAATCTTGCAAGTACCTCATAGGCTCGAAGACAAAAAGCTGACAGAAAACAAAAATGTTTTGTTTGTGAAAACACAGGAGAAAATGCATTGGGTTTGAGTCCTTGGTACTGAACAGTAAAAGTGGCCTATATTCACTTGCCCTGTATTGCACAGGTTGCTGGCACAAAGAGTAACCATGGGCTTCTAACCAGGAGTTGAAAGAAGGCTGGCTATATATACCAGAGACTGAACTTAAAATAAGGAAAGTTCAGGAAAATTAAACTAAAAAATTTTAAATTAAAAATTAGATATGTTTAGAAAAAAGAGGCTCATAGGGTTAGAAAAATACATCTTTGCCCTCCACCTAGTTCCTTCCTGAAACACTGCTTTGCTGGCTGGTTACTGCCCTCCTCCCCCACAATAAAACAAAACAAGAAAATCTTTATCTCCAGCCTCAGTTCAGTGACTCACACCAAAAACATACCCTTTTACTTCCCTGAACTTCTGAGGAATTTAGAATTGCAATCTTCAAAGCCCCAAGGGAAGTTTGGCATTTCATAATAGCCCAGGAGCCCCACCTGAGGTATGAAGAATGCTTTGAAACATGTCTGTGATTAATTAATTAACATATTGGCACTTAACTAGCTTTATAACACTCCACCTAATGTTTCAGCTTAGAGTTGCCTGTGCCTGTCACAGACACTGTGTGGACAGATGCCATTATCTTGTAAAGAATAATGCATTTTACGTCTAAGTAAACATAACAGTGTAACATAGATACAGCAACTTGAATTAAGGATTAATTACAGTGATTCGTAGCGCTTAAAGAGTAGGCAGTTTACAAAGCAAGGAAGCAATTACTTTTAAAGACAGGGTTTTTTTGCTTCAACATTTCTGAGTGGTTGCATCATTCTTACTCCTGACAACAAAGGCAAAATCAGCACATTAGAAAAGAGTTTTACCTATGTGAGTCACAGCTCAGTCCTTAACATCAGCCTGCTCTCCAAGTGCAGTGAAGGCTGGCTCTCCCCACGTAAGGCTGGAGCCCTCCATGCTTACAGGTCCCTGGGTGGGTGACGGCCAGTGGCCTAACCTGTACCCAGGGTGAAGTGCCCAGTGAGCACCAGTGGCAGGGAGTGGAGAGGTAATGGATAATTATCCCAGCAGCCTTATGCACCATGCAACTTCGTGAATGACATGATTCAGGTAGTCCTGAGATTTAGGCCCTGTACACTCTTTCCCATCAGCTGAGGAGCTCAACTGCATCATTTAATTTGTAGAATAATATGTTCTCTCAAAAAGGGAGGGTTATATTAAACTTTCCTTGAAGTATTAACTAAATTACTCGGTTAACCAGGGTATTTTTGAATATTTCTGGTTGTTTAGGTAAGCATAAAACCCACAGAACCATAATAACAAAATACAACCAATATAGTTAAACACAAATCCTCTCTCTCCTCCTTCCAGCTACTAGAATAAATAACTTGTGTGTTGCATATGAGAGAGTCTTAAGCAAGTATGAAATCAAAGTTTTGCATTTAGCCCTGAGAGTAAGGAGTTTCTTGGTCATCCATATATCTTGTGGGAGCAGGTTTCACCATGCAGTTCTAACTTCAGGGAAAACTATCTCCTGTGCTTGTGGCTTCCTTGTGTTGGCTAACAGCTTTATTGTTGTGAGGGGACTAATAGCAGAGGAACACTTTATCAAAGGTAATGCCGGCACAACTGCTTCTAGGAATGCAGGTGGGACTTTTGGATTACTTTCCGTCAGCTTGGAAAGGCAGGGTCAGTTTGCAAGAGGTGGTTCTGACTGCTATCAGGGTCTGTGACCTCCAGGTCCTTGAAGAGGAGTTCATGGAGAGCTGAGAGCAGTTGTCCCTTCTCTTTGCTTTCTAATTTGTGTGCTGGCCTTTGCTTTGGCTTGACTACAGACAGCAAATCTCCTGAAAGACTAGGAAGCACTAAAAAGTTGGAAGTGGTTTGTGAAAGTCCCATGAATCAGTGGGAAGCTCATTTGTATCTAGTTCCCTGGGTTAAAGCACGGAAGAAAGTAGTAAGCAGCACAGGATTCCTTTTGGGGAATGGTGTGAAATCTAGATCTCGCAATCCCGTTCATCAAAGAAGGTTGCTCTTCAGTGATGAGATGCAAGATGAACATCAAAACTAGATTAGTGTTCACAAACAAAACCATGAGATAAAAAATACTGATGGAAAACAACAAATGGGATTCAGTTTAGAAAAAAAAAAAAACACATATAGGAAATAACTACTAAACACAAAAGCTGCTAGATGTTCTCAGCTGTTTAGTGGCTTTAATGGATGTGGGTTGATGGTCTCTGCTGGACAGCTGGCCAGAGCCGGAAGCTGACCCTGCAGCTGGCCACAGTCTGTGCACTTGTTCAGGAGCAGGGAGGCCATCTACAAAGTCACTCCATTCTCTCTTGGGGCTTGGGCACACATTAGTGACCCTTCTGCTGGCTCTCCCCAGGCTCAGCTTCTCCCATGGCAAAATTCACTGGAAGCTATGGCAAGGCTTGCACTGATTTTACACCCTGTGACTGTGTCTTGCCCTAGCTTCAGACACCAAAATTATCTACATGGTATTTTCCATCACATCATCAGCAATTAAAAAGGGAAGCAGGATAGTGAAAAATTAAGGGCACTATGGAACAGCACACCAGGTGGGGTATGATCCTCTGTGCACCCATCCTCCTTGACACCTTATCCTTCTCTGGTGGACACCCACCACTTTGAGGCTGAGACTATTCCGGCAGTATAAAAAGCCAGATTTATACACAGCCAGGGTTGACTTGAGTTGTTCATGTCTTACCAGTGAAAGTATTAATCACTTACTGGGGGCTGTTAACCCAATAGCAAGGAAGCCCAGCTATGCCATTACTCTACACACACCAAGGCAGGTAATAAATTGTCCGAGACTGGGTTCTGTTGCGTCCAATAATTTGATCTTTGTAAAAGAGAGAGAGCCCATTAGGAATTAATGTTCTGCACATCCAAATGTCTGCTTGCATTCCTCTTTCACAGACGTGTGTTTGGCGCCTGGGGTATTAACTTTCAGACTTTGTTTCTTTTTACTGCATATTCGTCTGCTATACTGTTGCGTACAAATGGGGTGCAGTAGAAAAACAAGCTGTATTGCCTGTGCCCTTTCCCAGTTCTCTTGAATGCAAAGGTCGTTCGTTCATAAGTGACCGTAATAATTTCTTATATGAGGCGCCATAATCTAATGAGAGTTTATTTTCACTTTTGGTCAGAACCAAAATGGCCAGAACCCATATTAAGTTTCTATTTATAAGTAACAGGAAATTTTTTTAATACTGCAGTAGCAATAGAAAAAACAGCAGTGTAATGAAGTGTCTCTGGAATTGTCTCTGGAAAATGAGTTGAAAATAATAAATGCTTAGACACAAAAGTAATAAGGCAAATCATCGTTTAATAAATATACAGTTGCTTCCAAAAATATTGCATCCTTATCTGGTTCAGAACTACATTATATGCTATTTTGATTAGACTTCTTGCATAAATTAAAAACAGCTCTCATTTTGTAGACATGAGAATGTAAAATATTTTCGGCAGGATGTTATTTACAAACCATCCAAAAGATAGTTGTGACCATAATGCAAGGAAATCAATCTGACCAATGAATTGTACAATTTATATTCTGAAAACTAGCTGTTCCATAAAACAGAAATTGTTCATTTTCTTCAGAACTAGTATATTTCTTACTTCATATATGAAGAAACCCATAAGTTCAATGCAGTTGGGTTTTTTTATAGTTGAGAATACATTTTGATTCTTTATATTTCCCTGTGTTCCAGTGCACTTTTGTTAGTCCTACTCCTTTGTCACCATTCGGCAAAAATAACCATGCAGGTTTCTCTTTTGACACTAGCAGACTACAATGCTCAAGGCAGACATCAACAATTGTATAACTTGAGATAGATACATATATGTATGTATATTTGTGTGTATATATATATATAACTTGTTTGAAAAACAGTAACTAACAACCACTAGTACCTATGCATGATGCATATTATATTCATGTGTATACTGCATATTCATTAAATATTAAGAAAAAAATAATTTCAATAGCAGGATTTAACTGCTTATACATTATTAAATAAAGGAATTTGGACAGAACATTTATGTGAATACATTGCAAAAAAGAGTAAATGACAGGAGAATATATGGAACAAAAATCATTTCGTCATCTTTTAACATGACAGCATGTGTGTATCCATATTGCACAGCCACTCAGTGCAGGAAAGCTGTGATTAAAAGCTCTCATGCATGAATACATGCGGACAATGATGTTAACACTAGTCGCTCAAAAGGGGGTAAAGAGGCAATGGGTCAAAAAAAGGAAGCGATTTTTGTCAGCACCATTATCCTCCTGTATTCACTAGCACCAGACCTTCTAAGGCTTTGAGAGCAGAATTCCTTATTCTCTATGCATGGTCAAAAAAGGCTCACATAGACCATAATAAACAAGTACTTTCACACAGTGAAGGGGTTACAGTATACACTTTCCTGAGATGGATATTACTGGAAATGCTAGGAAAAAAAAACAACAAACACTCAAACTTACTTTCCTCTACATGAAAAACAAAGAGATTTTTATTATTATCATTTTTTGCTCATTGTTTAAGGCTACTTCTAGGTATATCTAGATTTCTAGTTTAAGATACTCTAGTGGGAATCCATTCCAAATGGAATTTCATTATGAGATTTTTTTTTAAAAAAATCTTCCCTTGGAATTTTCACAAGTCTATCTGGTGCTATAACATATCAGTAACCACTGATTACGGATTACCATGAATCAGTGTAGCACCTATTATTCTGCTCATAGAAAGGCACATTGATCTGAATGGACGCAGCTAATTAAATTATGCATTTATTTCATCATTTGACAACAGTTCTACTAATTCCAAACAGCTGTAAGAAACGGTGTTGTTATTGTGCAGCTAAGAATGTATTTGTAAAGAAAACCTCATCCTGACACTCTTATTTACATTATGCTCGCAAACTGAAATGGGCAAATTCAGATGCAAATTCAAATACACATTCGCACATTTCTCCCTTCTTAGTTTAGTCTAATGAGAAACGAGTTCCTTGTTTTCTGCCTTGACATGAATTTTAGCCCCTATTCCTTTGCATACACAGAAGAGGGAGCTCCCATGTGGGATTATATTGCTCGAACCGTCTCCCTGCCATCACAATTGCCACTCTTACTCTGATCCCAGGTGGGCAGAGAAGCAACACACCAGTGAAGAAACGTACTATCCTTCCACATGTGCTGGAGCCTTCTCAGGGAAATTAGCAATGTTACATTAATGTAATTAATTGATTACACAGATCTAGAGATTAGTCCCATCTGAAAAGTTTCTGTTGTCAACCACCACGTGGGACCTCCATGGGCAAAGGGACCAGCACCCATGCAGCTCCAGCTTCCTTCTTGACACCCTTGAGGACCTTCCTGGTCAGAAGTCAGGAAGGGACTTGCTCTGTCTGGGACAGCTGCGGATCATGAAGCCATTGAACAATTAATCACATCAAACCATTACATCTCTTATCTTCTGGAAAAGATGAAGATGAATTTCCCTCCCTCCATCCTTTCACTGCTTTTACCAGAACAACAGGTGAGAAAAGCCCCAAGCCAAGAACACCTGACACATCCTTTCACTAATATCACTTCAGTACCCTATTTTACCCTAATTAGTTCACAGTTACATTACAGATACTTATCCAGAAAGTTGTCTTGCCTCACTAGCCAACAATGAGCAGAAATGTCACAAAAAACACACAGATAAATCTTCTTTAGCTATGGGTATAAATCCCAACTTTGGTGTCCTATTAATACATTTCTAAACTGAGCACCTCTATTCCAGTTACTTTCCAATTTTAATCATCTAAATTTTAAACCAGCTGTTGCCAAGAAAGGTTGTGAACGCTCACTTACTTCCTCTTCAAACGAGAACCAGACAGCCACGTTCACAGAAAAATCATATAACTAACCCATTATTTTGTAAAACTACTCTGTGGAAAGCAATAAGATTTGGAGATGCTTAAAAGGAAAGAAAAGTCACCAAAAGAAAGATTATTCTCACCAGTTTCATGAACCATCAACATGTTCCTCTCTGTTCCCTAAAAGAGATTTGTCTTTTTCTCAGGAGGATAGTAGAAAGCACAAGAACAAGGATGACAACTTTTCCAAATATTTGAATAAGAATGAATGAGAAAGAAGGAAGAAAGGGATGGAGGAAGGAAAGGAGGGAGAGCGAAAGAAAGAAAGAGAAAGAGAGAGAGAAAGAGAGAAAAAGAAAGAAAGAGGGAAAGAGAGAAAGAAGAGAAAGAGAGAAAGGAAGGAAGGAAGGAAGGAAGAAAGAAAAAAAGAAAATTAAAAAAAAGAAGAAAAGAAAAAAAAAGAAAAAAGAGATAAAAAGAAAAAAGGTGGGGGGAAGAAAAAAAAAGAAAAAAGAAAGAAAGAAATTTTCACAAACTAGCTTTGGTGGCCAGTTACGATACTGGGACTCCAGAGAACAGGTGTCACTTTTGGGCCCCAAGTCCATGTGTTATGCAGGGATAACAGTAATATCACCTTTATGAACCCATAGAGATATTTCCTTAGTGCAATAGCTGTCTCCTAGTAAGTCCACATCAGGCACCTAGGATATTATTGACCTCTTACACAGGTTGACACTGCTGTATAACGTAGACAACAATGATCATGCAATAGCTGTTCAACAGCTTTCTGTGCAATACAGAACACCTACTGCAGATCCAGTTAACCTCGTGCACTTATTCAGTCCCAAATAAAATCCTATGTTTCTGTCTTTCTTGTTGCCTAATCCTGCATGCACCTATGTCTTCATCAGGGGGGTTCTTCAGTACACTGTCTATTGCCTGCACGTGATCAAAAGTCACCAGCAACTGCTCTGTGACCCATGTCCTCTGATATCTCAGTGCCTCTGTGCACGCTTCCTAGTGCTGCGTGGCACGTGAACACACTCCCTACACCTATAGGAGCAAGTCCTGGAGGAAGTATCATAGCAGCTGGTGTTTCACTTGGAGGAGGAGAAGTCCGGTTACACAACAGCTTAGCAAACACAGAAGATAAGAAAAACCTGCTCCCAGATCCCAAGCAAGTGCAAATTCACCTCTGCCATCTCTCAGAGATGACCTGAAGTAGCAGGAAAGACCATGCTGCAGGAAGGACGTCCCTGAAGCAGTCGTACTGCATATGGCATAAGTGATGATCCTGTAATTTGAGTGTGAGAAAGAGCCTGTGTGACTCTCCAGTCACAGGGTCGTATACTGGCCAGGACACCTGAGTTCCCAAACCTGCTGCAGATACAATAACATGTCAGCATCTTTGTGTCATCCATGGTAGAAGAGCAGATGAAGCAGATCTAAAGTATTCAGATATACTCACACATATTCATGTATATAAATGTCCTTAGAAAAATGAGTCACTGTGCAACATTTTTTAGACTAATAGTGAAGGAGGAAGATTCCTGACTAGAGGAAGGCTCAACCTAAAATCTAGAGATAGCTCTAAAGCTGAATAAAGAAATGCGGCTCAGAACACACTTCACAATAAAGAAAAACTGTGAGAGAGCAAGGATAGATGACTAGAAGTCTGCAACAATGTAAGAAAATGATCAAACGACTCAGGACTCTACAGTCAGGGAAAGAGATGAGTGAGGGATGTGTCATAGGTATATAAAATTGAAAGTGTTATGGACAGGGTAGTCTGGCACCAATAGTACTGCATCTACCAATTCAAAAGTGAGCACTATCAAATGAAGTTCCAAGTAAAACTTCAAACTGAACTAAAAGGTGTAGTTCTCATTAAGTGGGTGGAATTCCTTGCAGCAATATTAAAGGTGACAGAAGTTGATATGGGCTTAAGCAGCAACCAAATCACCTTTTCCTATTTTTCTTCCTTGGGCATCCACTTAAGATTACTGGTAGTTTGGAGGTAGGAAAATGTTTTAATTCAGGAAAAAGAACAAAAACAGTTTCCCACATCGCAAATTTTACAGTCAAGTTCCCTGGATCTGGGGAAGATCCAGAAGTCAGTCTACCCAAAGCGCTAGTGATGAGGCTCACTCTCAAAAAACACTTTCATGATCAGATGCCTCCCTGTCAGATAAGTATCACAGCCTGTTGGGCCAGGTGAATCCTTGTTTTGACCTAGCACAGCCATTCTTATGTTCACCCAGCCCCCTGGTATCTCTGCTGATTATCAGTCTACTGATACTGACTATTCATATCAACTATTCATATCAACTTGTTTCACTAACTACACACACACACACACACACACACACACACGTGCTTTGGCACCCACTTGGTAGGCATTACTTATCTAGAAGATACATGGGCTTTGCATGCAAGCCTTTGCTTCCATTTGGAGCTAACACATAGAGTCAGCTCCACACTGCTCAGTAGGCAGTCCAGTGCCTGAAAAGTGGACCCTGTTAGTCTGTTAAAAACACTAAGATGGGAGCCTGGACATCATATTGGGTAGAGAATGGCATTCCTGAGGAACAAGCTAAAACCCCCTGTTGAGTGAGAAATTACCTACAGGCAGCCAACAGGAGATAAATTTTTTTTTAAGGAATACATTAAGGACCATCTCTAGGGTTTTAGACACATTGAATACTTCCAGTGCATGAAGATGCAGATCCTAAAAGGCAAATAAGCCAACCTGGAGCAAGGCAGAGGTGCTGAAATAAACATTCCTAGTCATACTCAACTTCCTATGGTCTTGTAGCTTTCAAAGTTACCCAGGTTTTATAATCTCTCTCCTTAGCTAACTTCTATCTAGATTGCACAGGAAGTGTCAGTGGGATATTTTGGATCTTGCCCTTAATACAAAGATGTCTTGAGAGGAGAATCAGTTAGCGGAATAGAAAAAGTCTGATGAAAACTTAATTAAAGTAGATGGAAGTAACTCCTTTGTGCATCTTCCTCTGGGAATACAGGAACCTTATGAAGTTTGAGGTTTTGTGAACCTAAGGGATTTTAAATTCTCTGAGGGTTTGCAAAATGAATTTTGTCTCTTTCTACTCTATCATTTAAACTCATCGTTTGTTTTATTTCATATAAGTATAATTCAATTTTTTAAAAACCACAAAAAATGTTTTTCTAGCTCAGACAATCATGTGCAATGTATTAAGGACAGAACAGCTTCCAAGTCCAAGGTTTGGCACGGTCTCAGTCCTAAAGAGGCATACTTACAAAAATTGGGATCTTTTTCTTTCCCTTTTCTCTGCTGCTTTCCCAGGGTGTCTTTTTCACACAGTCAGCACTCTTTTTCTTTTCTCACTCTGTTTTTCACGATATATACTTGTCTTCCCTCTCTTTCATAGTCAGCTTTAAAGATATAGGATGTGCTGCCAGTAACACTGAAATCAACATCAACATTTCAATGAATAATATTTCAGTAGGTTTGAAATCTGTCAGAATGATTTAGCCTATGTCTAATAAGAACAAGATATCCAGGGATTATTTCTAGCACTCTCTCTTGTGAGTTTATCACTTCTCATTCAGAAGCACTGCATTTTGAACAACACCAGGCCTAACTTCAAACAGTATTCAATCGAATTAAAATTTAAATTTGATTGGGTGTCTTCATGTTTCCATTTGCATTCATTTATCATGAACATACCAATATGGGAAATGATGACAGAACCAATCAGATTAAGAACCTAATTTTAACTAAATACATAATTCAGTTGTTGGAAGAACCTAGAGATCAGAAAGTTTTTTAATAAATTTGAGATAGCTGTAAACAGCTGAAGGGGATTTCTTTAAGAAAAGAGAAATCTAATCTACACAGGTACATCTCAGTAAAATACTCATCACAAATAGTGAGCTTTCTCTTTATAAGATACAGAGTTGAAATAATGGCTCATTCAGCTACTCTGAAGCAACAGCCCAGCCTCCAGGGCCACTGACTACCAGCAACAGAAGAAACTTTAAACCCAGCTTCTATTAGGTGGCACATCGTCAAGCACATCATTAGGTATTGCACACACCTCAAATCTTAGCTATCCTCACACAAAAGCATCTTAAAATCTTGGAGGCTTATTTGATATTATCCATCCCAGGACCCTGGAGTAACATCATAATATTTGTGTGAAAGATGAATTCAAGAGCAACTGGTTTTTAAGTGGCTTCCTTCCCTAGAGACAGGTAATTCAAAGTCCAACAGCACCTTCCAAGCTGAAGGAAAGAAAAAACCAAAAAAACAAACAAAAAAAACGACAACGACAACAACAAAATACATTGAAATATTTATAAAGCAAAGTATCTTCCAAAGAATCATAAATAACGTGTTATCAGAGGCATAAATTGCATTTTTTACACAGAGAATAAACAGAAGGTACATTGTCATACCAGCAAGTGCTGTTTTACCTGAGCCTGGTATGTACAGAAGATGAGGTTTATTGATTCTTTCCTGTGTCAGAAGATGTAGAGTAGTTCACAGGCTGCAGTGATTCAAATTTCCACATTTTGAAAGACTGCAAGTGCTTCTCCAGATTGCAAAATAAAAACCTTTTCTTGTCTCCCAGTGCAGAGCCTCATGCCTTACCTGACCAGCATAAGATCAGGAGGGTCACAGTACTGGCCACTCTGCCCTAGCTTAAATATCCAAGTTAAAAAAATAGGAAAGGGAGGCTTGCACAGATTTGGGCATACTTCATTTTACACACTTAGAAATATTTGTTGCATCAAAACTATGCCAAGAAACCAAGTAGCTAGTTTTGGGATCTGAATTTACCTTTTTGTTTCATTTTTAAGGAAAAGTCTGACAATATGGATCAATCTATTTTCCACTTACAGTCTTTTAAATTATAGTGGTAATCTTCCTGTTACTGACAGAGGCATTAGCATTTGCCTATTACTGCATTGCCTGGAAGTCTTTGGCAGAAATCAGGATTCTAAATGCCTGTCTAGATGCTGCAAACAGGACGTTGTGAAGAAAATGAGAATTAACTGTGATTATTAAAGTCAGCTGTAACCAGAACGACTGCTTAAAGGAAAATTTTGGAAAATGTTGGACACATGTTCAAACTAGCTGTTCTGGCCACTTCTGTGGCAATTGCTTAGTCTGTATTCTTGAAGCCTTTACTTGCTAACTCTGACTTTAAATTGGAGCCTCTCTTCCTGTCAAAATCCCAAGACACAGAATCAACAGAAACAATGAAGGAGAAGAGAATGTTATTCTGCTTCACAAAATATTAACTGAACACAGGGTAGAGGATGCATTAAAATGTAAGAAAAGCACAGTTTTATATATTGCCAGCAGTAAACCGTCTACATATAAAAAGTACTTTCTTTTTCTCTAGAAGCAAAGAGTAGGCTGTAAGTGCAAAAAAATGGTGAACTATGAACAAAACAGGAAGAACTAGGGAAAAATTCATTATGGAGTAGTCTGCCTCTTAAATAGTTAAAGACCATCTTGCACTGATGTACTTGCACAACCTCAACCCTCTTTCTTAAGAAATGAATGCAGATTATTTCCTTTACAAATATGACAGCCAGAATATTTCTGTATTACTGCATAAGAGGTTCCTCTCCTTTACAAAATGCCATGACTCCTGTTAGCAAACAATATGGTTTTGTTAACTCATTACCCAACCTCACATGCAAAGTAACAGAACTTGTGTTAAATTGCTCTTGCTCCATAAACTCTTCCACAAGTAAATGGCTTCTGACAATAAAGCAGAAATATCTCCCATCTCTCTCCACTGAATTTGTATTAGTTTTGCAGCATTTCTGTGCTACAATTAATCTACAGCAAAGACTTGAGGTAAGAGCACAAATTTCACAAAATATAAAACAAAATTCTTACATTGTAAATTCCTCTGTACCCACAGTTACAAGATACATGTAGCAGCTTGCTGCTTTGTGTAGTAGAACCTGCAAAATATATGCAAGGTAATGAAAGAAAACATACACAAAATATTTCAAGAACTTGATCTTGCAAGTTGCTGAGGCACCAGCAGTAATTTCCATGGGAACATTTGTGCTTAAAGATAAGAACGTGCTTGAGAGCTTTCCTGAGGCAAAGCCAGAAAACTCAACTTCTCAAGCATTTGAATTTCTCCTCATTTTAAAGTACAAAGATGATCATGACACTTTCCTCAGCTGTTTTAATTAATTGATGTGTTTTAGATGTAGGCAAGTCAGAACAGTATGCTTTCCTTTTCACTTAAAACTCCGCAATTTTTTTCCTGTGTGCCTAAATATCTTGAAGAAAATCCCTTCTCTGACTAATCTGGAGGAGAATTCATTGAAACATTATATTTCATAAATAATTAAAGAGAGTACTTTGAGTATGTGATTTACCATGTGCTTTATCTTATTGCATTTGATCTCCCTGACCTTTTAATCAAAAGGGGAAATAGATTTATCTGTGATTATACCATGACACGATTACCAACTCTGCCTTACGTTCTAGAAGCTATATGAATTTTTTATACCTAGGTTTTACAACCTAATATTGTGAGTCATCTTCCTAGTACAGAGATGTCATCATGTTTATGACCCTATGTTTTCTTTTTCTTGCCTCAGTTTCCGTTCTGGCCTTAGCCGAACATTTTAACCTTAGACTTTCCACATTGCTTCCTGCCTTAAATCCATGTTGCTGAGAAGTCTTTGCTGATCCCTTAACCTCTAGCATTCATGTTTTCTATGTATTACATAGTCATTATTAAAATCAGTAACATTTTCTTGGAAACATTTTTTAGGTTGTTGAAGTATTTTGGAATCCTGCCTGTTAGTAATCTTCCTACACAAAACACTGTAAATCAGTGCTTGGCCAGTTGAACTATGATTGTTGCTCATGTTATAGGTGTTCTCAAATGTTCTCATTCTCAAATGACTAGGATTCTTTGCAGCAGAAGCTTCACAAATACAGGGAGAAACAGTACAAAAGAACTCACTGTTGCCCACATTACACAAGTTCTAAAACTTCAGCTGAAATGACACACATCTTTCATCAATGCACAAAGTTGTAATGGGTTTCACACTCTTGGCCAGAGTCAAAAGAGCTGGTTTATAAGAGCAATTTTTACAGACGATAAAATGTTAATTCAATGCTTTACTTCTTATGCTTCTAAGTAGCAAATTTCAAATACAAGTGGCTACAATGATCAGATTTAATACATCATGCTGCAATGGATCTTAAAGACAAAATCTGGATGCTCTTGTTTCACCATGGTGAAAAACATAATAAATGTGCATATCTTCAGACCACTCTTCTTTGAAAAGTTGGAAAAAAACCTATCCAGTCACCTTCAGTCTTCCAAATAATTTCTAGAACATTTTAACGTATTTATTCTAGAATAATTTTATACATTATTGCCTGAATGTTTGTCATTTGCCACTGGCTTCAGCAGCAAAACCAGTTTTAAAACCTAGGTTTCTCCTCTTTCACCACATCAGTTTGCTGCCCCCTCAGCAATACTCATGGAACTACTGGTGTGGGTATCCGCAAGAAGGTGAATTGCTGAAAGGATTTAGGTTATGAGAAACCCTGGAGACGCTGAAACATTGTGTTATAGGGGCAGGAATGAGAGATGAGCAGAAGATGCACATGCAAGAAGGCAGGACTCCTTCAACTGACGTTATCTTCATAACACAGACTGGCATCCTGAGAAATACCCTCCGGTGGCTGGGGAGCAGCTGTGAGGAGGTGTGGAAAACTGCTGCAAACCCCAAACGCCTTCAGTGAAGGGGAGAAGGCATCAAGTTATAGCATCAGCTGCAACTTCCAAAGGCAAATTAATCACCTGCATTAAACAGATTACACACTCATCTCCCTTCTCTCTCTGCCTGACAAGTCTACAAACTACAAGTAAAAAATTCTCCCTTTCTTGGGCATGTTTGTTCCTTTAGATGTTCTGATGTTGCTATTTCACTGATGTTGCTGTAACCTCACACATTTTTCTTAACTGAAAAGTACCCCAAAGGTGAAGCTAGATTTAAATGAAACCCAGTCAGACAAACTTCTCTGGCTGTGGCTCATCAGTGTTAGTGGTTACCAATATAGACTTCCTCAAGCTGCTTGTTCAGACCTCACCACCCATTCCATGTGAAACAGCTGCACCTTCCCATCTCCTGACACCACTGCATGCATAGTCTCCTCTAGCCCAGTTCTGTCGAATTTGATCCAGGTGTTTTGTTGGGTTTGGTTTTTTTTTGATCATGCACTATGTCACTCAAATCATTTTGGCAGAATAAAGTTAATGAGTAACCAGACATTCAATTTTGCTGAAGGCTGGAGATAGACTGGTGAACAAACATGTCCAATTGGAAGAAAGTGTCAGGCAGGTGACAAAAGCCTGAGTAAGTCAGTCCCTCCACCTCATTAGCAGACATCATATATAGGTAGGCTAGTCTCATACTGGCTAACAAATTCATACCTAGCTCTTCAGTCACCACTAACTGATGTTTTTCAGTCAGTCAACAGCATCTGTTACTCAAGAACAAGTAAACATGAATATCCTAGTCCAAACAGTATCTGGATTTTGGGGTAAAAGTTGAAACAGTAATAATAATAATAATAATACTTTTAAAAACTCTGAGCTTTTGTTTACAAATCAAAAAGTGTAAAAAAAAAAAAAAAAAAAGATAATATCCAGTTAAGTTTCAACTCTTCATTTCAAGTAACAATACTGCTTGAAATGCAAAATAGCAGCTCTGAATGAGAGTTGCAAAATTATGGGGCAAGTTAGTCTCTTAGGCTACACATTTCCAAACTTTAATAAACCATGAAGAGACCATTGCCTTATCTTATTGTCTTGGATTTCTCAATTTCCTTTTTCCATCAAATATGTTTCAGTTGTGGTCATATGTCGTTGATTTGGTAACTACATTTGCTCTTTTTCAGACTAGTCTTGTATTGAGAAAACCTTGAGTTAAATCCAGGTCACTTCATTCAAACTGTGGCTGTGTCAGAATTAGATATTTTTTATGGCAAAAAACCCACTTATTAATTATTCAAATGTTTGAGATACTATTGATTGATTCTGGTTTTATTATCCTAATACAATGCAGTGTCATTCAGTCAAGAGCAACATCAATATGAAGCAAAACATTGCTTTATATCAGGCTGTATTGTTGTTCACTGAGTAACAGTGGCAAGAATCAGCCTCTCTGAATCATTTATATCTTAAGGGAAAATTACTTCGTTGACACATCATTTTTTAATGTAATTTTTCAATGCCTTACTTCTTTCAAAGGAAATGTAGGGCTATACTTTAGAAACCATGTAATACATAGGAGGTGTGGTATTTGGTAACTTTACTTGCATTAAATAAGCAAGCACTCATAAAGAGCCCTTGCAAAAATCTGAGTTTGGTCTCAGGAATCCTGTCTCGCCATGCCTAAACAAAGGAGCTATGTGTAAGTGTGCATTATTTTTGCAGCTAATTACAACGTTGATGAGCAGGCAAAACATTTTAAAATGTTTCCTTGTGAATCTCTATTTTCTCATATGCTGAGCTAAATGACAGAAAGGGTAAGTCCACATGCAGCTTCAACTATTTATTTTCTTGTAAATGGCCTTGGAAAAGAGTGCAATCATTGTTAGCAAGAACAGCAAACTCATCTTTATGATGAGTTTAGATAAGGAAAGATTTTACAGGAAGGTCTAAGAAAGAAAAGCAGTTTCCACAGCAGAATATATTGTCAAAAGACCATTCTTATAAAATATCTGTTTATTGGAAGTTATTGAAAAAAAGAACTGTAATAGAAATTTAGTTTAAAATACATTATATTTTTGAAAAACTCATGTGAAACCCAAATATATTTGGTGGGTTATTCTCATGGAGAAGCAGCAATGAAAGCAAATACAGTTTTCTAGTGAAATGTGCTATTTATAGCACTGAAGTCAGGGAAAAAAATTATGCTTTCAAAAGTCAAAATTAACAACATTTTCTATGAATAAGAAAACTTAAACAGCATGGTTTACTCTGAGCACTACAGTAGCTCTAGTTCCTGAATGTTTGTCCTTTCCAACAATATTTCTACTTCCTGCCCATATTTCTCTTTCTTCCCCCACTTAAGAACACCCTTTTGTTTTTTAAGAGAAAAACTAGGCTAAACTCGATTTAATTTTTCACAAAACTGATTTGTACATCCACAAACACAAAGAGGGAGGAACCATAGCTAATATAACTCCCTTGGTTCTGTAGAAGAGTCATTGATGCTTCAAGCTATTGTCTTTTCAGCTTTGGACCTTTTGAGGACCCTCACCAGCCTGTTGCTGAAGATGCTCAAAGTTCCCCAGACCTGGATGGTTTTACACAATTTCACTTCAACTCTCTCAAGTTGTGATGTATCAGTAGAATAACCCTCTGTTCACGCCATGCCTGTCCTGTGAGCTGAAGGAATGAAGAGTTACTGACCAGAACATTCCATACCCATTACATTGTACAGTACTTATCCCAGATACGCCACTTCTCTGTATTTTCATTAATGGTTTGCACAATGGAATTAATAGTGCTCACATCAGCTTTGCAAAGAATGCAATGCTTGAAAAAGCTGAAAGACCTGTGCAGACCACAGGATTTGAATTCAGAAGGATGAACTGAAGAAATAGGGAGGATGCATTACCGGAGCAAGACTCATGTGGTCATTAAACAAACAGAATGTGTTTCACTAAGGACAAATCCAAAGCACAGCACTTGGGAATAATCGACTAAACAAATACAAGATGGGGATGACTGGGGCAGCAGATCTACAAGCGGGATCAGAGGTCACAATGGGTCTCAGACTGAACATGCGTCAGCAATGCCACAAGGTTGCAAGAAAAGCAAATATCCTCAAAAAGGGTCAATAGAAAGTTGACCATTTAGATGGAGTACTATTTTCAGTTTAAAGCATCATTTCTAGGTATGGCAGGAATCAAATGGTGAGAGAACAGAGGAAAGCAGGTAGAGCTCCCTGAGCCTGGGAAACATTGAAGGTACCAGGTTCTTCATCACCTACAAATGAGAAGACTGGGGGGAGACATGATAATGGTCTTCAGATACGTGAAAGGTGACTGCAGAGAGAACAAAGAGCAGTGGAGTTAAATTGCAACAAAGGGAGAACTGGACTAATCTCTACCAAGAATGACTTAGATATCCCTTGAGAACAGAGGATGGACTACCTGACTTTAAGAACTACTTTGTCTGTTTTCTGTGTTTTCTTTAATAAAACTTTTTCTTCAATAAAACTTTTTAATTGCTTCAGAAGCAAAATACAAACATGTCAGCATATTTGGAGACTTCTTTTTCAGCGTGTTTAAGCTAATCTAGGACTCCCTAACTAAAAATCACTACCTTTAAATTAAAAAAAAAAAAAAAAAAAGGACCAACATGTCTTCTACACCAACTATGAGAAAAACTAGAAAATAGAAAAACAGATTCCAACTATATATGAATACTAAAAACTGTTATAAGAACTTGCTTCATGACAAAATGAATCAACAACCTTTATCAAAATAACTATTTCTTCCATAAACACAACATTTTAGGATAAAATATTCACCTCATTCTTCAAAGTCATATTTTTCCTTGGTATGGTTTTTCCCACAGGAGAATTTTAGGTACAGAGTTCGAACAGATTAATTACTGTAACTATTTTACCACCACCACAAAAGGAAGGAGACTGGCTCCTTAGTCTTTCAGTTAACTAGAATCTGCTCTTTGGACTCCAGGGTGGGCTTAGTGTTCCCTTTTTTTTTTTAATTCATCTAGATAAATTATAACCATGCTTTTAATAAATTTTCTCTTTCCTTGGGAACATATTTCCTGGTATTGTCAAAGCTGGCAGAAGAAAAGAAGGTAAAGCCTTGTACCAAATACTTCTCCTGTACAGAAATAACATCTCTGTCACTGATTTCAATCACAAGTGTATACACGTAGAAAGTCATAATCTGTTTTTTTTAGCTTAGAGGAAGGATTGTACAGATAGTCTGGAATAAATTCTGTGATCAGCTACAGGCAACAAGTCTGTTAGCAGAGAATCTCCCTCAGTATGGACTCTGCCTTGCACTTGTATTTGATGTTAGTCAACATCTGCACCTCATTCATACAACTATTGTCTTACACCAACAACAGTACAACATTATCAGAGTAATTTCATGCTTTGCAACAGTCAAAGGATAAATTTTACAATATGAGTTTGCTAAACATTCAAGCATGGTTATCTTTGCACCAAAGTCAGAAAGCCAGGCACTGAAACAAAAGTCTGTGAGACATACAATGAAGAATACTACATTTGAGAGTTAGGTGGAAAGACAGAAGGGAGGAAGGGAGGCAGGGAGAAAGGAAGGGAGAAAGGAAGGGAGGAAGGAAGGGAGGACAAAACAAAGTTAACAGAATTTCAGATTTTGCATATACAGCAACCAAAAATTAATATATAACTACCTGGTTGATCAAGCCTCTATGTAACTTGAAGAATGTAAATAAATTTAAAGTTTCACAGTAAGTAATTACTATAGCTGGAATATAGAATATCTTTTAATAATATAACACCATAAAGATCAGAAGTAGTATAGGAAGACCAAAGGTTACTTATTTAATGCTTCAATTCCATTGGAAATAGGAGATTTATCAAATAAGAAAAGCAAGGATATCACTTACTACCCCCATTTTTTTATTATGTTTATACCTGGAGAACAGTGAAATACTACACTTAAGAACGTACATGTCATTATGAAACTCTATGTCAGTTCATCTCACGAGACTTTGAGATTATTTGCCTGTATATTTTGACATGGTATTGACAGCAATATCTGATTGTAGAAATTAATGAAAAATTAGTAGAAACAAACAATTTTAGGTTTGATAGTTCTTACCCTATATCTTTTAAACTCACCTGGCATAAGCAGCACTTATCAGAAGAAAACTAATACTTTTATTAGCCTTCACTCTTTTGCTGCTTCACTAGTTTTAAAGAAGGTAATATTTGTATTATAGTATTTTAACAGAAAGAAAATTTTAAAATGTTCTACCCAACACTGGCCATGAAAAAATACAAACTTGGGTCCTGATGCTAATGTCTGTGGGCCTGTGAGGAACCTGCTGTTTCTACTGATCTCCAGGACGTACATGCCCCACTGAATGAAGTCAAACCATAAAAGTAAAGCAGATCCCATCATCCTGTGTGTCTTCTCCTCTTCCCATTATTTGCATCCCAGAACACACCACCTATCCCAACTCAGCCTAGGTACAAGAACAGCTACCAGTCACCAGAAGCATGTGATCACAAATTTAGTGAAAGATACTATATCCAGAGCTGACCTGGTGAAAGATGTGAGCTTTCTTTATGCATTTGATGCAAAATAGCTTGGGTTGATAAAAATTATCCTGGAAAGCCACTGACTTTGCACTGAAACAAGTGAGAAAACTTCACAGCCAGTTTGGTCGTGGGAGCAGCACAACCTTTCTGCAGCAAGTTTCTTATCATGGCATTTATGTATGTTTGGAACCTGAGACAGTGCTTGGCTCAGAAGGATTACAGCTTCAAAGACAGTGGCTAGGAAGAACTGACTGAAGAAAATCCAACTGCCTACCCACTCAGATTTACACTACCAATTATATTATCTGCTCGGCATTCCTGTGTGCCTAGCTTCTACATGATTACCCACAGACAGATAAAAGGCTGAAATAGTCATATGTGTTCTGATGATGTTTAAAAGAATCATAGACTAGTTACTGCAGCTGCATACATTTTACAGGCACATAAACCCAAGAATATTTGTAACTTCTACCACTGGAATATTTTTTTGAATAATTATGAAGTCTCATACACCAGTGATCATCTATATATGGTAGTGTTTGTGTATGTATTTGTGTGTACAGAAGCATGAAACCTGACAAGATACTGCTGTAAAGTTCTTTATCCCTATGTGTTTCAAAAATACAAATATTTGTATAGTTCTGTTAATTCTTTGGGGTAGAATTCTCTCTGTTCAATTCATTCAATAATAAGGAATAAAAAACCTTGAGAAAAGATGTTACAATAAATGTACTGACATGTTTTGCACTCTATAAGCTAATGTAAGACCTCACTATCCTCCAATATTTTTAGCTTGTAGATTTATATTGGTTAGGAATGAGCCTATACTTTAAAATGCTATACTTTAAAACGCAAAGACTGTTCCCTGAATGCTGGGTTTAGATGCTCACATAGAAACCCATTAACTAAGGTATGCATTCAAAAATAGATTATCATAATCTAATGCCATATCATCTTTGTCATAAGCAGCTGGAGTTTCAGACTTGAACTAATTTTTTTTAAATGTAGCACTGAGTAAGAAAGCATTTTGTTTACCCACAAAAGCTTGTAGTGACTCTATAGAGAGAGACTCCCACACCTTCCTGTTAATAACTGCAGGGTTTGGGGCCAAATCCTTAGTGAAGGTCTTTGACTACAAGCAACATAATACTATGTAAATACAAAATCCCTACAGTAATAAAAGGTATCTTGAAGAGCTGTAACATTTTGGAAAAACATTTCTTTCTGCTGCATGTACTGAAGTCATCATGAGAGATATAGCTAGATAGCATGAAGCTGTATCATCTTTCCAGGAGTGAAAAATGTTAGTATACTATGAAGGTGTATACAGAAGCTGGGTCTGAGGTGTGCTCTTACCAAGCTGGTTGATGAAGTCAGGCAGTGCCAAGGAACAAGGCAGATACATTTTGCCACAAGGGAGGATGAACTAGAAGTCTATGCGAACCCCAAGACAGGAAGGGAGAGACAATCAGCACCCCCAGCAACAAGGTAGTCCCACAGCCCAGCAGGGCCAGGGTGGTGGTAGGGTTACAGTTCACCAACAGACCCAGACACGGATATTGAACTAGGTCTGTGGTCCATCCAGCAGGTGCAGCCAGATGTTCCTACAAGAGAGCACCAGGGTCAAGGCTGACTACCATGTGAGTTTAAGGTCCAGCCAGGGAACAGGGCTGGATACGAGGCTGTCTTTACTGCAGGTTCAAGGGCCAGCCAGGAAGGCAGCCAGCAAACCTGGACTGCAAGAGACAGAGCTGTACACAGCTTACTACACCACCACACAAGCAAAAATGGGATGTCCAGACCTGAGCTTAAATGGGCAGGTTGTGGCTGGGAGTCTGGGGAGGCTGGACAGAGCAGCTACAGCTTGTACAAACACAGATTTCACAATTCATTTACCTACAGAGGGAGGCTTCTTAGAGGAATTCTCAAGCAAAGGCCCAATATCCTAACACTGGCACTAGCTCACAGCCAGTCAGTACCCAGGACCTACCCTGGGCTTCCTACCATGGCTTGGAGGGATTTTGTTACAATAGCAAAAGACTGCCAGGACACGGGGTATGCAGAGGCTATGTGGTCCATTATGGGTTGTTAAAGACTTTAGGGACATTGGGAATACATGAAAAATAAGCCCCAAGGGAATCTGTGCTAGTTATAGACAGCCTTACACTCAATGGTCCTTCAGTGTTTGGGAACATGGTGTACAACCATTTTTCATCAGTGACTGGCAACAAAATTATACACATGCAGGAAAGAACTCAGCCTAAGGAGTACTGAAGTCGGGGGCCATGACAAGATCTCATTGGAAATTTAGTGAACAAAGTGATGATCTGGTCTCTTGATGACTTTCTGGCCTCTCTGTGACTCCTCCTAATGAGCTTTCCTCCACTTCTCTCTTACCTTTTTTTATCAAGCGTTCCTATAGGTTCATTTCAAAACTTTTCCTAAAATTAAAAAACCACAGAGCAGTTTTTCTGTGTCATTAAAGTTTTACAGTGTGCCAATCTGATGTAAGGAGTAAAGGTCCTGGACACGAGGTAGGCAGAAAGAAGTGAAGCAGACAGAGAACAACAGAACAAAAGATGACTTGCCTGCACTTAGGGGAACTAAAAGGAGAGGGGTGGAAAAGCAACACCATTAGTTCTGATCAATTTTCTTCATGTTTGCATGATTTTGTCCAGGTCAGTTATTCTCTTGCTGTGAGACTGTCCTATATATCTTCTGTTAGAGGAAAAAAATTTCTAAATTTTGATGCTTTCTAAAATCACTTTGGCCACAGTCAAGGTCACTAAGTTTCTATCTGACAACAAATGGTATTTGTTATGTACAATTCCAACAACATTAAAATAAAGAATGTAAAATTATGGGGAAAAGTATAAATGACAGGTATGTCTAGTACACTGATATAATAATTAACTTTCCTTCATCCCCTAGCAAAATTTTTATTTATATTATCTCAACAATTTTGTTTCTGAGACTTTTCCATTTCAGACTGTTCAATAGAAAATCATATCAAACTAAATCATGACCTTGAGGAGTTCTGTAAACTAACATGACAGTGACAATAACTTGGCAATCAGAACAGAAAGGAAAAAATTGTGTATAATAACAGCATTCATTAGCCATGATTGACTCTAAAGTTCTATTAAAACCATGTGTCTCTTTTTAAATATATTACTTATTTTGACATTAATTAGCAAATCTACTTAAAAATTTTTAACTTGATCACATTTTAAATTATGTTAAATTTCTGGTGAAGGGATTCTACTTCTTCCTGTAGCTTCCTTGTTCATTAACAATAGCCAGTATCACCTCCTTAAGCTTGTCTGTATGAGCATACCTGTTCATGTCAGTATGTGGAATAAAAAGGAGAGTTTATGACATAGAATTTCTGTATTTCTTAATCTGAGGTAGTTGTGAGTTATATATATTGTTCCACATGTGTGCCAATCATGAGTCAAACTAAAAAAACAATTGTTACATATTCTATACATGTTGGTTATTTATAGAAGTCTGTATTTTAAAATTCTTCAGATAAGTTGTAAAATTAATGGTTACTTTTTGATGTCATACCACAAAGAGCATAAGGTTTCTTAGTGTGGCATGACAAAATCCCATACCAAATTCCAGTGGCATTATTTCAATGTACTCCATCAAAAATACAGTGACATGAAGTCCATGTAAAAGCTGCAAAAGCTTTAGTACACATGAACAAAATTATGCACATGAAGACCATATGAATCTATTGAGATGAGTAACTTTCCCACACAGTGAAGTCAGTACTATGGCAATCAAGGTACCCATGGACTACAAGAAAATCCAAATGACCTGAAGTTCATACTATAATTTTTTTTCAATATGAAAAAGGCCATCAGAAGAATGGTGTAATAAGCACTTCCACGGCAACTACCAAACAAATACACTCACTCTTTCCCTGCTGAATGCACTGACAAAACTTTTTATGGAGTTATACCACAGGAGTACAATAAATTTCAAAAATATGTGCATTTACATGACAAATGACAGTAAAATCTTTACTGGTCAAAGGTAAATTTCTATCTCCATTCAAAGATTATAACTACAGGCTTAACAAAAAAAAAGCTAAATGAAATGTGAAGAGCCATGCTCTTTATGGAATAACTATGGTTCTAATAGCGATGTAAACTAACTACTTACAGGATTTTAAAGAAAGTAACAGCTGCAGATATTTCTGTAACTGTAAACTGGATTCTGCTCGTCACAATACAAGTATGTACTAACATGTTCAAAGAAAAAACAATTTAAAACATCACATTCAAAGGGAAAATAAATGTATTGAACATATTTATGGTTCCATAATAGAACCTTCCTACATTTATGAAGAGGAAGACAATGTTTACAGCTTCTCATAATTTATTTTGGCCTCACAAATTATTCAATATGGGTTATACATTGGTATCATAAATTGTAGGTTATCTACATTTAGACTTAATCACTCTAGTTATGTACATATCTTTCTTTGTTCAGGAAACATTGCCAACAGAGAGCTTGATGTCTCTCTCAGATCTATTACTACTCATATATTCAGGTAAAATTTCCTCTGAATAACTGCACCGCAAAATTGATAGTTCAGCACACTGAAATGAACACTACTATATTATTTTCTTTAACAACGAATCATTACTGCTAATAAATAATTTAATGTGGATAGACTTTGATTTGCCTTACATGGCTGCCTAAACACATTTCCATTCCCCTGCTTACAGCATTTTCAATGAAGTCAGCTGTAATGCTGTGTCATGCTTTCATTTCCTAAGTAAGGGGCGTAACACTGCTCGCCTGATATACAGGAGAGAAAGCCTACCAATTCTTAGTAGAAACGGGGGGTGTCAATCACTCGTGAAAGTGTGACTCAGCAGCTGCTTATTCCGTAAAAGCACTCTGCAAGTAGGAGATAAACAGGAGAGGCGATGCCTTTACAAGCACACAAATTCTCTGCCATATATATAAACAAAAATGTCCCTACCACCATACTGAATTTATGTAATATTTTTTTCATTAATTTATTTCAAATCTTCTCTTTGCATCCAAAGAAGACTGTTAAACTGGGTTATTTAACCATTCTTCATTTTTTCAGGAATTGATCCACGCAGATTTCTCTGACTAAATTAAAGATGTCCATTTTGCCCACTTAAGAACTATACACACTAAGGTAGAAGAGTGATTTTTCTTCCCACAAGCAATGAGTTTACAAATGTGGCTCGTAATTATTTACAAATAAAAAACATCTTTCCAAAATAAAAAATAAATGGCTACAAGTTTTCTACACTGGACACCAGCCAACTTAGAATACTCAGACCTACAGCAAACACTCAATCCAAAGAGCTGAGGGAAAAGTCCTTCCTCAGAACATGCAGATAAATATAGATCAATCTGAGCACACAACAACAGCAAAAAATATCAGGGTAAAACCTACTTGCTACCACTTTATGAGAGACTCCAGGTCTAAATTTCATTGTCTAGCAAAGGAGAGAGCACCTGTAACAACATCTTGAACAATCTCCATTTTCTCTAGTATAGGAATACAGGGGAACCAAAGATATGAAAAAAATTCAATAGATTGACTAGATGTCCTCGGCTTCAAGAAAGACAACCATACAATGTATAATAAAGGTGTATAAAGCCTGATTCTTACCATGTAAAATATAGGGGTCTTGAACTGATGAGGAAGAAGTCTGGGGGAAAAAATTAACAAATGGAAGAAGGTTATGTAAATGCCTCAGTAAGCTTTGTCACTGCATATGATAAAACATGGGTTCAAAAGTGATTCAACAGTTTCATGCAGATGAGTACCAGAAACTGTTAGACACATACATGTGGATACAACTTTTGGTTCTGTAAATCCTAGATCCCAAACATCAGATTGCTCAAATATGCAACTACATACAACACACATGCTCCCATGCTCTTTCCCACCCTTTGTCACAGAGGAATCCTCTCTTGGCCACTGTCAAAGTATCAGATTATTGTGATACTGTAGACAGCTATTTTAGAGCTTTATGTACTGGAGGTGAAAAGCAGAATTTTAAGTTTGGTAGATAATGGTTGTCTACAACAAAACGGGATCCAGTCCTTAAGTCTTCTAGTCCTCAAAATGCTTAGGAATATCAGCAATTTTACCAAAAAATGGATAATGTGTACTAACTTACACACATAAATGTACAGATGGAGATTCAACTATAATACGTTTTTACTGCTACCTGTTTTCATGGTATTTTTTGGCAAGACATACTTAGTGAGGAGCTGATCTTCTTGGTTCACTGAGGTTTTGTTCTCACAAGTACAGTGCTTGTTGATCTCCTTCCCTAATTTGCCCCTTTTTGCCCCATCACACACTTATTTTAACCAGTAAAGCACAGAAACCTCATGGTAACTACAGTTATTCCAGTTTTGTTCCCTTTTGAATATAGCTCTTGCATAGAGACTTGCCTAGGGAACTTAGTCTAATTTCTTAAACTTACACGATTTTTAAGGGAGCCACAAAAATGCAAGCAACTTTTCAAAGTGTAATTGACAAACAATATCCTCAAAGATCTGTTGACATAATAAGCAATACTGATGTACAGAAAGGTGTAATTATGGCAATAACATCTCTGGAAATCCAAGCGCATATCTTAAATTGTGCCACTAGCAAACGGTAAAAGAACAAAAATAATAGCTCTTATTCCTGTAAGGATCTAAACAAAAATATGTGGGAGGGCTTACAGAAAACAACAAGAATTTCAGCTAATTAACAAATACAATTTCCAAAGTTTTTCTAGATTTGTACCACTAAAAAAAAAAATAACTAAAACCCAACATTAAAGACTTATCTGAATTTCACACAGGAAAAAAAAAAAAAATCAGTGTTTGTTGAGTGGAAAAGATGAATCAAGATTAGCGAGAAATGCTATTTTTAAAATCCCTAAAAATGTTACAGAGTTCAAAATATAAAGTAAAAGTTATTTTTATAGCAGCTGACAATGTCCATTTAAGGCTGACAATTTCTTGCAAATGACCAGTAATATATATCTCAAGCAGCTCCCACCGTTTTGAATTTATTGCAGTATAACAGCATAATCAGATGGCTTTAAAACTCAGACTCAAAATCCCTCCCTATTTTTGCCTTAAATACAAGTTATAATTATATCAAATGTAATATTTTTTCAAAGTATGCTGCTGCCTATATTCTTAACATAATGATTTTGTTGCTTTCACATTGCAAAACTGAAACTAGTCTAGGATAAACACAGAGGGAAAAAATTAAGGCTTAAACCGAGTTTAATATATAACTCCAACGCACCATCACAAACCCCAAGAGGCAAGATATGCAATCCTTCATTCCTTATGCACTTGTAATACTTCTTGGCTTCAGTGGAAGTTTTGTTTAAGAAAGCATATAATCAGAACCCATGATTTCATTAATTGCATGCCACAGGCAGTCCATGTGAGGTAAGAATCATGAACCAAACTGGTTGGAAGGATGGTGGAACCCATTAGCCCTGTCTGCATCTTTGTAGACCACTGAGTCTTATGCAGCAAAACCATGAATCCTCATTTTTCCCAGTCATCCACACTTCCAGCTCTTCCTCATGACAGACCACATCTGTCATGCAGAGATCACTGCGCAGAGGTTTCATTCAGGATACAATACAGCTCTCAGGTGTGCATTACCATCCTTCCCCAGACTGTTGGCAGTACTGAGTATTTCATCCGATGCAGACCCTTACTCTGCTGGGATTTCTATATTATTCATACTAGGCACAGACAAAATGAATGTTACGTAGCCATTAGTACAGAGTGCTTTGATGTAAGATATTACATATTTCATTAGATATCCTTTGGGCAATTTAGAAAGTATCATGTAAAAAACATGTGGATGGACTTGACTTTGACAGTGTTACTGTACACAAAACTTTTCCATCCATACCATAAACATAAATGACTCTATTGGGCATGTGCTACAGATAGTTTTATGGTATCCCACAAGGTTTATTTATGTATGTTGGAAGAAATAGCATGAAACAAGAACCTCCCATATTATAAAGGCCTTTATTTGCTAAAACATGAGCAAAAAGAAAAAACATGGGCACTTGCCAGGTACTTCGTCTTTTTCTAAACATAAAAACAAATTAATCAGATTTAAAAAGAAATCATTCAGAGGCCGAAAAATGGCAGGCAATGTTACAGTGAGGAGTGAATCTACAGTGCAGTCTCCGCTACAAACCAACCAAACAAACCTTTAGATGCACTCAGCAGAGAGCTCTTTAGCTTCAAAAAACCCGTTACCCTCCTGTACAATATATTGAAAACTAACTAATTTCTACCTGTGTAACTGAACACAACTCAATTTTTACAACACTTAACTAACTTATAGTTTCTTTTACAACAGCCTTAGAACAGCTTAACTTTTTTTTGTCTGCTTTTGTTCTCTTGTGAAAGCATAAAGCCCCCCTAAATGCTTAGAAAGTCTTTCAGGAAGGGAAACCTGACTAAGAACAAGACATATCACCCACAGCTCTGTATTAAAGAAAACACAGAAACCTATTTTTCAGTATTTAAAAAAAAAAAAATCTTTAGCAGTCTTTAGTCTTCAGAACCATGCTGGCGTATCTTATGAATACACAAAGCAGAAACAGCATCTCCAGAGTAAAAATAAAAAAAGTTCATTCTTAACTATCCTAAATGCTCCAACTTTGTAAGGAATCTTCCAATGAGTAAAGACACACAAAAGAACAAAATAAAAAGCAAACAAACAGAAGGTATAAAAATGAGGGTGATTTAGGGATAAGGAGGATGAAAACAAAGGAAAGGAAAAAAGAACATAAGAACACTAAAAAAAAAAGAAAGAAAAGTATGACAATGAAAACAAATGAATCGTTGAAACTATGGTGGGAGGAACTGATGAATATTAACTTTTATTATTCCGATTACAAAATACATTTCAAAATTGGATGAAACACATTGTATGTATGTTTTGCCAAGGACATTCTTGGCAGTTGCGAAGTCAGGAAAATTATAATTCAATCAGTGAGGCATTACTTAAAACCACTTGAAAAAGCAGATCATTTGGACCAGCAAACAGACTGCATGGGTAAAATTTTAAAGACTCACTATTCTGGAGCTGTGCAGATTGCACTAGCATGTTGCAGAGTGAACCTTCCAGTAATGGGGCCATTAGAAAAATAGCAATTTTTCTTCCTGAATGCATTTCACCATTTTTTCTTATCATAAACGATGAATAAACCCTCATCACCTTTTTTTCCATATAAAATGAGGACAGTTCTAGGAAAAGAAAAAAATCAAGCACTTGTAGAGTAAAACTTTTATTTCGCTAAAAAAAAAAAAAAAACTAGTTTAACTTTTTTAAAGGCTGTCCCGTCCACGGCAACCAGATCACATCTATGAAGATGGTTGCTGTATTTATCAAACGCATGTGGGACAGTTTACCGTGCACCAAATCTCTGGGTCGCCCTGAAAGGGATGATACAATCCTTAAAACGTTAAGAATACGTCATTCCAGTTGTTGCTATACTGGCAAAACCCACAACAAACAGGTCACCTTGACCTCTGTCACGTAAACTGTAATTTCACAGAACTGCTGACACTCGGAGAATGGGATTGACTGCAAAAGCCACCGTTCCCCTTGGAAAAGGAGCGTGCCGTGCCTTCCCCGCAGTAGCGCTATTTACATATCACTGTGATTGCGCTGCAAAAGGGGAGCGGCACAGCCCTTCGCTTTAACCCGTCAGCGTGCTGAAGACTTGGCATATTGCCCGTTGTGCAGTCAGATTTTCAGAGGGCCGAAAACGCCGTGTCCTGGTACTCCTGGGGCGCTTCTACCACCCGTCACGGTCACAGGCACCCCAAACCGTGCTCCGCCGCGCCCGCACATGGAGCAAAGGCGGGCGCCCTGCGCCGACAGGTGGGCAGAACGGGAGGCGGCTCGGCCCCAGAACGCCCCGAGCTGCGCTGCAGGGTCATTTCGAACCCCGATACCCGCGGAAGCAGGTGCGACACCTCCGCCCCTCCGCGCCCCGGGGCTGCGCGGGAAGGCGCCGCAGCGCATCCCGCTCTGTCCCGCCCCGCCCCGCCGGGCTGCAGCGGGGGGGCGTGACGCGCCGCGCCGGATGGGGGCGGGGGTACCACTGCAGTGATGGAAAATTTTCGGCTCCTGCATCTCCTGCGCGTGCCCTCGCCGGTCCCCGCCCCTTCTCCGCTTCCACCGCCAGCCCCCATCCCGGCGGCGGCGGCGGCGCTCCAGAACCTTCTGCGGGCGTTATGGTGGGTGCCGCCGCCTCGCGCCGCCCGCCCGGCCCGGCGGCATCCGCGGGGCAGAGCCACCCGTGGTCCCGCCAGTCCCACCCCAGGGCAGCCTCGTCCCTCTGCAGAGCCGCGGGCACTGCTGTGAGGCCGCAGCGGGTAGGGGTGTGAGGGCTCGCTGCCCCTCGAGGGTGTGAGCTGGTCCCGTGTCTCTGCGGCCGCCCCGCCGCGGGGACAGCAGCCAGCAAGCGCCGCTCGCACCGTCCACGTGCTCTCGCAGCGAGGGAGGGAGGAAGGGCGATAACGTAGAGGGGCCAAACGACTCCGTGTCTGGATATCTTACACACTCGAGGCTGGCAGCACCAGATTGGCGTGGGAGTGGGCTGCTGCCGGGGGTTCAGAAGCTAGGGAGGGGAGAGGCTGCCTTGCAACCCCCGGCTCCTCAAGAGACAGCAGCCAAGTGGGTCCGCATTACGCGCACCGAGACTGCTCCGGAGCTGTGGCCTTGCAGCCGGGGGAGGGGGGACTTGGGCAGACAGTAAAACCCCGCCGCCCACTTTCATGGAGGACCAAGTAGCAAAGCCCTCCAAATTTTCCGGAGTGGTTACCTGAGGAAAAGGAAACAGAACTTTCTGTTACCCCCTCTCTTCCCCACAGTGGGGTTTATCGTAAATCGCATCACCAGGGGGAGGCTGTCATTCCCGGAGGAAACGTTCGGGGAGCCTGGCGGCTGCCACCGGAATCTAGGCTTGCACATGCACCGCTGCTTGCTCGTGTGTTAAAAATAGCGAGTGACTGCAGCGAGCAACTATGATGGGTCGGTGGCACCTCGTCCCCTGCCACGCACCCGGCCACTGGGAAGCTCCAGTGCCGGAGCTTGGCAGCGCGCCAGAGGCAGGCGCGGAGTGGAAACGGAGAGGCAGCCCTGGGTGAAGCCGGTACCCACCCGGTACTGCAGTCACGCTGCGGATGCTGCGCCGGGCCGGTGGAGGCACCTCTCAGGCAGGGCGCTCTTGACAAGCACCGCAGCGTCCTGTGTCCGCCGTGTAAACCAGTGCCCCCAGTGTAAACACGGCAGAGCCGCTCCGCTCATACGTGCTACGGCCCCGCTCCCGACCCCCGCCGGGCACACACCGCCGACCGGATCCCACCCGTCATTCGGGGCGCCCCCCCGCCGCCGATGCCCCCCTGCCCGGGCGGCGGCAGGGGGTCAGTCGGGCAGGGCGGGGGCGGCGCGGCGGCGGGCGGGCGCCGCGCCCCTCGGATGACGCGCCCACATTCCTGCGTGAAGAGCGGCGGCGCCCCGAGGGGGCCGTCAGATCGGGAGAGACGCCGGAGCGACGCGGACGCAATATTTTCTTTCCCTTTGATACCCCTGGGTTTTTTTACGTGATTTTTTTCTACCTTTGTTTACTTAGGGGTTTGCTTTTGCTGACGTTTTATAGTTAAAGGCTTTTTTCACTTGCAAGAAGCAGCAGCAGAGAGAGGAGCATCTCCTTATTCCGAGGCTTCGGGGAAAAAAACCCTCCCTTTCAAGCTCTTGCGCAGAAGGTACGGCAGGGGCCAGCTGGTACCGGGCCGCCAGGAGGAACGGGGGGACTTTCCGGACGGAGCGCAGCTCGTCCTTCGCGCCTTTGTACGGCGGCAGCGCCCCGGCTTATCGCCAAGACCCTGCCGGGCTCCGCCGGGACGAGTGTAGGGACGCGCTGCCTCTGCATTCCGGAAAGGTGGCAAACTCGCAGGGCGACTGCGGCGCGACGCGGTCCCGCGACCGATTTGCGTTTTTCCATTGAAAATGCCGGGATGCGCGCTGTCGCCGCGGGGGGGAGGGAGGTAAACAGAGGGACAGCCGCGGGGCGGGAGTCTCCGGCAGCCTATGTGACAATCGCCCGTCGGTGTTGCATCAGTCTGCGCTCCGCTGTCGGGGCGGGCGGGCGCCGGTGCCGTGAGGGCGGCGGTGCCGTGAGGGCGGCGGGCGGTGCCGCTGCCCGGGCCGGGCCCCGCGCCCCGCGCGCCCTCACCTTTGTCCGCGCGCCCCCCGCCCCGCGCGCCTGGTACTTTTCCACTCGGCGGCGGGCGGGGGCCGCGCGGCCACGTGACGGGCGCGCGCCCGCTGCGGCACTGACGTCGTCTCCCGCCCCCTCCGCAGGCGCGGCGAGTCCCGCCGGCAAGGACAAAAGAGCGGCCCCGCCAGCATGAGCAGCGCCGAGATGGGCAAGTTCAACATCTCCCCCGACGAGGACAGCTCCAGCTACAGCTCCAACAGCAACGACTTCAGCTACCCCTACCCCACCAAGCCGGCCGCCATGAAGAGGTGAGCGGGCTCCGCGGCGCCGGGCGCGGGCGGCACCCATGCGGGCGCCCGGCGGTGCGCCGGGTCCGTCGGCACACGGAAGCACGAGAATGACTGCGGGCGGAGACGGGCGCGATGCTCCGTGCGCGGACACAGCGGCAGGTGGGGTGGTTCTTTTGGGGCTATTCCGTCGGTTTGCTCGTTTCCTTTGAAATGGATTGGAAGTGCTGAACGGGAAGTGAATATGCCAGTTGCCCGTGACAGTCGCTAACGATGCAGTGTTGTTTTGCAGCCACTATGCAGATATTGATCCAGAAAACCAAAATTTCTTGCTCGACTCCAATCTTGGAAAGAAGAAATATGAAACTCAGTATGTAAGTACATAGCAATGACGTTTCAAATAAACAAACAGAAGTGTATTGCCAAAATTATGTTTGTTTTAATTCTGAGATGAGTAATAACTTTCTATTAATCATTACCTGTCTCTCTTTTGTCAGCATCCGGGTACTACTTCCTTTGGAATGTCAGTATTTAATCTGAGCAATGCTATTGTGGGTAGTGGCATCCTTGGTCTTTCTTTTGCCATGGCTAACACTGGAATTGCTCTTTTTGTGTAAGTATCTTTTGGTTCATCCAAAAAAAAAATCTTTCTGCTATGTAATTCCTAATGGAAAAATACTTGGTGTAAGAATATGAGCTCTAGAAAATGTTCAGTTGTATCCATCATCCAGAATATATCCATGTAGGTGCAGAATTGCATTTTAGGATTTATGGCTTGTTTTAAATTTAAAGACTAATACATTCAGAAGAATTTGCAAAAATTAAACAGCTTCACTGCAAGTTCTGCAACCCACAGGAACATTTTACAGTACTTAGTTGTAGTTTTTCCATGAATGACTGATAGAATTTCCATGAAAGTTCTGTTATCCAAGTCCCAAACAGGGACATAATGTCCTTTTTCTCAACTGACACTGTTGTGCCTACAGAGTTACGATGTAGTTACACCAGTAGAGAAATCCTTTTTATTGTTATGCTTTTACTCACTTCAGGCAACTGGTTTCAATTACACCAAAAAATTGGTGTCTGCCTGCCAGGGAGGGATGTGGAATAACCAGCATGTCTTTATTGGTATGTCTACATTGGCAAAAGCTTTCAGATGTAAGACAGACTGTAGTAATGTAGTTAAAAATTACATGAGGAAAGTGTACAAATTACGTACAGTGCTTTTAATTGTCTTGGGAAAGTACATTTTTCGTATATTGAAGGCAGTTCAGCTCGCATGTTACATCAGTGACTTGACTGCAGCTGAGTATCCATGGATATGTTTAAAGGAACTTTGTGCTTTTATCCTGGAAATAGACAAATGTGCTGAATGTTGAAGAACATATGAAGAATAATGTTTAGTTAGAAATTTCCCTGACTCTATTTCCAGATTTCTAGAAAGTAGGTTAGATTTACTTCCAGATGTTTCAGAGTGTATCAGGGTGGGATTCAAATTTTCTGAGGAAACTACTAAGGTATAGAGTTCTGATCTAAAGGCTTTTATTTTAAGTATATGGTGATTTGTTAATCTTTTACTAAGATTTTCACTTAATTAGATGATGATGATAAACTGAACAACTTTAGCATGAATTCAGAAGAGATAGATACTTCATCTTTCTACACATCAGTTTCATGCTTTAAGGATGTACTGCAGCACATATAAGATAATCAGCATAATGCACATTAGAATGTCTCTGTGGAAAGGAAAAAGGAGAGTTTAAGGTATTTGAACAGACTTGGAGTGTTCCTTTTTTTCTACAGAAGAAATATTCAAAACTGGCAATTTAGCAATTGGGTGCTGAGGTCATTTAGTTGCCTTTCATGTCCAGGTACTGCATTCAGATCTACTTACATTAGGACTGTTTCAAAGACAAACTAGCTTGTTATGTTTTAAAACTTAGTGTAGTTTGTATAGTTCTGAGGCAGGAAAGCAGTTAATCACTGATGATACTGAGGATTTATGATGACACTGAGGGCATTACAGGCATGCTTTAATAACTAGGTTATAGATTCAGATCCAGATGCAGTTGATTAAGGCAGTAAGTTCTTCGAAGATCACTTGTGTCAGTGCTGTGACTTGTCACTTGTGTCATCACTAAATAAATAGTATGGTCTAGAAGCCAGAAACAGAGAGAGCTTCGAGATGAATTTGCTGACTGATCTTGTCAACACTGTAGGCAGCCATTCCAGATTAGGATTGAGGGGTCCAGGATCCGTGCTGTTTCTAGTTGATGGCTGAGTCAAATCGTAGTGAACCTCTACTTGTCAGAAATAGGTTTATTTGTGTGCATGTGTTGGTCTTGAATTAGCACCGTAAGACAAGTTTCCTGAATCGCCTGTACAGATCTGTGAAGTTTTTCTCAAATCTTCTGGTTTCCAGTTCTTTGTGCAGCACTTACTAATTTCACCAACATTAAAAATGGCGCAAAAGGAAATGTAAAGAGTACTCTGGGAGCACTAAATGCAGCTTTCCATTTTTGAGCAGATATGCTGATTCTTAGGTTTCTTATAAAGCAGGATGCTTGTACTGGTAAAAGAAGGAACAGGGGATTTTTTGAATGTATTGTAATTTTCCACTGTGTTCTTTACAGCTGAGAAGTCCCCCCTAGTGTGCCACTCCAGAAAGTGCATTTGTTGAGGGAGAGATTTGTTGTTGAGAGATCTGAATTTTAGGTGATTCACATGTGCTTCTGGAAATAACATGCATTGCCTGTAAAAGCTGTGGGGAAGATAAACAAGCCACTAGCGATTCCCATGTAAGCACACCTGACAAATTAACTTCTGGGGAAAGAATTTTTATTTTTTTTTTAATTACAATAGATACGTTTTTCCATTTGAAAACACAGCTCTCAATGTGTCTGAATTTTCAGTCAATTCTTTAAGGCTTTTGCAGTTTCATCTTTATATTAAAAAAGACATAAAATAGGTTTAAGCTGAAAAGCTGATTTCTTTTAAGACCAAGAGATAATCTTCGCTTCAGCTGCAGTTAGTCACAACTGTATTCAATAGATGCATGACACACTGTTGAACAAGGATAGGAAGACAGGAGAAATACAGTTTCTTGAAAGGATACAACCCCCCACAACCATCATTCCCATTGGTACTTTGTTAAGTTATTTATATCAAATGTAGCCAATTATAATGGCCTTACAGCTTGGCAGTGCTAATGCCACTTTACACTAAATAGAAGTTTCATCTCGCACTTGAATTTCTTTGTATGCCTCTGAAATGCAATTTAGTATAAAATCCTTTCTAAACAAGACATTAATTTGGTTTTGAAAATGCTTTTAGCTGACCTTAGAATCTACTTTATTTTTTTCTGAGATAGTATTTTAATATGAATAGTGTTTGTGTTTGATACATCTTTATTTAATAGGGCTACAGTAAGACATTTATGTCTATTACAAATTTGCATGTTTTTCTCTCCCCAGGATACTCCTGCTGTTTGTTTCAATATTTTCTTTGTATTCAGTGCATCTTCTTTTGAAGACTGCCAATGAAGGAGGTATGGCAAATTACTATATTACAGACGTGGTATTTGTTTCATATGGTATCATCGTGAAACACACCTTTCCAATGGAATATTGTGTTTTCTTTTAGGATCTTTATTGTATGAACAGTTGGGAATGAAGGCTTTTGGTATGGCTGGAAAACTTGCTGCTTCTGGATCTATTACAATGCAGAACATTGGAGGTGAGGACAAGATCTTAAAATGTCTGTACTGTCAATAGTAATTGTTCCCTACTTATTCTTGGAGACTTATTTTCACACAACATGTGTTCATTAACCACTTGTGTTCAAGTGAAGTTATGAAACATGTTATGTGATTCTTGCATCGTGTGGCATATTCTATATTTGTAATGATCTATGATGTTATTCACCTACAGCTATGTCAAGCTACCTCTTCATAGTGAAATATGAGTTACCATTGGTCATCAAGACATTTATGAACATCGAAGAGACCGCAGGGTAGGTGTTAGAACTCCTCATCAGAGAAACTATTAGGAGAAACAAATACGGAGACTGTATATATTTTTATATGAAGACCACGTTCGGTACACCATAGGGTAGCTTCTTACTCAGACAGAGATACAGTAAGTTTTCCCTTCCCCTGAGTGCTTCACTTCCTTTAGATCCAGCCTGACCTGGGAAAAGGGTAGAACAATACAGGTATCACATCATATTACAGAAAGCTGTTCTCTAAAGAACATCAGGTAAGTGTTAATGTATGTACCAGTCTGTGCATACTCTAAGGAAAGATAAATGTGGTTATGGTTTGCTTTTTTGTTTTGGTTTTGTTCTGTTGGTTTTTTCTCTTACTGCATCTAACTGGTTTGGTCTGATCAATTTGGCTTTCTAGTGTTAATATTGTGGGAAGTGTTTAAATACAAGACTAAGGTGCAGTTATGCAGTGAATGTCTTAAGCAACAAAAAAGTTCTCAAAAAGATAGGGGGACTAAATCTGGGACCTCACCCTGAGTTTCCATGCCCAAGACTAAACTGGTGGGTGCCTTGCCATCTAGCCCTGGAGACAACGTTGACTCCAGAGTGGCTTTCATGCTTGGCTTTAAATATAGGTGCCTCAGATAGGGTTAATTTTATCTAACCATACCCTCTGAAAGTTAGATTTTGAACTCATCGTTACTCTGGTCATTGTATAATCAGTGGAGAAAGGTGATCGTCTGTAGTAGTCAGTTCAATGCACCTACCTTAGACACATGTTTTGGGCATCTCCACAGAACAGTTAATCATATCACTCTATATTGAGAGGGTGTGTAAAAACAAGATGCTTGAGTTCAGATGGATAGAGTTAAGTGCTATAAATCTCACTCTTCAGAGTTGTACTTCTGTGCCTTGTCCTGAAGTGTCCCAGTCTTGAGAGGGCTGAGCAGCTCAAGACTCCAACTTACAGCTAAGCCTGAGTTCAGAAGGTAGGCATTTTTCTGCCTGTGTTCCCCAAGGGGTGTTCAAGCCATTTGGTGGTGTTTGTACAGCTTGCTGATACATACTGTTATAACAACGTTAGCCATCTTTTTTTTTTTCTTTTTAATGTACTCAAATACTGCACCTACCCCATCTATTTAATAGTGTTATGTTTACAAATTCTTTGCTGGGAAGGTTCATTTCTCTTCTTTGGCTGAATTCAAGTCCTTATTTTTTAATTCTTAAGAAAGTCCCTGGAGTAACCAGTACTTAGAAGGGGGCTTGGAGGCAAATATTTTTAACTGTCCCATCTTCAGTAAAGAATTCAAAATTGTTCAAGAGGGAAAGTTAAAGGCTGTGAATCTCACTGGATACAGCTGCTGCTTGGCAAATCTGGCAGAGAAAATTAAGAAATCAAGATCTGTATCTTAAATGTTCTCTTGTTGGCTGGCACTAGGTAGCTGTACACTGATTTAATTTAAATATTTTCTCAGTGCTCTGGCAATTGTAAACCGCGTTTAACTGGCTCTCTCCATGCATTGCTTAGGGGAGTCTGGGTGGTTACCATTGGCATGGATTCCACTCTGGCAGCCTGGTGCCTAAAATGTAAGCACTTAACTGTTTAAATGTCCCAAGATAATGCTTACTGTAAAAGATCTGAAATTCTGAGACAATATTACAGATACTAGCTCCATTATTAAAATTTGTTTAGCAACTTTTAAAATACTTAACTGTATTTAAAGCTGCATTAATCCCATTCTTTACTCTCTAGCACGGAAAATCTTTCAAGTCCTTGATCTGAAAGTCCTGATGGCCTCTGTATGGGGTATGCACAATAGCAGTGTACATTCTTATAACTGTATCAAATGCAAAGTCTCTCTGTGCTGTGATTTCTTTTAAATTTACCACAAGACTACTGCATTTAAAAAAAAGTGTACGATGTTAAATGTCCTATACATTTGAAGTTCCTAAAAGTCCTTTTTACATCTAGTTATCCTAGATAAAACTGAGTAAAGAGATGACCAAATTGTTTTTGCGTTTATTACATGAATCCAGAGCAAGTCAGTTAATTATTCCGTATTTCCACTACCATAAAAAAGGTTATACCTCAGCAATTATGTTTGCATATACAAAATTCCAGTTAAATAATTAATATTTCTTTTAACTCATTAGTATACACCGCATTTTAAGGTAAATACTGTTAGATAACACCATGAAAGGATGTAAAATATTAATATCTGGGAATAAATGCTTAGTGTTACTTTAATTGCTTAAAGCACATAGGATAATCCTGTAGAACTTTGTTTTTCTGTATTTCAAAAAATATGTTAATCTCCTAATGCTCAAAAATGTTTTGTCAAAAAATAGCTGCTGTTTCTTATGGAATAAGTGGCAAAAATGTTCTGAAGAAAGAATATTCTGAGGTTCTTACTGTGTTTTCCCTACTGAAAGGGACTAAATGCGCCTCCAAGAGACTCCCCGTGCTTGTTGGAGTTTTCTCAGCCAGTGGGCTTGAGCTACTGCCTTACCTTCAGCCCTCACCTCTTTTTCCTTAACTCCCACAGGGCACTCAATAGAATTTTATTTCCATTTAAAGAGGAAACTCTGTTGGGGCTCTGCAATATTCTAATACATCTGGAGAGTTGGGAGCCAACACTTAAAAAAATTACTTTTTTTTTCCATGATTGATCCAAATTGACTTTTTTTCTAACCAGTCATTTGATTTTCTGTCTTCTGACTTCCAGATGCATATTATTTTTATAAAAGGACACTAAAGGAAAGGCACAATGCAGGTTTGGGGTGAGATAAGAAACTATTGTAGAGCATTAGGCCCATATAGGAAATTGAACACTAATCCATTGTGACATCAGGTAGTGCATATTTTTAAGGAGTCATATGTTGTAGAAGATTAGTGAAGACTAAACTGAAAATGTAATTTTTAAATACTTGATTACTTAAAAATATTGCTTTCTTTCTACAGAGAATGGTATCTTAATGGTGACTATTTAGTGCTGCTGGTGTCTGTCATCCTCATTCTTCCCCTGTCCTTACTGAAAAATTTAGGTAAGCAGGAGAGTGCAATCAAAATTAAAAAAACATTGAAAATACTGTGGGGAAATGGATTGATAAAATGTTTGAGTCTTGAAATGCTATGTGAGTTAACAACTGTTTCCAAACTTGTCTCTTGGGACAAATTAGTGTATGGGTAATTGCTGTCAGTCTACTTGAAAAAAAGGAAAAAAGTAATCAATACAAGTATCCTAAATTACAGATGTGTTTGTGGAAAATGAGAGAACAGTAGATAGGTGGCTTTAGAACAAGGCTCAACAGTAACTTTGTATTCTTAATACAAAGTTTGACCTCTTTTGGTCAATAGTGAAATAATATAATGTTGTTATTAGCTGTTCTATAAGACTCTCCAAAGAAAAAGAATGACCCTGGGTAGTTAAATTGTCTTTGCAATGTCTTTTCATTTTAGATCCCAAGCAGTAGCAGAATATTCATACCAGATGTTTTATCCGAAATGGCTGTAATTCAGTGATATATGTGAATAATTCAGTTAACACACTTACTTGTTCAGAGAATCTTGTAGTAGAACCTTAATAATTGAGTGTCTCAACATGAGACTCATTATTTATGAAGTTTCTATTTTCTAGAAATTAGGTAAATCAATAAAAACAGAAGGGAAAAGGCTGAGTTATCTAGTAGCTCATGTTATAAGAATTAACAATATGATCATTCTTATACAATAAACAATTCATATAGTTGTTTCTGTGGGTTTTAGTTTGCATTTGTTTTCTTATAAGTTAAAAAGTTTAATATGACAGACTCGCTGTATGTACAAACGCTAATATGTGTTTCAGAACTTTGAGATCTGGGTTGAGATAAGCAGAAAGTCAATGAATAATTAAGTAGTTCTGTGTGTAATGCTAAGGAAATCACAATCTAAAGAGATCACTGATAGAATACATTTTGTCATAATGTTTTGAAATGGATGGTGTTTCTGTTTATTGTGCCTTAGATTTTTTTTATCTTTCTTGATCACAGGATATTTGGGCTATACCAGTGGCTTTTCCTTACTTTGCATGGTCTTCTTTCTGATTGTTGTAAGTATAATCTTGTTGACTTTCAGTGCTTGTAAAACTGTGTTTCAAAGTGAAATTAAACACAGTTTCTGAAAATTTTCACATCTTGTATTAGTCAAAGTAATAATAAATGCATGGCTTTATTTCTAGGTAATTTGGAAGATGTTTCAGATTCCTTGTCCTATGGACAGTGACATTATGAATGCGACATTATTAAATGCAACACTGGCACCTTTTGTAAATGAAAACATAACAAATGATGATATGTGCAAGCCAAAATACTTCATCTTCAATTCACAGGTAACTGACTGAAAATCAAACGCTCTGTTAAGAATAACTGAGACTAAATACACAGCAAATAAATTAGGTCATTTTTCCTTCAAGTATTTCTCCAGTTCTAAACTTGGGATATGTTAAGACTTTCTGTTCCAGTAGAATTGGGCACTGTTTATCTCATGTGGACTGGGTGTTTCCACATTCCAAATACAGAGAAATTAGCAGAGCTTGAGATGCCTGTTTGAGTGGCAAAAAATACATCTTTCGTTCTTCAGCACAGCATTTCTCAAGCTTTATCAAGTAAGCTATTGAAGCATTTTAAAAAGTTGATTGCAGAAGAAGATGAAGGAAATAAAATTATAAAACCATGCAAATAGGAAGTGTTTGCCAGGGTTTGGGATAGACTTGTTCCCTGTCACAAATTCTTGACTCATGAATGCTCCCAATTGCAGCAGTGAATGTCCACCCATGGAGAAGTATGTGTAATACCTAATACCAAGATCAGGCTATAATGGCTTAAGCCTCTGAGTTGCAGAACATAATTTTGAATGCAGATACATTCAGATCAGCGTGAACTTCAGTAACATTTGAGATGATTTGGTCCTCAGGGTCTGGATTTAAGAAAATACAAACTTGTTTTAATTTTTTCGAAAGTTTCTGGTGTAAAGAATAGCTAGTCTTTTTCAAAAAATAAAGTAACACCTAAGTCAAAACTGAAGAATCTACTGATGATTATTTCTAAACTTAAATTTTTAATGTCAGTTGAGATACTTACAAAAGATACTTTTTTTTTTCAGACTGTCTATGCTGTCCCAATCCTAACATTTTCTTTTGTCTGCCATCCTGCAATTCTTCCTATTTATGAAGAACTGAAAAGGTAAATGTTAGAGATATATCTGTAATTTCACTAAACAAACAAAGTAGTATGAAACAGTATGTTCTCACAACTAACAATGTTTCTTTTCCTTACAGCCGAAGCCGTAAAAGAATGATGAATGTATCCTATGTATCTTTTTTTGCCATGTTCCTCATGTATTTATTGGCTGCTCTCTTTGGATACCTGACATTTTATGGTAAATACTGCCTTCTCTGCTTTCTTTTAAGTTACTTATGTTCTGGAAAACCACAGTATTATTTTAAAGATAGAACAAGAAAGCATTTACTGTGGGTTCTAAATATACAGTGTTTGTTGGGGGTTTTTCTAGTACTTCTATAAGGGCACACCCAAAAGGAGATCAGTGGCAGAATTAGGTCTGAGACACGGGATTAAAACTGGATTAAAACAGATTCCGTGCCTCCAAGTTATCCCTGTGTAAAATGAAGGCATGCTTACAGGAGCTCTTAAGGCTTTCAATTCACATTAATGTGACTGTAAAATTTGCTTAGAATTTAGAGCAGAAGCGGTTCTTTGAAAAGTATATCAACTACATCTAATTAATATTGTCTTCCTAGAAAAAGTTGAACCAGAACTGCTTCATACATACTCTGCTTATCTGGGTGCTGATGTTCTCCTTCTTATTGTGCGTCTCGCTGTTCTTATGGCTGTAACCCTCACTGTACCTGTAGTTATTTTCCCAGTAAGTAATTTTTTTTTTATGTCTTACTACCAGTTTTTATTTTCATCACCTTTACTCTTGCAGTCATTTACTGATTTGGCAACTCCTGTTTATTAATTTAGAGAGTTTTTCTCTTAACTGAAAACAGAAATTCATTCCAATAAGCTTGATGAAATATGGCTATGCTGTTGATTTAAATAGATATGCAACATTTACAAAGCAGCAGGTACAAATACATTCAGCTATATTGTTTTCCTGGTATGTTTTAATTGGGAAAATGAAACAGATTAGCCCTTTATATAAAGTACTTGCACTGTTGTATTATCAGCTTACAAAAGTCAGCGTGTTTTTGTACATACATTGTGGACACGATCGGACCATTTAGGTATGCATTGTTGAGTAACATCCATAGATGTTACAAAATTCCCTGGAATTTATTTTTGTTCAAGACAGATGTTTTTCCTTGTTTTTGTGGGTTTTTTTCCATTACTGACTGCGCTTTGAAAATCTAAATCACTGAAAAGAGAAAAAATCCTCAGAAACACAGAGCTGCCTCTCAAGTGCAGGAGGCAAATATGTAAAAAAAAATTCTTTTATATTTTGACTTTTATTTAAATATGAAGTGTTCGGGAAAGTAACATTAAAATCCTTTCAGAAGGAAAATTGTAACTCAGGTGACAATCAGTTTCTTGCACAATAAATACTAAACTTTTTTTTTTCCCCCCCTTCAAAAGATCCGCAGTTCCATTACACAGCTGTTGTGGGCAGGGAAGGAGTTCAAATGGTGGCGTCACTGTTCCATTACAATTGCTCTTCTGGCATTTACCAATGTGCTTGTTATCTTTGTCCCTACTATTCGAGACATCTTTGGATTCATTGGTAAGCATTCTCTTGTCAGTTCAAGCAGTCTTTCACATTTTAGAAAAGGCAGTTCCTGGGTAATTAAAGTGTGTTTACCTGTTTATGAATGTTTCTTTCTGTGCTTTTTCTATACAGGTGCTTCTGCAGCTGCCATGCTGATCTTTATACTTCCTTCTGCCTTCTATATCAAATTAGTGAAGAAGGAACCAATGAAATCAGTGCAAAAGATCGGGGTACGTATAGACAGATATGTAACTACACTTGTTTACTAATTCAGAGAAAAAAAAAAATTTTCTGCTTCATAGTTTAAGAATTTCCAAGTAGACAGTGAATTGGTATTTAATGTTATCTTAATTTAAAGTGTGGGAGCTACATAGAAATTAAGAAGCTAAGGGGCTAACCATCCCAAGGCTCAGTTCACTGCAGTGACTTCTCTCAGCCCTTGGCCCCAAATCTCAACAATAGTTGGGTCATTCTGTTGCTGATAAGAACCAGGTTTCAACAGAATACACTTAAGAGCTATGCTAAAAAAGTCTTAACAATCTTTAAATAGTCTTAAAACTTACGTATGTCATTTACCCCATAAAAGCTGACCTCTGCCCATTGTTTTGGTTATCCTGACTGTTCTTGGTGCTCTTACTGATCATAGACATACTGACTCAGAATCAAGTCTTACACATACTGAGTTAAGTCATCACAGTGGCATAGTCTGGCTAGTATCAGCAGCTACATTAACTTTCCTTAGTTGAGGGTGAGGTCTGCTGTATTGAAAAAAAAGTACTTTTTGATTTGAAAAAGGACCCCAAGTATGAGAAAGATAGCTCCTTATCACTGACTTGATCTCTTGTCTCTTTTACTTTGTCCTCCATGAGCAATGGCGTTTTTATTATACATAGGCATGACTTTATAGGTGTATATCATGGTTTAACCAACAGTGTCATATCAGAATCTGAAATACTTTTATGTTTTCTTTTTTTTTCAGGCTTCATTCTTCTTTCTAAGTGGTATAATTGTGATGACTGGGTGTATGACACTGATTATTCTAGACTGGACCCAGAATGTTAGATCTGATGGCCATTAACTGCCCTGGTTTAATCTCTAATATTCCACTTCAAATGCCAGTGTTCACTCAGATACCTACTGAGAATGAAAATGAGCTATTCAGCTTCCTTTAAAAGGCAGATTCTTTGATGGTTCTTCTGACTGTAGAATATCTGAACTCTGTCTTTAAGAAACTATTCTGCATGATGGAAGTGGATATTAACATCAAACTATGTGAGTGTCTGGCTGAAGGAAGTGACAACTTTATTCCATTCCAGAGAATGGACAGAACTCTCTGTAGACTTTTATCAAGCCATGTTTGGCTTTCGTCATTGTTACTTGGATATTTTGTTATTTTACTTGAATGTGCCTAATGGAACCATTTGATGTGATAAAGAACTCTTGAATTTACAGCAAAGTGTTTAAATAACCAATGAGAGAGAGAGAGAGAGAGAGAGAGAAACACTTATTTTTTGTACCAAAAATTCCTATGGACCTCAAAAGCACTATTTTGACTGTAAGAAACACTTTTCTAAAAAGAAGGAAAGAATGACATAGCTCATTAAGAATATTTAATCAGTGTCCTAAATTAAATTATTAAATTTAGTTTGACTTCTCGATCTCTGCACTCTCATGACCAGTGACAGGACTCAAGGATACAGCATGAAGCTGAGTCAGGGGAAGTTTAGGCTGGATATCAGGAAAAGGTTTTTCACCCAGAAGATGGTTGAGCACTTGAACAGGCTCCCCAAGGAAGTGGTCAGAGCACCAAGCCTGACAGAGTTCAAGAAGCGTTTGGACAATGCTATCAGACACATGGTGTGATTCGTGGGCTGTCCTGTGCAGGGCAAGGAGTTGGACTCAATGGTCCTGATGGGTCCCTTGCAACTCAGCACATTCTATAATTCTGTAGAGGCATAATTAGAAGAAATTTTATTTTTAAAATGCTTCTGATGACCAAAACAGATAATGAACCAATTCATGTCAAAATTCTCTGATAATGAATGCTTCCTATGAAATTCACATAGGTCAAATTACAGTGAAAATAATCCTGAAAATCATTTGTCAGCTTACTTAAGTAACTACAGTTACCTTAGTACCCAAAAATGGTGTGGAAACAAATTTTCAAGCTTTAAAAAACCACACCTTTTAGAAATGAGTACATTTGAGAAAAGCTTAGGTAATCGAAAATTGTAAAGATGGCATTGACATTTCCCTTCTTGAGGTACTCAGTAGTGCAATTGAGTAAAACAGGGTTTGGGGTTTTTGCTTTTTTGTTTTGGTTTTTTTTTCCTATTGTAGATATCAACTGAATGGCACTGGAGCATAGGATGCCATTAATACAAAACTCCCTCCTCAAGTTACCTTTACTAATAAGGTCCATTGTCAGTTGTAGCAATGTTTGCTGGGGGTTTTTATGTCCAATATATTTTGAAACACTCTGTAGGAAAACAAAAAGGTCCTAAATTAGTCTGCTACTTGTATAATATTCAAAAACTGTACAGTATTTTTCAAATTCCTCATCCATTATTGTATTTTGAATTACTTGACTATTCTGTTTCTGAGTCAAATCCACAAAATAACTGCACCAATATTTCATGCTTGGTACAAACTCTCTTCACATATACAACTGGGATTCCTCTTCCAATTTATACTGTATAGTAGTATTAAAGATAACCTCATAGGCTGGATAGTCATCTCATACTTGTTTGCTTCAGAAATAGATAGGTTTCTTATGAGCCTTAGCTGATGAAACAGGTGCTGTATGGTTGTGATGAGCTATTTTGTTTCTAGTGCATGTTTACTCTTTCATTCTTATCCCAGGTTGAAGAGAAATAACACTTGTATAACAGCGTACTCGGCTTCTAAGAGGTTCTCAAACACAGCAATATTGGGTACAAAAGCCTAGAGAGAGATTATTAATGAAATAATCATGGCAATGTGGTCAACTATCTTCATCTGACACAATGTTTTAAAATATGATTTACAAAGGTCTGCTCAGCCTTTGTGTCAGAGGGAACAAGTAAGGGCCTGTAATCCACTGATTAAACAGTGCCTGAGACTTTTTTGCTCTTGTAGAATTAATCAAACAAATCTAAACAATAGTGTTTGGCAGATAATGTCAATCTCTGCCCAGCCATTTAAAATATTTGAAAAACAACTGCAGGTATTTTGTATTGATACTTCTGCATGACTGTAAGTACTGGTCACTTAAGTCTATAGTGTAAAACTGTAATGAGAAGTTAGATTTCTCTTGTGTTATTTGTATTATTAGTTTGGTGGTACTCAACTGGCAATTAACAATCCTGGAGTCAGCACTGACTAACACTCCTTAGGTACTTCTCTGCCTCAGGTACTGTACATCCGTGGCTAACTATCCCGTGTTACCTGATCTCCACAGAAGTGCTGAGCACATGTCACTTCAGTACTTTGGCAGCTTTTCTTCTTCCTCCACAAATATGCAGAGGTGGAAGAGGATTAAAATATTGTCTGCCTTTGAGCAATTTGTAGCACATAAGGGATGAAGTGTTTCCCTTGCTAGCATTCAAAAAGGAGGAAAGAAAGTGAGAAATAGCCTCCTTTCTCACAGTAACCATAGAAAAGGAAGGAGTTGTAAATGAGAAGTTACTACAAAGTCCTTCTCAACAACCAGAAAGGAGGAAGATTTTTGTGATGACACCTCATAATGTATTGTACATGTCATTAATTTTCTGAATGTAGCAATTTCCAGATTATACATTGTGTGTTATATTATTTGATGACTGACTCTCCACCTGCAACAGTTGAGTTCCACTTGGCTGGGTTATTTTCCAACATATGATTTTTTTAATTATTATTTTTTCCAAATCTATCTGTTTAAAGTTACCTACATTACAAACCGCCTAAAAGAGCAGCTTCAGTATTAAACCACTGTTTTGTCACCTCAGACATTACTGTCTTCCATGATATTTCAGTCATAAATGTAACATGTTATTTATAAAACATTAATCCATTAAAACTAAACCTATTTTTCAATATTTATGATAGTCTATGTATATAAATTAAGTTGTATGTGTGTATATACTGTAAGTATAATGTATATAATGTAGGTTTGGAATCCAGGATTTATGTATATATTCCTCTCTCATTACTGACTGTAACATCATTTCAAGGAGTTGTTCATGTTGTACATCTGTATAACAGCTGTCAAAGGAAAGAGCCTTTTACAACAGAGTATAATGCTTACAGAAATGGAAGAAGAGTGTTACACCGAAGATGTGTAATAAAACACTAAGATTGTATTTATTACAAATGTATATGTTGCAATAAACAAAAGAGTCACTTGGGTCCATAGAAAGCATTGTTCAGTTTCATGTATACTTCTTCTCTAAGATTTACCATGGATGTTACGATTTTCTGAATGCAGCAAGTTAACAACCTTTGCGATCTAACTTATTTGTTAGGCTGCCAAATTCGGGCATCCTGCGGTACACCCGTGTACATATGTAAATACCCACCGTATTGGTAGAGGCCAGCAGTACAGCTGCAGTTGTTGGCTAGACTGTTGGCCAACAACACAGTTTCAATGAAACATTGTATGTTTGTTTTAACTGAAATAAATAAATAGATAATCCTAAGCAATGGTGTGGTGTTTTTCTAGGGGGAGGCATTTGGAGGATTTTCTTTAAAGATTATATTAAACCGTACCTTTAATTTCATGCATATTTAACTTACTGAGCAATTTTTAGGAAAGCAGACTGGGAGGAAAAAATGGCATGCAACTACATCTACAATTTGTGACACTACAAGGGAAAACAGAACAAGTCTGGGCATTAAAACAGGAGACTAAATTCTGCAAGGAACCTGCATTATGTCTTTTTTTTTGATTGTTTTTTGCAGAACAGGCATAGCTGGAGACAAGACTCAATGTGTTAGATCTTGTATAAGTGTAAAAAATGAGGGAGTTTTGCTAAAATCCTATGCTACTTTCTTTCATTTGAATCTCCAGGAGAAGAGTAACTGCTTAGGTAGAATTTTCAAAACTGGTGTCTGTTTCACTTCCATTTTAGAAATTGGATACAGACCAAATGCAGGTATATATTCTTAATTCTCAAAAAATCTCTATCAATTCATATGAATATGAATATGTGTCCCAAATATTAAGACCCAGGTGTAGAGACATTGGAGTTGTAACAGTGTGTCAGGTATACAGCAAAACACTATAGGAAAGGAGTATTAAGGAGTTATAGTTAAGTACCCTGAAATTAGGAAATGCCTCAATTAAGGTCGTATTAATTACATGATACCATAGTATTTTTTCCTAGAATCCTCACTTCGTAGCTGTTCATTATTTTTTATTATGCTTTCTGTTCACAGTGTTCATGTATTTGTGGGAAGTCCAAAGCCCATCCTGATGAGGGATGAATATCCTCATTTCTCCCTAGTTCTTATTTTAATGTCATCTTTGTGAAACACAAATTATTTATTTGCACAATGTTGCCGGCCTGTAAGAAGATGTTAATTAGTATACAGCTCTGGGGACCTGGAACATGGATAGGCAGTGCTGTGAAGCAGCCATGTATTTGACTCCACAATTTAATGTGGACTTGCTTATTTTGTATTTCAACAGTTGCTTGCAACCATCTGAAGCATAACTTTAAAGAGGTTTTGCAAGATCATCATTCTTGAAAAAAGAACCCTAAGCATCAAGCTAACCATTTGGAAAGAGTGATCAAGTCTGGAAAGGCTCATTCTCTTTAAGTTGCCCACCATCACAAAGGAACTTCATAGCAGTAAAGAAGCCCTTTCCCTAGAACAGTGCTTGACTAGCTGAACAATCAAGCCCACCTCTATGCAGTCAGGCATTTCCATCAACTTAAATAACATGAGAAACAGTGTTTTCTACGCACTTATTTCTCTCAAGAGCTGGCTCATCCTGTGAGGTGAATGAGATAGTGCAGTGATTAAAAAGAAGAAACTGAAATTTCACTATGACAGTCTAAAATCCCGTGCTTTTAACCCTCTATCTGCCATGAGGTCTTTGCTTCAGAAGACAGTTGTCATGTAGAGTTTAATCACAATGCTGAGATTTGTGAATCTCTTGAGATCTATGCAGGTGATAGGTGGGATCTTTATTTCTGATTCTCCTGAAAATTTCCTCTTTCTTCCACCTGGGCCTTTGCAAGTCTGTCCTGTCCCAAGGTCATGCCTAGACACCTCACCCTCAAGTGTTCAGGCAGCAGCTGGATTGTATCAGGTCGTTCCCTAAGATCCCTTGTGGCTTAGCTCATATCCCTTTTGCAGGGCAGCACAGCTCCCATTCAGTCTGCGTGCCCAGGTTCCCTTTCTGGAAAAACAGAGCAGAGCGTGACCAGTGTATGCCCCCACATTTCAGCCAGAAGAAACCAAGATGCCATGAGAGAGCTTCCAATCCTGTCCTTCAAGGAATGTGGACATGCTCTCCCATCTCCAGTGCAGATGTGTCCAGCACTGTCGTTCTTGGCCTTTCTGCTTTTTTTTGAGTGTGACAGTCTAGAGACCACCTGCTTTCACATGCATCGCCTTCTGTGTTCTTGCACAACTGCTTTGAGCTGTCATAAAGTGAGTCTTTGCCAACTCTGTCACTCTTGCTTGCACTCTAGTCCCAGTTTGCCAGCTCCCCAGTAACACCACCTCTTGAAGCAACTCCAGCCACCTTTCTTCATCTCACTACTTTCTTGACTATGTGCCTGCCCAAGCCCAGCACCAATCCTTACTCATCTACTTTACCCAGGCACAGCCGAAAACATATTCCTTTGATTTTCCTAGTCTCTTCCTAGCTGGTCTCCTTATGGCCACCACTCTAAATACAAGCCTTTTTTTTTTTTTTTCTGGCCATCCCTCCAGTCACTGCTCTCCAGCAGTCCCACAGGGGCTACTTCAGCAGCCCAGAGAAGCCCACTTCCACACTCAGTTCAGGCACCTCTTGCCCCTCAAGACTCCGGCCGGGTACAAAGCCCTGCTGTACAGGAGGGCAGGGACAACTTTTCCAAGAAAAATGATTCATTATTTTTTATGTCCTCTTTTCCCTGATTTTATTCTCATAGGGGCCAAATCATTTACTCTGTCTTTTTCACACAGATGCACAAAAACACCACCCTGCTGCAGTCATGGAAAATGTCAGGAGAAGAATCTGAAGCTAGGTACCATTTAAAAGAACAGAAACATACTCCAGTAAGAGAAGAGTCATTTAATCCCAGTAACAGGTGGCAAAATCTGTCTTGTTTGAAAATGTTATTTAGTTAGATATAAGTGGTATTTTTAATTGTCATTATTATTTACCTATGTTAAAAAGGAGGAAAAAAATGGTCTCCATTTGCAGAACATGAGTTGATAGGTAATATATGTTGGTTAGATACTAACAACAATGTAGAAAGTCAGTATGGGTCTTGGATAGGAAGCTTATATTTAGCTTATATAACTAGCTTTTTTATCATCTTTAGAAGTGTTCTTCACATCATTTCCTAACAGCTCAGATTGCAGCAAAATTAAATGGAGCCAAGTGAGGTGCTGTGGGTATTCCTAAATGCTCAAGGGTTATTGGGCTGAGACTAACATGATCAATGACATGTACTTTTTGTTAAAATAAATATCAGTTGGTGAACCCTCCAATATTGTTCCTTCCTGCTCACTTCAGTAAAATGACTCAGTGCAGTGGTGGGTGGGTGCAGCTCAGGGCTGTAGCCCAGGTGACTACACATAACAGACAGACAGACAGACAGGTCTCATGAGACATGGCACAGACTGCCCCCCAGACACCTCACCCTGCCTGCAGCACAGGCACTGGAGGCTCCACTTGAATCCCACTGAGGACTTGGGCAATGAATAAAACTGGCAGGCACTTCCACTGTGGGCCAGGCATGGGGAGCATGCCCCAGCACCATGGCTGAGGAAAACACTGAGGGAAACGCTAAGATGGGGATCAAAACAGACATAGTAGAGCTTCAACTTTGTGGAAACGTGAAGAGCAGCCATGTAGAGCATGAGCAGTTTCCCTCTTCGTCCATCAGAAAACAGTGGCAACCAATCAGAAGATTGTTTTGAAATAGCTACCCCTAAAATATTTGCATTTGTGCTTGCTTTTCTGACACAACTAGGGAGGCAGTTGTGAAACCGTAAAACTGTTGCTCTATGAGGACTGGTGGGCTTCAAATGAAAATAGCATATGAGGGATGTGTTTTTCGGGGAAACAAGTGAGGAAGTTCCTAAGAACACCAGCTGCAGGAAACCAAGCTGTCACAAGAAGTTGCCAAAGCTACCAGGGGCCAATGCTGGGTGCAGGTATTTCCTGACGAGGAGCAGTGCCAGGAGCAGCAAGCCTGCTGCATACACTGGCCTGCCTGCAGAAATTGAGCCAAAACGTCTTGAGTGCAGGAAATTATGAAATCTGCGCTAACACAGATCGACTGCCCGTGGGGACTGTCTGTAGCTTGTTGCCGTCACGCAGCTCAGAGGGGCTGCATGCTTTCTGCTTGTGCCAGGTTTTGGCACTTGCTCTCTTCCCAAAAATCAGATCCCCAAGGTCTCTTGCCTTACTGCAAAGATGATGTTGCCAAGCACAAACAAGACTTACATTCTTCTAAACAGATTATTAAAACCATGGATGTCCCAGGAAACATTATGAAGTCATGCTTGATATAACAATCTTCATTTGGGGTGACTCTGTGTGTGTCTGCGTATGGATGTACACACTGGGAATAGAGGGTACAGGGGCTCTTTCAATCTATTTCCACTTACATGGAAAGACAGTAAAAATTCAAATGGGGAAGTGAAGAAAACAAGTTCCTCTTTCAGTAAACCAGACAAGAGCCAATACTGATTTTTACACCTATATTGCTCTTCTCAGTCCCAGAAAGATCGATGACTCTCAAATTCCTCTCACACACTGTACTTTGGAAGCTTGTACTCACTCTAACAGCCAATGCAAGCTGGCCCTTAATCTTCATTTCTTCCATGAGATCATTCATTTCAGGTATTCTGTATTTCATATCCTGGCTCCATCAGATCTTACACAGTTAATGTGAGCACCAAATTGATCATGAGACATAAGTGCAACAGCCTTTTTTTTCCCTCAGGACCTAGCCCTAAACTCTGCAGTGAGCTTTTACAAACTACCAGCCAGGTCACAGTATATTTCAAAACTGAGCTTGTAGTTTCATGTAAAACAAATGGTTTTGGTTTCTTGCTGCCACAGTTTTCCACCCATTGTGGTACATAAAATGCAGTACTTCACTAGTCCGGCACTTAACAGAGGCAGTTTCCATCTTGTGGTTTTAAATTTCTCAACGCATTTAAACAATCGGTATCTTGGATCAACACACTGCTTATCTCCAAGTCCCAGTAGAGAAGTCCTATGACAGTTATTATGTCTGAGCATGGCTAACTGCTGGAATATCCATCTGTCCTCCCCTGCAAATTTTAGTTTGGCAGGGAACAGTCCTCTTCTGCATTTTCTAGCAGCAGCTTCACCAAAACTAAACCTCTGAAGTATTTCCTTTTTTACTTGGATATGGATAAGCGTGTGAAAGAATCAGACACAATCTTTGTCAACCACAAACTTTAGAGAACCATGAAATCCTTCTGAAAAAGGCATCAACAGAGTTAGGAACGACTTGATTGCCTTCTTATTTTTATAAATCCTGAGTAAACTTAAACACATGGAACCTAAAGTATTTTTACAGTTTATTTTGTTTCTGTCAGTTCTGCTGTTATCTGAGTAGAGCTGCCCGTGTGAGTCAGACTTTTCCCTGCTGAAGTGACTAGAATGGTGCTTCCCCTGTCTGTGCACAGAGAGTGCACACAGTCCAATAACACAGAGATAAAACTACAGAAGTTCCTCTGCAGAATCTTTCCTGCTTTCATTTCTCTCACTCTTCTTCAGACTAATCTATTGTAGCTTTACCTTCTCCCTCCACTATAGACACCCAAGACCATTCACTTTGCTAATTCTCACAAGGTTTTGAAAATTCTTAGCACTTCCTTTTATTCTCACAAATAAATGTCTTTGCTTTTTATTTGCTTTGTAGTTTCTGACATGATCTTTCAGAGACTGTAAAGACAAATAGATTTCAAAGTGGAAGTACATAAGGCCTTTTTGCCTAGTCTAACAAACTGACTGCAATATTTTATAGAAGTATAAAAGAGAGGAAATATTTGGAAGACTAAGATAAAGAAACTGTGAGAAATATTGCAATAACATGGTAGTGAGTATGTCAGCCAACTGATGCATTAATGTTACTAAACTAAACTATAGATTGCCTTTGATGATGGAGAGCATAACTGAAAAGGTAACTGCACAGAGTTTTCTTTGCATCCTCCTGCTGCAGCTCAGCCATGTTTACCTGCTGCCCTGCACAGTGATCTGGCTTGCAAAGCCTCAGGGTATGTGCTTTGCTTCATTAGCCAGTGTTTATGCATGAGCCCACTCTCCCTGCAGCCTTCCAAGAAGCTGGTGGATGCAGATAGCTTGCGGATGCAGGGGCCAAGAGGTGGGCTGTTGCCCAAAAGGGATAGGTGTCCAAGACAAAGACTCAGGTGTGTGCTAACAAAAGGGATGCTTGATCAAAGGCTTCTTCTTTGTGGTGCCTAAAGGCTGAGAATGAGAGCTGCCAGCAGTCAGTTATCCTGCACAGGGAAAGGAGCTGCCACTGTTGGCCAAGCACTCATCACAGTGGGGTCTGCAGGCCCCTGCTCACAAGCAGGCCAGCATCACTGAGGGCTCCCACAGGCAGGAGTGGAAACGTAGACAACAACTGCATTTTTGGAGTTGGCAATGGAACTCACTGAAGCACAAGCCACAGGAGAGGTGAACAAGCCAGAAGAAAAACAGGAGGGAAAAGGCATGTAGAAGAACAGAAAAGGAGAATGATTTCATGATTGTGAAGAAGAGAGAAAGTAGACCCACTGGCAAATGAGAAGGGAAATGAGAAGAACAAAACATAAGTAATCATAAAGTGATTTTGTGGTTATTTGTTTGCCTCCTTGCCTTCCTTGAACAGGAAGGGAGAAAGGATTTGGTGGAAATGTTCCTGGATAAGGTACATAAAACAGAATGTGTGAAGAACTGAACATCAGCCAGCCCAGCCTCCAAAGCAGCTCAATTAATAAATATTCAGAATCATTTGGAATTATTTTGAAATAATGTGAAAAAAGTACTGGAGAAAAGTCTACATGTTGACAGTCTCCAAGGGAAACTTGAGTCATTACTTAACTCTTGTTACTTAGTGCCCACAAGGCACAATCTTCTATACCACTGGTACATTAATATAAGTAATAAAATAAATCACTCTAAGCCAGAATCTTTCCTGGAGGAAATGCTCAGTGAAATCAAGGGGGTAGCTTGTCAGAGGAGCATGGAGGTCCACACCACCATTTAAACACGGATTTTTAGGGTTACATTACAAATAAGCCAGAAAGAGATGACTAAGTTTTTTCAGACTTCATCTGTTTCTGACTCTTGAGCAAAGATATATAAACCTTTTCCTGTCCTGGATTTCAAGCTGACAATGAGGAAACTCATCCCAGAAAATAAAGAATTGCTCACTCCTGGCACAGCAAAGTGTCTCAGGGCAGCCAAGAAGTGGTGGGCAGCAACATCTGGTGCAGCAGCCATGCCCCACTGCAGTCAGTGCAGCCCCACAACAGCCCTTACAGGCAAACTGCGGGCAGATCATTCCTCCTTCTCCTAAGCAGCCACAGAGTAAATGCACAGGCATGTATGTGCCTCTCTCCAGAAAAAACGTTCTCTCACTTTATGAAAAGCTTTTGCAGTGATGAGTTTTGGTGCTACAAATATAAAATGTGAAATTTACTTATTCCCTAGGGAAATAGTGAGCCTGATACGTAGCTCCGAGAGAGCCTAGGATTGCCACTCTATACTAAAACATACCAGTGATGCTGGAGGTTTTCTACGCGCAGTCAGTTACAATATCCTGAATCACATGAATCTCGTAAAAACTGCGAAGTCATAAACAAGCGTCTGACCTTCTTTCCTAACTTCACTTCCTGAAAATAAATTATCATAAAATGGTATGGTTGATGCAATTTTCCAGGAACCAGATAGGAAGGAAAAGAAAGTAAGTATTTTTTTCTGGCCAAAAGATTGATGGTGATATTCATATTTGAAGGGAGGAATTTGCCTTGACTCATAGGAAATATCTTTGTTCTTGGGGATTTAAAAACCGCCTCTGTGGAACAAAATAGATAGCCTGAACTGCTTATGTTTTGAGGAAGGATAACTTTGCCTATTGAAAAGGATAACAAAGTGAAAAAGTATGTTAATGAAATGTGAGGCCATTTTCATTTTTCTTTATAGCTGGCTGCACCAAAGGCAAATGACAGTGGAGAATTATTTTGAAGAGTGTAGCAACATAGAAAGTGAAAGAAGTTTAGATTTTGAATAATTAATTTGGATCATGTTGCTGTTGTCAAGTTGTTCACTTATTTGGAAGACACAAAAATGGATAAATTCTTTGCTTTTAAGAGATTTATATTCTTAATAATGGTGATCTCATTTGATTTTGGTACTAGCTGTCACATATTTACCTTCACTTTTTTCAAACCTACCATAAAGTTAACAAGGATTAATTGAAGCACTAACAGATAGAGAGCTGCAAATCCCCTCCAAAACCCAGTGAAGGTGCTCGCTCATCATCTAACCAAATTTTCTATACAGAAGAATATCTGAGGATTATTAAAACCAACTTCAAACCTGACAGCATCATTATTACAGTCCCAGGGTTGCTTTTATTGCTGAAACATAAGTAGTTCTACTCCTAGAGCAATGATGTTGCTGGAGGAGATGAGCAGCACTTGATCCAGCCTTGCCTGAACTTAAAAGCAACTTTAGTTGGCCTTCCCTGAATGGTGCCTGGGGCTCCGGGCACGCAAATAAATTATATGCTTTAAGCACCTTGAATGGTCCCACTAACTGATGCTTCTTTTAAAGTAGCTTTGGAATCAAACCTAAAACAAATTGGTTTTTTTTTTTTTAATCCAGACCTCCTATACAGAATTCATTTGGAAAATGAAGAAAGAAAATGGAACTCAAACTTTGCACCAAAACAAGCAAGTAACTGGGGCATGTGCTGAAGAAGGTGCCAGGGAGAAGCTCTGCGGCATGAGAAGAGTTACCCCAACTCCCAGGCCTGCTGCAGATACCTAATCCTATTACAAACCATGTTGGATCATTACCAAAACTGTTCTCATGACATTTTCCAGGCCTAAATACCTGCATGTGTTTCACAGCATCAGGCACAGCACCCATAAGAGAGGGCATGGCATCAGCATAGCCAGGAAGGCCAAGGGTGGCAAACCAAGTTGTGCTTCTGGGGTGCATTTGTCAGCTATTTTGGTTTGAACGCACCATCTTTTCAGCTTTGTGGGCTCTTACAAATATTGCCAGATGTTCCTCCAGCTGCACCAGTCAAAGAATTTCTCACAGATGCCCTTTCACAGTAAATGTTTCAAGGAACTTCTCAGCTACTGGACATGGCCACTTTTGGAAGGAGAATTAGGACAATTAGGAAGATGAAGAGAGCTGACTCAACATGGCTGCTGTGTGAATGTTTTATCTGAACACAGGTGTCCCCCTGCAGCCACCACCTTCCTGTCCAGGCACACAGGATGTCTGCTGGGCAAGAGGGCAGCAGCCATCCTGCACACGCCGGAGCTTCCCTGGGCCCCTCATGCGGGCCGGCAAAGCCACCGTTATCCGCTAGGCAAAGTCATATGACAGCACACAGAACAATATTCCTGTGTTTCCTTCCCATTGACTAATTAGTTACCAATTTGATACCTCAGAAAATTAGCAAAATTCCTGCCTGTTGCTGCTAAGTAGCTAAGTTATGAAAAAGCAACCATTTCCTTTAAATTCACTTCTCATTCTACTCTTTTTACAAACATTTCTTCATTCTGCTGGGATATAAGACCTTTTAACATTATTTTCTATCTGTTAGGTTTCCTGTGTAGGAAGCACGATCCTGACGCACTGTATTAATCCTTAAAGAGGATAAAAAAAAAAAAAAAAAAAAAAAAAAAAAGAATAAAAATGTTCAAATTTCAGAATTATTAGGATCCTCTTGAGGATGACTTTCCTGTTTTCCATTTCCTGTCAGAATTTGATTTCACAAAGGAAGCTGACATATGCAAACCCTGATCACATCTCAGTATTAGTTTTATATTTAAACTTATGAGTGTGAGTCAGATTTAGCTTGGGATTTTCAGAGCTTCAGATGCTCATTTCTTTAACTCAGGAAACAGCTCTGCAAGGAAAGCACATCTAAGGACAACATCATGATAGATCAATAAGAGCATTATATGTCATAACACATTTCTATCAAAGATAAAGCACTTCCCACTTGTCTGAAAGATGCACACCTATCTCCTGGAACAACAAAAAGGAAAAGAGACAAAGCAATATATTCAAAATCAAATGCATAAAAAAACAGATGGAGGAAACAGAAATAAACTAAAGAATTTTCAATTTAGATGTCAAAGAACTAACACTGAAATCTTCCTGTACACGTAAACATGACTGTGGACAAAACTGCAACACGGCAGGGGAACACATATTCTCAGAGAAGTCCATTATAAAGCCATATGAATCACAATTTAATTTTGTTATTTCCCTCCATAAACTCTGTCACACAAACATATTGTCTCCTTCACATGCTGTAAAATGAAAGACGAGAATACCCTGTCATATATATCAAAATAAGTTGTATCCAATATACATTTGCATCAAAAGATAGAAAAGATACATCACTGTAGCCAAAAAGGCACAAGAACATAAAGAAGACAAGTTTTGTAGATAAGGATTACATCTTTTATTAGATTAACTAGACTAATTAAAAGAAAGCTAGCAGGAGCACAAACTCTTATACAGGTCTGAAACAGAAGTAGCAAACCAAAGCTTGCTATGAAATTACGTTTCATTACACATCAGAGTCTGTTCCTTTCCTATTGTCACATCAGTCAGGTGATACATTACCCCTCCCCACACTTCAGGGGATAAATTTATCAAATCTTTCCACTTTGCTAAGCAAGTACCAGCTACCTTTTCTGCTGGGTGGCCTAACTTACACACACGTAATTTGGCTTAGAGCAGCTTCCCTCCACTTCTGCCAGTTTGCTTCTACATCTTGCCCAGAGAAGGCCATGTGTGCTCAATAGTTTGCTTTACTCAGCGTACAAACCTCAGCTTGCCAAAGTGTCTTAGGGCACCTCATCTCCATGAATTGTGTCCTGTTTTGTTGCCATCTCTCATGATGCACTAATACAGAATAATACAGATGCCTAGAAATCAAAGGGCAAGTTTCACTGCAGCAGCGTGACAATGATAGAAACTTTTCAAGAATTAGCATCACTAGCATAAGAGAAAAAAAAAACACTTCCATAGTAAGAAATAAATTCTTAGAGAAAATTATAGACTTGTGAATGAAATACGAGAGAATTCTGCATGACACAGTATTTTTAGACTGGATAAATGCAGCGGGGTGACAGTCTTTTTTGTTAGTAACTCAGTATTTTCCAAGAGCAGTTCAACACTAGATTGAAAAGTTATTTTTAAAAGTTTTGTTTCACTCTTCAAACGTGCAGTATGGACTCTAAAATTTTGAGAGCATGCAAGTAAATATCCAAATACTCAAACAGCTCCAGACGGACCATCTAGATTTTGCATTTTGTTACCAAAATGAGAGAGAGTACAGGGTGTGCTTGCTGTCCCTGTGTTCATAGGGCATACTGGGATGAGGTCTGGATCAACATACTGGGCAATGCAGGTGAGCTGGCAGTGGGGTGTTTTAATTAACAAAGTGTTATGCCTTGAGGGTAGTAAAAACAGAAAGTTTTGTCTGTCCTTAACTAATGACATTGGTGCTCCACCTTTCCCATGATGTAATGTGATACAATGTTATCTATGATGTAACCTAGCCTAAATAAAAGGAAAGAAGGTAAGGAAAAAGGCAGGGGAAATATAAATTTCAATCCCAAAATTTTCCAAGCATGAGACTAAAATGACGAGAAAAAAGTGACTCTGTTTTTAGAAGTCCCAAAGCAGCACTGTTGTGTGCAAAAGGCCTTAAGAAGGTGGCCTTCAGTTGTGTTACCATCCTCTTCACATTACACAGTTCATCAACTCTGTTGTTGCAACATTTTCAGGCAATTGATTACCTGGTTAGTAAGCACAACTTAATGACTCATGAGCAGCAGTGTTTGTTGTGAGTGGCACGTGTTTGTTTAATCTACATGAGAAATTATACGAAAAGCATCAGTAGCCATTTCAAACCAGCTGAACGTCAGACAAAAGCAAATAGTTTTATATTTGTAATACTACATATTGGCACTGAACCTTTCTCCTGCATGAAAACCAAAAGGCAAACAAGGAGCCAGTGAATGCTTGTGCCTATAGAGGCTGCATGCATCGCTGGCAACAGCTAGCCATGAAATTGAAAGCAAATATTTGCTCTGCTTAAAAAATGCTCAGACTGTAATAATTGTACAGTGCTGTAAGCTTCGAGAGCTTCTTGAGCATTTATGGAGGCTGCCTCTTTGCTTGCTGAATATTTACTGTGCGTGGGGTGAGGTTCCCAGCAATTGGCTATCAGTCACTCCCCCAGTTAAATCCAGAACATGTTCAAACAGAATTATGCAAGTGAATCAAGTTCTGATATACCATATTTTTAGTTTCCTGGTTCCCTGTAACACAGGTTGCTGGTTTTTTTGGGGCAGTGGGCATGCTCCAAAGTTTAATCCCTCTTTCATTTAAGGTCCTGATTTGGGTTTCTTAAAACCACAATCAAAATCTTGACATTTCCTATGCCAGGCATGCTCCAAGCATTAGGTGGCCTGGGGGAAGTTGAGAGGCTGGATTTGTCCTGTCTCAACCAAGAATAGAGGAGGGGAGTCTGTGGCCAACCTTGGCTACTTTTTGCCTGCTGCCAATCTGCCACTTGACAGCCAGGTTTTCCCACCTCTCACCTCCTCAATAAGCCACAAACTTTAGTGCAAAAACCAAAAAGTGCAAAACTCAAGGAAAACTGAGTTCCACTTACCTGGATACAGGAATAAATGCAGTTTTACAACCCAGAGATCTGTACAGCTCGTGTAGGACTGTGGTCACTGCTGCAGGGAGTTGGATTGAGCTACCATGCTCCCTCCAGCCTGGCATATAGAGCATCCTCTCTGAGATTTACCAGAGGTTTGCATAACCAGCCCCCTCCCCTGTGTTATGAGGCAGCCCTCACCAGGTCTGACAATGCTGTGACCCTGCTCTGGTCCCAGTCACCCCAATGTTGCCCATCACTTCACACTGGCATGCCTCCACTGAGGCTGCCTGGGTGCCAGGAAGGATCCTACTCTAGGGAATTGAAACAGCAGTACAGTGGGGACTCTTGAATACCCAGTCTGGGAAGGGAATATGAAGGTGTGGGAGAAAAAAAAAAATCCCTTGTCCAGCAGTGGGAACTCACATACCAGACAAGTTCTTGTAGAAAACTATTATAGATTAAAAATGCTAGCTCAGGATTCAGAGAAGCAAAGCTGCCTGTGCACCACCTGCCTGTTTCTGCCTGTGCAGTGGCCATTCTGGAAACTGATCTGAGCTCAAGGCTTGGAATAGTGTTGTTCCTAACCTGGATGTGTGCCCCAGCCTTCCTCAAAGCAAATGAGCTGGCTGTGCAACTACAGCCTACTAGGGAGGCATGCTCCTCCCCAGAATCCTCCTTCCCCCTACACCCTTGTAACTTCCAAGCAATTATTTATATCATTACATCCTATACTCACTATTATAGACCAAATTTCAGAAAGTGCTTCAGCACAGAGTATGATTTATGTATGTTTCTGCCTTCATTGCCTTCAAGAAGCTTCCAGTCAGCCCTAACGCTGGCTGAGATTGCCAGAGGTGAATTCCTACAGCCCCCCTGCACACACATGGAGGATTGATGGACTCTGAAAAACCAGCACCACGACTCCTGAAAACAGCAATAGTAGATGACAATCTTTTAGAAAAGCATCCAGAACCTGAACCAGGTAGCATTTGCAATGAACTTGAATATTTCAGAACACCTTCACAAAACGCAGCTACTCCTTACTTTTACATCTGCATTAGGCCATGATGGTAATACTAAAAACACAGTGGGCTATGTACACTAGTCCATAATAATATTTCCAACGCAGCTTCAGTACCTGAGTGTACAAAATTTGCAGGATCAGGCTATGGTTTGCTGCCAAGACGAGGTTTTAAAAGACAGCATTTTCAAATGGACATTTTGGACTAAGCACACACTTAACAAACTGCCGTCAAGTTCTTGCACAAAATACAAGTTCTAAACCTATTTACAAGATTTTTTAAAATTGTAATATATCTCCTGCATTCTAGTTATTCAGAGCTTTATACCCCAGGTCTACTGGTAAAGCATGATCTTGTAAGAATTTTTTCTCCTATCACTTACCTCAGGATAAAGTTTTTTAAAGCAACTTATAGAATTTTACACGGGTCTTAGAAATTTTATTGCACTTTACCTCTGACACAGTCTTATTAAAATGTTACCTGTTTTCTTCATCTTCTGAGTAAGCAATGTGAAAAAGATGGTAAAACAGGAGGGACCTCTAGATGAGTGAAAGCAGTGGGAATCAAAACTACTGAATCCCTTTTCCAGTGTGAAGAGCTCCTGCCAACGTTTGAGCTGTGTATGTTCCACTGATAATCATTATCTTGTTTGCTGTAAAAAGGTATATAATTAGTTGTGTGCATTGCTAAGTTAACAGCATCTTCTGCTAACGTGCTTGTCAGAAGAGGCTGTAGGACAAGGCAGGCAGTCTTCACTCAGATGTTCAACTTCTGGTTGCAGCAAGTGTCCCAGATAGGACACTAAGGGATGTAAGCCCAGGTAGGAGAGGAATATAAGTCCACAGTGCTGAAACACATTTTAGGTGGGCAAATATACATTGGAAGACAATAAAACAGATGCAGGTTCAGTTTTCCACCTCCAAAGATGTCAGGAGCTGGCATGAAGGCAGACCTACCTCTACAGAAGTAAATACTGATACTTAAGGAAGACAACTGAAGTCTTTTCTATTGTAATATCATGCTCCTACCATTAATATGACCATACAGAATTGTACAAAGAGTAGGGATTTCTTCGGGGAAACAGAACTAGCAGATGCTGTATCCAACGAGGCTATGAGCAGTCTCATTTTGTATTGAAAATCTATAGCACCAGGACCTGCATGGAAAACCTTTCCATCCAAAAGAAACTAAACAAAAGGTCTTTTGATTGTAGGATCCTCTCAAGGACATCAAAGGAAAGGACATCTAATCTTGAACTAACTAGTCTTGCTCTAACATTTGATGGGAATCCTAAATAAATAATTATTCTCCTTTTTTCCCCCAAGTTTTCAATCTGCAGTGGGGCTAATAATACTTTACACTTGTAAGCAAAATACTAGGAGATGCTGAAACGAAAAATACTGTGTAAGTTCAAAATACTTAATGTAATCAATAATTCTACAATATGATAGACTCCTCACTTCAATCAAGTGCACTTAAAAAAAAAATTATGTACTCTAAAGATAATTTCCCAAACACTATCCTTGAAATCAGAGGATTCAGATATGGAGTACTTAACTAGATTGCAGGAATGCATGCCATTTCTAGTCCTGTAATTAGGCAACAGAGCAGATCTAATCACTTCATTAGTGTAATGACAGCTGCTATATGAAGCCCAAAACCAGAGAGAGAAATGGGTTACCGCACAGGTACCTTAGAATGTGTTCAAGCATGACTGCTAATAGAGCTGCATACTTTGACATTTTTGTCTGCCATTTGCCTTTTTTCCTTATTTGCAGCTTGAGCTCAGTAGCCTGTCAGTGAGGTGCAACTGGTGTTCAGCAGCTCCACGCTGCACGGGAGACTCCAGGGAAGCAGGCACATCAGCAGGGCTTGAGGCTTCCCTGTCTCAAGCAGATCAGGAAGTTTTGCTATATTTATAACATGAAATTCCATGTTAAATATAGTTTATTAGTTTAACATTCTTTCTACAGAACTTAATTCCCCCATAAACACATTATTAAAGGCAACACATTATTAAAGGCATGGACATTTAATAACCACTGAACACACACCCACAGAGCACTGCCTTGGCCTATAGCACTGTCACAATCTCTAGGGAAGGACTTGCAGGAATACTCAACACCCAATGCCTTGTAAATTATAGATTAAATTTTGCTTTCACTGATTTAATCTAGTTTTAATGAAAAGGGAATTTGTTTCCATTTTAAAGAATTCCAAAAGCTAATGTAAACACCAGGGGAAATATGGGATGGGTACTGGGCACCACATGAGGAACCTGTCTGGTTTTACAGCTGCATTAACAACATCAGATTTTAAATAAAATGACTATTTCTGCTTGACTTGGCCATACTTCCTGACATGCCCTCGGGTGTGTCAATAGCTTTATTTTGGTTTATTCTTTTAAAAAATATTAGTCAACAAAATGTTCTTAAAGGACTCAATTTTAACCTAGTCTTCTACTCCCCGAGTATGAATTTCTTGTGTGTAAAGCTAAGATTTATTCGTTGGTTGTTTACTGTGGTGATTTAAAGAATTCATCATTTTTCCACCATCCTGAAAAGCTTAAGTCATCTTCTTAGGTGAGAATTGTCAAAATAAAGTCACTCCTTATTTCCAAATTCACCCATTTAAGGATTTATCGTGATCCCATAACTTCTGCGGGATACATTATTGCTGGATTACACTAAGATCAGTATGTGCAACCTGGGTACTAACAGGTCAGCATCTAATAACATATATAGTCTGGAAATGAGCACTCTGATCTCTAAAGATACTGAGTTCCCTTAACTCCTATAGATTTAAGCAGCAGTGAGACATGCTCAGCAACTTCGAAAGCTTTAAATTAATGTTATGGATTTAGATATATAATATTTGGCACTCAAACTCTGAATTAAGCTTTTTTTTTTTTTTCTTTTATATATATCTCTCTCTATATATATCTCTATCTTTTAATCTATCTTTTTCTTAACAGTGGAGAATTCAATTACTGGGCTCTGCAGGCCGCTCCTAGATTAAATAAATTAACTTTAGTATAATTTAATACAACACATAACTTAGTATTCTTAGAATAATTTAATTCACAACAGTTATCAATTATTTCACGCTTCTAGACATATCCCATCCTCCATAGATATGCCTTTTATGGTCGGACTAGGAGTTGTAATTTGCATGGACAATTTCTGGCAACATAACATAACAGGTACTGTCCCTCGAAATGCTGAGCAAGCCTTTGAAGTTACTCTATACAAACAGAATTGCAAAAAAGGAGAGAGGATCTCATCTTTGTGTTGTAACACAACTCAGCATCTTGGTCACCACAAAGTCTAAGTTTACTCATTTCAGAAAGATCTAGTCAGACCATATAACTTGGTCTATAGCACTGTAAATTGACATCAAAACCAACACCTTAAAAGTAAGTAGATGGAAGAAAATTTTGTTACACCTACTTTTAAAGTGTGTTTAAATGAAACTTTTACTATCACTACAGGCACCTATCATACTGCAAATCTCTTTGTTTTAGTCACTGCTGCTTTCTTAACCTCATGCAAGAAGTTTGAAACCTTTGTACGCCAGTAAAACGTTTGTTCTGACCAAAGAAAAGAGTTAGAGCAGACGATCAGGAGGTAAGAAATAAAAGCACAACTACCTGGTTTGTTGCATGAATTCCTGAATCGAAAGAGGAAGAGCAAAGGACAACTCCTATTAAACCAGGATTAGCCATCATAGTTGTATATCACCCTTTGGTCAGAAAACTAACAAATGATAACATCTCATGGTCACAGAGTCACTGACATGCATGCAAGATTTTGCAGCCCTGGAAAACTGATTGTCTCAACACGCAGAGTTGGAGGCGGCTGAACACATGTTTAAACATAGTTGATGCTATCAGTGTTCACGAAATCTGTGACAAGTGTGGGCAGTTCCTTTCAGAGTATCATGCAAGACCAGTCATGTACATATCGTACATTACGCCTTGTAGTCAGTGATGTTCTCCCTTGCTCAGCTGCCAGGCAAAATATCCTCCTCTGCTAATTTCACAGATTCAGCATCGGGACCCTTGTAGCAACAGAAGGCTTTTAACATGGCGATAGATTTCCAAGAAACGTTTCTTTTTGTTTGCTAGCAAATCCTGGAATGGCAGACTAGAGAAGCCATAGATATTTGTTGGGATTTTTACTTTATTTCAAAGAAGAAATTTGCACTGTGCAGCACAATAGCTTGATGTACCACTCAGAAAGAGTACATCCACCTCAGCACACCCCATGGTAGGTTTGGGCTTGAGGCACTCCTAGCCCAAGTAGCTACCAGTACTTTGTTCATCCTTGCAGCACATCTGCAACAGTTTTTGAGCCCATAGTCTCTGTGAAGCCTTGGTGGAAAAAGGCTCTCCCTGTCTAATTACTTCCGTTAAGAGGACTGGTACTGACACCTCCTGTGAGCACCCTGTGGCTTAGATGCCGCCTTATCAAACCTGAGCTCATGGGCTCTGCAGCAAATGGACACAAATTCTTCTTTCCGAAAAACAAAACCAATGAAAAAAAACAGCCTCAAAATTCTATGTGCATTTTAGTTCAACATGATTTAGATGTAGTACTGAGGTGCAAAAATAGCCACTGCCAACACCCTATGCTTCCACATCACTCTTGACCATTCTTGAAGGGCAGTCAGAGATTACAAAGGTGTTCAAGGTCACTTTCCGGCAGCAAGCATCTTCTCTGCAAAACACAGGATTTTTCTCCTTAAGGTGGCTTTTCACATCTGGTCTGTTCTCTTTTATTCTTCTCTCTTTCGCACGATCACTAGCATGTAAGTTCAAGCATGCCACTGACGGATGTACTAAAATAGAGGTGAAGAGAACTCTGCAAGCACCTCCAGCTCCACCCGTCAGGCTTGTCACATCACCTGTGAATCCCCCACCCCAGGCACATCCACCTCCACCTCCCGCAATTCCATTGCCCTGGGCTGTAGCCATATATTTGCCAGAGGGCAAAATAGTTGAAATGGGTAATCATACAAAATTAATGACGCTCTGTCATCAGCTTCGTGCCAGGTGCAAGAATTGTGCTTGGAATGTCTGGTAGGCTTTGCTGCAATTTGGAGCAAAAGACAACAAAGACGCCAATCAAGTCCCCCTTTCAATGAAATGCACCCCAAATCAAACAGCATTCTGAAACTGCATGGAGAAAATTGCTAAATGCTCACACGTGATAATTTAGTAAACCAAGGAAGTATTTGGTGTCTTTTGATTTTAGCTTACTTTACTATGTAGGTATATTTTTTATTGCATACTAGCAGTTTCCATTAGGCAGTAAAAGTTAGTCAATAAGCATCAATTTTTGAAGGACAGTTCAGAAGGGAATTTTCCAGACTCTGTAAGAACATTGCACTTCAGAGAGTAGTTCTGAAAATGAATATGGCTGTTGATTCATTTTAGGCTGGCAAAATATAGTCTAAAGAATATTTGAAAGCTGTAGATCTGAACAAAACAGAGAAAGGCCCAGGGCTATTTCAGAGGAAAGAAAAGAGGATCTATTTTGACTAGATAGAAGTGCATTAAAAAGCATTTGAGAAGAGAACTGCCACTTCATGACGGGTAAGAGAAAAAAAAATGATGGGCCTCAAATATAAAAGCAAACTCCTGAATCTTTTTGGTATATCTGAAACCAGATATGGGAATGAGATTATGAGTGAAAAGGATAAAGACCCAGAAGGAATGAATAAGGTCAATAAGTGAATGGTACAAAAATCTGGTGAAAAAAATTTGCAAGAAACCATAAAAAAGTAGAAGATGCTTGCCACAAGCACCAAGGGTTCACAGTATACCAAGGCAAACAGAGCCAACAGTGATAAAAAATCAGAGAGATATTAAGAGGGAGAGTGAAGAAATCTGAAATACTAGAAGAGCAAAGTAAAATAGTTTCCACTTCTTATAAGTGCTAAGAATTTTGTGGAGCTATATTAAGGTATGTTAAAAAGATTATTTTTCAAATTCTACAAAAATGAAGTACCTTGATTCTAAGAATGTGCACGCCAAGGTAAGAACCAAATACTCCGCCTTTACAGCTATAAAATGAAAGCTGGTAGCAGAACACATAAAATCAATAATCATTCATCTGATAGCCTGATAATGTTCTGTTTCAAAGAAACAAAGTAGTTTCCTCTTATTCTCTACAGCAATACCACCTGACCACATCCACTATATAACACACACTTTTATTCAGTAATCTGGGGCAGAGGTTGATTTCCAGTTCACGACGTATAATGTAATTGAGTCGGAATGAACTGCAAATTCCTTCTTCTCTGCTTTTGGGCATGGTGCCTTGCATGTAGAGCCGGATGGGCAGTCAAGCCTATAACTTGGAATCCAATCCCACATCTTTTGTCAGCCTGAAATTTCTCTGGGATTGCATATGATTCTGGTGTGAGCACCAAGAGGTTTATTCACATGAGGAAGTGTTGCAAGAGCAGCCCTTGGCTTAACGCCCTTGGGCAGCTAGCTTTTCCTTGGGCTTCACTCTCACTGCTGGGATGACAAGGCTCTTGTCCTAGCAAGGTGCAATGGGATGGGTGTAAAGATATTGTTGGAGTGGGTCCAGAGGAGGGCCATAAAGATAATCACGTGGCTGAAACACCTTTCTATGGGAAAAGGCTGAAAGATTGCTGTTGTTCAGCCTGGAGAAGAGAAGGGTCCAAGGAGACCTTATTGGTCTTACAGTACCTAAAGGGGGCCTGTAAGAAAGATAGTGACAAACTTTTTAGCATGGCCTATTGCAGTAGGACAAGGGGTGATGGTTCTAAACTGAGAGTCAATTTAGATTAGATATAAGGGAAAGTATTTTTTTCCTTATTCTTAAATTACAAAGAGAGTGGTGAAACACTAGAACAGGTTGCCCACAGAGGGGGTGGATGCTCCACCCCCGGAAACATTCAAGGTCAGGTTGGACAGGGCTCCGAGAAACCTAATCAAGTTGAAGATGTCCCTGATCATTGCTCATTGTTCATTGGACTAGATGACCTTTAAAGATCCTTCCAACAAAAACTATTCTATGAAGTGCCCTATTGAAAAAAAGATGTGGCAGAAGCGCCAAAATGGGAATCCAATTTGTATGTGCAAAGCCAATGATTTGAAAACCACAGTTCTTAACGTGTATCATCTGCCTTTTTAGCCAGACATTTAGAATACCCAACATTTTCAACATTTAGTGGAAGTTCCAGAGCAAACACTTCAGGAAGCTTCTGGAAGATTTACCATGAGAGCTTGCCAGGAGCTGTTCTCCCCCACTGTGGGCAGCCAGGCAAACTGCCCCCAAAACCTACGCGATCCAGCATCCTTTTACTCCTTGCCTTGTGATATCCCATGCGAGTCATGTGTTGTGTGGGGTGAAACTGAGGACAGCTGCAATGCCATCTTGCTTCAGGTTCATTCTTAAAAAGTTTTTTCCAAGTCAAAAAGCTCATACAATGCTTTCTAGAGATTAGTATGGAAATAACAAGCTACAGCAAATCACCTGTGCATCAAATCCCCCCTTGCATTCGTGAAAGGTGTCTCGCCCCAGCTAGAAATGCTCTGACCTCTCGAACGCATGGCAGCATTTTCAACATACACATTTTGCATGACGAAACAGGAAATCGGGTTACAAGATAATGCCAGATCTCCCGTAGCCATTTCAGACCACAAAAATCCGACCTGCCTGCTAGGAGGCGTTCTCCTGTTTGCAATCGTGGCGTGAAGAGGGAAACATTATTTTCTGTTTTTGTAAAAAGAGTAAAAAATTTTAAAAGAAAAAAAAAAAAAAAGGTGCTGAACATCCATGGGGCCGGAGAGCTGCGGCTGCCGGGGAGCGCCGTGGGTCCCCTGCCCGGACCACGTGCGTCCGTTCGCCCCGCGGGGACGGCCCGGCCGCGGCCCCGCGTCCCGCAGCACCTGGCGGCGCGCCCCCGGCCCCGGCCCCGGCCCCCGGCCC
>JAYRBT010000042.1:29982853-30049039 GCA_036023395.1 Myiotriccus ornatus | reverse complement strand
CGCGCCCGGCGCGCTCCCGCCAGCCCGCCCACCTCCACATGCACACACCCGCGGCGGGAGGAGACGCGGCATCTTCCTCGCCGTCTTCGTTTCGCCAGTTTAATTTCCCTTGCATCCTAGCCCCTTTTTCTTCTTCTTTTTTTTTTTTTTTTAATTTTAATTTCTTGTTATCCCTGTAATTATTTGTCGCGGTGCTCCAGCCGGCTCCCGGCGGATAGGGTGGATCGCTTCTCGTGGGATCCCCGCAGCTCCCGGGGAAGGTAGGCAGCAGCTGATGCAATCGTGGGGACGGGGCCGCGGCTCCCCGCGCACCCTTTGTCTCCGCGCCGCGCGGGCCGGAGCCCGGAGCGCTGAGATCGCCGCGCTTTGTCCCCGCCGTCTGCGGATCTCCCTCCGCCCCCCCCCCAAAACGTGCCTCCTCGCCCCCGGGTGCTGCGCATTCCAAACCCTAAAAATGCGCGCAGCGAGCCGGGGAGGGGCTGGGGGAGCCTGGCGGGGCGGGAGGGGACGGCGGGCTGTGGCCGGCCATGCGGCATCTCCCCGCGGCTGGGGCGCATTGCCGGGCCAGAGGAGGGGGGGCGATGCTGCCCTAGCCAGCTGCTGAGACGGGCAGGGGACAAAAAAAACCCCAAAAGCCCAGCAGAAATAAAGCAAAAACCTGGTAGTGGGCAACTACGAGCTTCCGCTTGCAGCGGAAAAAAAAAAAAATAGTAGTAATAGTAATAATAAATGAGTTTGCCCCTGGTGACGGCCGGGCCGCGGGTGCCGCAGCCCCCGCACGGTTCGCGGCCGCGGTGTAGCCCTGCCCGGCTGTGGAACATTCTTGCCTTTCCCTTAAACCCGGCGCTGCTATGGGGTCAGTGCAAGTTTTACGGTATTCGGAAGATGCAGGCGCGCACGCGTGTGCGTGGTGGCCCGTAAGTGCATAGTAACAGCTGAGGTAGTCGCTTTTAATGAGCAAAGGCGAGAACAAAAAAGGGCCGGTGTGAATGCCCGGCTCACGTGTGTGTACGTCCAGCTCGCTTTTGTGGCAGGGAGCTTGTTCCATTGTTTTGCAGAGAGTTCGTAATGCAACCTGTAGCTAGGATGCGTCTGTCTCCTTGTGAAAGAGGAGATGAGGAGGTGTGTAAACCCGTGCTTTGTTATGTGACATTGGAAGGACTGAAATAAACCCCGGATCTGGCAACTGGTTTTGTGGAAGTTGAACTATAGTCTGCTTGTGCCACCAGCCGAACTCACCGGATGTCCTTGGGCTATTCAGCATCCCAGACTCCTGTGGGGCATTTCTACCAACCTCTAGTCCGAATTAGAGATTGGAACCTATGCTTTGTGGTGCTTCATTCACCTTCAGGTTTGTTGGGCTTCTACACGTGCTTGAAAGGCAAAAGAACATAGAAGAGCCATTGTTCTAAAAGTAAAGTGTTAGAAAAAGATACTTGTTAGTTGATCAAATACATTCCGGGAATAAAAATAAAAACCAAGAAAATTTCATTCTGAGTCCAACATGCTTAGATCAGAAGTAAAAACAGCTACAGGGAGAGAAAGAAACAGCATCCTTCCATCTAACATTTACTTCATTTGCTACCAAAATACCAACTTTGTTTTAAAAGCCTCTAAAAGGAAATTCCATCTGTTGCTGAAGGATATAGATATCAAAAACTGCCCTTTTCAGGTTAGGAGCCCCTGCCGAAATGGCTCTGAAATCTGCTTGCAAAACCTGCCTGAAATCTAGGAACTGCCATATTGCTGGTAAGTAGAGGCCTTCTGCTGAGGCTTGATGGAAATTCACTGACTAAAATGGGATCTGCTTCACAGTCGTACTGAATGACTCCTATTTGACTTTGCCTTTTCGGAAGGTTTTTTTTTTCTTTTTAAGAGGCACCATAGAGAGAGCACTTCAGTGAAGCATACTGCAGCATCCTCTGGCTTGTCACTTGAGACTGTTTATGTTGTAGTTGGACCAACTGGGCTTTCTAGCCCAGGTGAGGACGGGAGACAGTTGTTGGTGGTGACCGTCACATTCCATATACACCTGTGCAGAGGATTATCCTCTGAGTTGTTTGAGGCTGTTTGAAGACTGCTGTAAAACACAGAGTATCAACTATCCTTCATGGCCAAATCCTGCTTTTCACAAGGGTTTTAGAGGATGGAAGGAGAGGCAGGGCTCTCTCAGCCTTTGTGCTTGCAGGCTGCTTGTCCTGGGTCTCTGTCCTACATTTTGAATGTGTTTTCTGGTTTGGGTGTTTGGTTTTTTTAGCAGGGGAAAAGAGGTGACTGAGCAGAAATGAGACTTTCCTTCCCTCTGTGCTCTCCTCTGTCTTTCTATCAGCCTGCCAATTTCTGTAGAAATCCATGTAGCATGTAGCATGACAATAACCAGAGCTTTAAAAGTTTGTATTGTGAAGACAAATGAAATGCTGTGGGAATATTTAAATATTTTAAGCCTGAATTCGGTTTCCTTTCTGATGGATATTTACTACTGTGACCTTAATCCAATCCAAGAAGTCTGAGCGGCTGCTCTTGGGAAAAGTGGCAGCTTTTTCATGTTTTGCAGTCAACTCTCATAATATTTGTCTAAGCTTATCAGATAAATATCACTCTGAGTCTCTTAGAGTCAAAACTGAAGTAGAGAAATTACTTGTAAACTGGGGCAGAAGGCGAGTTACATATGAACTTATACAAAGGGTTCTTCCTTCTGTAGTACAAAATCAATTGAAATAGGAATTTCAGAGCTGCCATTTAACCCTTACAAATACATCTGGGTAGCCTGTTTTGTTGCAGTGCCCCGTAAAGCCCCAGTCATATAGCATCTCCACTTTCTGTGGAAGACAAGAGTTTATTTGTGGCAGTGCATTCTGGGATCTCTTCTCAAAACCGAGACCATCAAGAGGATTTCACAGAGAAATATAATTAGGAAAAAATGTGACTATATTCCTCTGCCAAATGCCTTTCCTAAATTGACTGGGAAGGGCTCAAAACAAAAATGTAGTTAAAACCATTTTCCTTTATGGTTCATCTTTAAGTGTTTTGCCTAAAGTAATGAATCACTGGGTGAATCAGACTGGGATTTTATGGTTTCTTATTTGCCTGCCTTTGATCAGCTGAGTAGCCTGTCGAGACTTAATTTGGGACTGTGTTCTCTTTATGGCAGCATGGAAGGGCAGTATGGAGAGTGTTGGGGCAAAGCAGGAATATTTTCCTGTTGCAGCGCAAGGTCATGCACTACCAAGAGAAAGGTTGACAATCCACATTTGTGCTCATCACTTCTGAGAGATGTATAGCATCCTTTTCTGAGCTTCCTTCCGCTTCCTTCCCAAGTCTTGTGTCACTTGTTACCCCCCCCCCCCATCTTATCTTTTAACTGTTTCCATCCTGCATGCTGTGGGAGCTGTGTGAGGGAGAAGGAGCCTGGAAATGAAAGGTGGTGGTTTACAGCCACCAAGGAAACAGCTGCAGCAGCTCGAAGGCCTTCCAGCTGCTGCACTGCTTTCAGCCTGGCGCTGTGTCCGATGAGCAGGACGGCAGTGTGCTGGCACCTTGTCGGTTCTCTGTGGCTCCTTGAGCCCAGCTGGGGCTGGGCTGCCGCGGGACCAGAGTGAACCTGCTTCCTTCCACTGCTCCTGTGGCTGCAGCCTGCTGCAAAGGGGCAGAGCTGAGGAGCTGGAGGCAATGACATTTCAAGTACTGCAGCTGTTTGCTCAGTGGATGTGAGTCAGTCTTTAATTTCCAAGCTCTTTGTTATCTCAGTGGCTCTTCTCTAATCTCCCCATTTTGTCCTTCCTGTAGATGAGAAGTAAATCTGGAGCTTTATGTTCCTCATGTCAGGTGTCACTAATGCGGAACAAAAAGGAGATGTTTGCTTCCCCGCCTCCCAGCGTGATACTGTTTTGTATAAAGTATTTTTGCTTTTTGTCGTGTAAGTAAATAGTTTGTGCACAGAATTTCAGGCTCAGCGTTTCACTGTTTATGTCCATGGTGTCTTATTGGTCATATTGCTCTACTTTGAAAGAAGTTGCAAAAGTATGAGCAAAGACATATCACATCTCGGGCTTTGCAGGACTAAAACCAGCTTGTGTGAAAATCAAGTGGTGGATTCTAATGAACTGTAACCAATCAAAAGGAATTCTTGGCAAAACTCCCTTTGAGAAGGAAGTTGAGTCACGTTTCATCTTTTGAGCAAATTAGTTTGAATTTCGTAGTTGAAAGTGCTTAGTGTGTCTTGGATATTTACAAATCCCAAGACTGACTGTGGGAAGCACACAGTGAATGAAGCTCCCCTTTGGGTGTGCAAGGGCACGTTACAAAAACTGTATCCAGGGATGGGCTAGGTGTCTAGCTCGACCAATTACCCAAATGCCTCTTGCATACTGGCTCAGCTTTTGGGCAGTCATATGCTTTAAGGTGACATTTTATGAATGATGTAATTTATGAGATATGAAAAAAAAAAAGACATGTGAATTAAGCCATCACCATTACCACCAAGAGTGATGATGTTACTGTTAAAACACAACTTCTAGCAAAGTGTTTTCTGAGAATACACCTCTTCCAGGTATGGCCCAGAAAGGATTCATGCTTGAACCAGCTGAATAAATAAAGATATATTGTCTGTATTACATTTTTTTTCAAATACAAAGTTTTTGATCCCATTACTGCTCTTGTGGAATTTAACAGTCCGGAAAACTGGAGTTGCAAGGATTTTTCTTTTTTTTTTTAAATGTTTCAGAAGGCAACAGAGAAAATGACCACAATTCTTGGAATGTGCTTTAAATGCTTATGAAGGTCTCAGTGTCCTTGAAAAAAAAACTTTCATTTTATCTTCTTGTGTCATCGTATAGTCCTCCTGAAGTCTGTGACCAGTTGTAATCTTTCAGTGTTCTGTAAGGAGCACACAACAAATAAATTATCCATAAAGGGTTTTACAAGACACATCATGGAATGTTTGAAGAGAAGCCAAGCTCCTAGGCCAGAGCAGTGCTTTTTCTACTAAACAGAGGGGCTGGGTCAGCTATCAAACAAAGACCCTTGAGGTTCCTCTTGAAGGGTCATTAACTCTTTCCTGGTTTTCTCTTAGGGTTATTCCTGCTTCAAGGAGAGTGGTTACCCATCTGAGTATAAAAGTTTGAAATAAGAGCAAAATTCTAATTTCTTCTTCATGATTTACTTTGTGTGTGTCTGGAGAGAGGGATTTGATGGCAGGTCTATTGAAGTTCTCCTTTTGGGAGGTTTAAGGATGGACAGAGTAGTAGGTACTGTGACTGAAGTGATGGGGATTTCTGCAGTCACTCTTCACATCATTATTTACTGCCTTTCAATGTGAATTAGGAATAAAGGTCAATTTAGGAACTCTTGCCAACATAGCCTTTTTATTTGCATTTCTTTTATGATATTTCTCGAATGAAAGGCTGTAAAAGTACAAATATGCTGTTTCCAGTATAGCTCAGTATCAACATATGATGAATTTCTGTTAGTTGGTACAATTTGGGTTTTTCTTCCCACAGCATTAGTGGCACCTACACCTGAGGTGGCAACTTGCTTAGCTTAGCTATGCCAGCACTGAATCTCCCTTGGGGAGCAAAGCTATTGCAATTGTAGGGAATAGCTCAGTGAGACTTCAGACCCGTCCTGTGGGTCGGGGTAAGCTGTCCTTCAGCAGTGCCAGGCTCCGCTGTAGAGGCCAAATGACAAGCCTGGAGCTGACACTTGACTTGCAGCGAATGAAGCTGGTTGACACGAACACTGTCCTTTGGAACTGTAGATTTTATTTAGGCTCTTCGATTTGTCACATGGGTGAATTTGAAGTGAGGAAATTTATGTGACCACTTGTACTCCATTGACTGGGGAGGGTGCCCAGAGTGATTAGCGGTGTAATCTCTCTGTATATCTCTAAGATAACTGTATCTTTGCAAAAATTTTGTGATTTGCAGAGTGCTTTATTCCAGGTATCACATTTATCACCCTTTCTCTCTGAATCTTCAAGCGCTTCACAAACTGAGTGTTATTGTTGCTATTATCATCTTAATTTTACAGATGGAGGTGCTAAGGATGTGTTAGTTTTTCTTTGCAAAAGATCCGTGATGAGTTCATGCCATGACAGTGAAAATTGCAGCCCCACCACTCTCTCCTCACCCTCCTTGTGTTTTGGCACTGAGGTCAGGTTTTCTCATACTTGGAAGTGCAATGCATTATTTCACTCAATTTTTTTTTTTTTTTTATTTTGGTAGGTTTTTTTAGTAAATCACCCTAGCAAGAACCTGAGGCAGATTCAAAGATGACTGTTGTGCTGCTTCAGGAGCAACTTGTCTGCCTAAAAGCTGGAATCTGCTGAAATGATTGCTGACGCTTCAGCTTGCACTAAGATTTCACTCCAACTTATAGAATCATAGAATGGTTTGGTTTGAAAGAGACCTTGAAGATGATCTTGTTCCAACCCCCCTGCCATGGGCAATGACACCTTCCATTGCACCAGGTTGCTCAAAGCCCCATCCAACCTGGCTTTGAACAATTCCAGGGATGGGGCATCCACAACTTCTCTGGGCAGCTTGTTCCAGTGCCTCACCATCCTCCCAGTAAAGCATTTCTTCCTAATACCCTAACCTGTTTTAAGTTTTAAGCCATTCCTCCTTGTCCTATCATTACATGCCCTTGTGGAAGTCTTCATTCAATTAGTTTTCTGTAGAAGCAGAGTTTTGGTTAAAACAGACAAAGCTTGTCACTCCTTATGATGAAGCAGTGAGCTATGCTCCTGCCGCTCTGGCCCTGCAGTGTTTCAGTGACAGAGGACCAGAGCAGCAGCTCCTGAAGCCAGAGCCACACGTCAGTGAGCTGTGCAGCCAGCTCTCTAGTGTGCTGTTTACCTCACATGAGTGCTAATTTCAGCACCTGCTTTTGAAACACTTAATGGGGAATTTATTAAGCACAGGCAATGTCAAGGCGGTTCTGAAAATCCTCCTGGGGCACCATGATGCAAAATGGTACCCAGAGGAGAAGCTTCTCTGTTTGAATCTCAGATGAACATTACACAGGTTTTTAAATGCCAGGGGATACAGATCCTGGTACAGAGGTTGTCAGGTCTCTAAAAGAATTGTTTATTTTAGGAATTCACGGTCACAAGAAGCTTTAGGATTCAGTGGGCTTGGTCCTTGCTATCTCAGCAGTTGCCGTCTCCTGTGGCTTTATCCTTTTATAAAAAGATCGTGCTTCTCTTCCAAAATAGGTAGACTATTTTATCCCTGCAGTCTCCATGAAGACTGTTCCAGAATGTCACTGCTTAAGCTACCCTCTGCTTGCCAGTCTGCATTTATTTATCAGCAGCCTAAATCAGTGATTTCAAAAATATTTTATTGTGCCAACATTTTAATACCCGAGCAGTTTTCTTCCGGTGTCTGTGGTGGAAATCTCTTCTGTAGAGGAGTTAAAAAGGACTCAGTTAACATGCCCCAAGCTCTGTCCTCACACCAGGCTGTACCAGGCCCTTTCAGCCACCATAACCATGTGCTTAGTTGCTCTTTCAGTGGAAAAGAACAGATCTTGCTCTACTGTTAGCCTCTAGACTGGCCTTTAAACTTTGCAGTTTAAAAAAACTGAAGTTTAGACAGGGTGGGCCCTTGAGGAATTGTTAAGAGCACATGTAAATTTTAAAACTGCATTTCTGAGAAAGTATTTACAGGGAAGAAACTGCTCATTTGCAAAGTCCTCTTCTGCGCGGTGGAGATGTGGTATAAAACAGAAGTATTGACTTCTGTAAACTTAATTTGAAACAGGCAGCTGTCCTAACTGAATAAGTGACCTACGTCTTCCTGTCTCACCCTGCAAGAGCTGGCGATGCTCATGTCTCTTTAGTTGCATGCAACCAGTTCAATCGCTTTGAGGTAGCCCTGAGAAATTTAAAAATATTCCCAGATTAATCTGGCATCTGAGTGTTCACCACATACCCCAAGGTGAATAGTTGTTTGGCAGTACTGCAGGAAATCCATTCACAAAATGGGAATTGAGAGAGTTGTGCTGTAGGAGCTTGTTTGTGAATAACATGCTGTTACCTCACTACCATTCTGGAGTTGTAGCTCAGCTGAGAGCTACAACAGTGGTTGTTGGACTCCAGCAGATAATTGGTCTTTCAGTTGATTTGCATTGCTGATAAGGAAATATGTCATTGTAGCAGACTTCTCTGATCTGCCTTTGGTGTTATTCTCAGTGCTTTTATGCAATGAATCTATCATACAAGAATTCACCTGATCATCTAGACAATAACTGGTTGACACAAGGTATACATTACTCTTTCTCCCATGATACATGAGCTCAGGGATTTGGTTTTGTCTGCTTCTGTCCTTATTCATTATAAGTTTAACCATGCACAAAGCATCATCTACACATCCACTTTACCAAAAGTGTGTTGGAATATATATATTAGTAGAACAGAGTAGTGGATAACTCTATCCCTCTTTCTCTCCACTTAGCATCAGCATGGACACAATGTGCTTTATATTCTAAAGTAAGAATGGTGAATATACAGAAGTCAAACACCAAATATCAAAATGTGACTTGGACAAGCAAATAATTTTTATTCCTTATTTTGTAGGCAGTTAATCTCTTTTTCCTGAAACAAACAGGCATGGTTTGCTCACAAGTTTGTAAATAAAGTACTGTCTTCAGCTGTTGGTTGAAGGACAGGGTAAATTTGTGCAGCTGATCTCATTAAGGCATATAAGATTACTACTGTTCTGCAGTGCATTGAGGTTATAACCTGAGGTCCATCTGACAATACAAAATTGCGTGGTAAGGATGGTCTCTCCTGTGCAGTTTTCACTGGTTTCTTCTGGTGATATTTCCTGCTGTTGGTGGTATACAACTTAAGAGTTTTTTCTTGTGTTTTATTTAGGTTGCTGACACTGTGGCTGCAGTTTATTCACAAGATACCAACCAAACACTAGTATTTGAAGAACCACTTGGATAGGCACAGTTCCTCACCCAGCATGCCTTTCAAAGCTGGATTAGAACTGACTGAATTGCAGAATATGACTGTCCCTGAAGATGATAACATCAGCAATGATTCAAATGATTTCACAGAGGTGGAAAATGGCCAGATAAATAGGTGAGTATTTTTCCACTGACGTTTCCTCTGCTAAGAAACACACTGTTTAAAAACAGCATTCTAATTTTCAGTATATGTCTTGAATTATTCATTACCAAGTCATGCTCCATTTGAAGATGTAATTTGAATTTCATACGTAACATCTGTTGGGCATAGGCTGCAATAGCAGATAAGGCAAACAGAGTGGCAATTTATTCATCGTTTTGAATCTTTCAAATTAGTCTAATAAAATTCACAAACGCATAATGTAGCAAAAAGCCAACATTTTGAAATATCTGCTTGGACACAGCAAGGAAGTAGTAACAATCAATACAGTGGCAGAATTTGGGGCAAATCTTGTTGACCTCTGATCCCTGGTATTACAATTTTAACCTGCCTGGCTACATCCATGCATCCAAGCTCCTGGAGATTTACAGCTGGTGTGGTTGGCAGCAAATGTAGTCCCAGTCCATGTTTGCAATTTGGCAAGATAAACTGGGCAGCGGTTTGCTCCCTTCAGGCAGGGATGGCAAGAAGATGGTAAAACAGAGTATTACACCTAACTCATATCAAGTTTCAAAAAAAAGCATGAATACTGGTGAAAATTGCTAGTTACAATTATTAGGCTGTTGGCTTTTTCTATAAGCAGTACAGTCATTTCCAGAGACCTGCCTTTTCCACCAGAGAGTAGTTCTCCAGCCCTTCCTGTCAGACTCCAACAGGTGCTGAGCCAACTAGTTTATAGCAAAGACCTGCTGACAGACTCTGTTTGGGTTTTGTGAGCTGTAAAACAGGAAGCTCTTTTTTGATCAAACTTCCTATTCAAATATTGCAAACCAAGGTGGAGCACACTGGCTGGCTGGTAGCTGCATGGGGATCCAGCCCTTTAAAATCTTCTCTTGCCCTTTTTTTCCTTTTGGCAGTGTCTTCTCTGGCTATCTGGGAAACTCACTTTCTTCTGTTAAAACAAAACTTAGGGCAGTTTTTTCCCAAGTGGGGGTAGAGTCATGTGACTCTCACAATTGTGTGGGTGGACAGGGAGCTTGGTGACGGGTATGGGAATAAGCACTCAGCACTGGTCATACCTGTTCGTGTAGCAAAGCCAGACAGCCATGCTGTGGGATGGAGCAGGGGGTCCCTGGCTGGTGGTGTGGGTGAGCCCTCAGCAGGAGGGTGGCAGCCCTCATCGCCTGCCCTGGGGAAGTCCTGGGGCCGTGGCCAGCAGGGCGTGTGGTGGTGTGACCACAACAGCTGCGCTGAGGAAGATTAGAGCTGGTCAGGAATTTTCTGATGCAACTGCTTTGATGGAAAGTGCCAAAACGAAATGCAAACCACTTCTGTGTTAAAAAAAAAAAAAAAAAAGGGGGAAGAGCACGACACAAAACCACTCCAACTTTGCCAAAACAAAACAGGTCCAGTATGAACCTGCTTGCTTTCCTGCTGGTTCATGTTGTAAGGAGAGGAGCTCATGGGCTGACAGTAGTAAATTTGCTCCGTTTAGCCTGTTGAGAATTTATATCCTTGAGAGAAGGAGTGGCTGTACCAGGCTGGCTGCACCTCCCCAGCGCTTTGGCTGATATCACCAGTAACTGTTATGGGGGAAAACCCTGTTGGCCCTTCATCTTTCAATGAATGTTTATGGAGGGTGGGGAAGGAGTGTGCCATATGTGCCTTATTCTTTGCAGTCACAATGTGCTTTGTGGAGTTCAGACGTAGTAAACGTGGCAAGAACTGTGTTGAATTCAGATTGCCTGCGAAAGGAAGAAATAAAATGGGGTGAAGGAAAGAGGGTCAGAAACTCAGAATAAGAATTTCTGATTGATGCTCTGGCTCTTAGGGCAGATAAACATATTCCACCATTTTCCATTCCTTTCTGGGTAACTTTTTTTCTGCAGACAATCATTTTGTTGTATGATGTAGCCCATTATGGTTCTCTGTTATCCCTCTGCCAGGGCTCTCATGGGACAGCTACTTACATCCCACGCATGAGTATTTTGCCCTATATATCCCTATATATCCTGTTTTGTTCATGTTCCACTCCGTGTCTAAAACAAATTTCAAGGCAGCTCGTGCTGACCACAGCTTCCAGTGCAGCAGCATGTTGGCATCAGTGCACCCCTGTGAGCATCCGCATGTGTGATGAGCAGGGGAACATATCCTGCTCTGCACCCCATGCTGAATGCATCCTGAAAGGATGTAGTTATTCCCTTTCTATAACTGTCCTGGGAAACACCATTTTTCCATGGAGTAAGAGGTTAACAGACATAGGGAATAACACATTTTGTGCTGCCTGGCACATGGTATGAGGCCTTGTGAAACTCCAAAGTCCATCAAAATCAGTGGGACTTTTTTTGTTGATTTCACTTGAGCTTTAGATTAGATCTGTAATTTTCAACTAACTTGCTTTTTGTTGTTTCAACCTGTTTGATTTTGCATACTGTATTTAATTTTGAACGTTTCTTTCCCCCTGCATAATTGTTCGAGCTCAATGTAGAACAGAGTTTTTAAGGGTCTTTTGGAGAAGGTATACCAGGCAGAAGCTGATTCCAAGTCTGATTGTAAACTCCAAATAGTTCTTGATCTTGGAAAGGAATTCTGTAGTTTCCTTTGGATTTCCAGCCTTTTCCAGGCCTAAATATACAGTCGTATCTAGGGAGGGGATGTTTTGAAGAGGCTGTACTGAGAGGGGTTTTTTTTTAGTATGCAGATGTTGAATGGAAATGCCAGTCAAGAGATTTGCATCAAATTCAGACATGGATTTCGTGATCTTTAACCATGTCTCCTGGCTATAAAATTTTGCCATCTCTGCACATAACTGTAAATCAGTATTTAGATGACTTACTCCTTATCTATAACTACGACAATGGAATACTTTCAGGAAGCTGATATCTGAATGCCTGTCTTGGTTTACAGCTACTAGTAAGTCATCAGCACCCTTTGTTTTGTTAAAAAGGTTGTTAGTAGGTATACCAAGATCTTGTCCAAGTTTCACAGAGTAAGTCAGACCAAGCCTTCTTCTGCATTTCTTGTTCCAGCCTGCCCTGGAAATCTTTGCCACTGCTCAAGTTAGCATGCAGTTTGAGAAGCTGCCTAAGGATAAAGTTCTGTCATCTTAGCAAAACTAACTTTCCCTAACAAATGTTTAAGGAATCATCAAATATCATTTTAATTTAATTATGTTTAAACATATCTGAGATAGCTAAATGGTTTTTGGCTAACTCTGCTTAGCCAAAATGGTTAGCTTGAAGGTATCACCTTAACCAAACATTTTTCATTGAAGTCCTTTAATAAATTAAGTTTGGAAACCATAGTTTAACATCATCCTTTTAAAATCGCTTTATCAGTAATACTAAGTCTCTACTTTGCACTAAATCAAACCAGGAAAATGATTAGATTAAGATAACTCTTTCCAAGCCAACTGTGAGGCTTCATGCATTGCAAGGATGAGCTCATTATATCTTGACCAGGATATTTCATTAATGTACCTGAAAAGTTTTGTATAATCTGCTCATACTCAGCTGTGGTATAGGAAACACAAGAGGAAAGCAGAAACATTTAAGAACAGGTTATGTCTTTTAACAGCGAGTAAAGCATTTGAAATGAAGACAACAAACAGCACAAATGGATTTCATGCTTGTCAGGCTTTGATGGCACAGGCGGTCCTGCAGCTCATTGCCACAGCACCTCTCACAGTGGCCTCTGGTCCTTGGGAGGGCTGGGAGAGGCTGGCGTAAACAGGCTTTTCACTTAATTTGTGTCATATTTTTAAAGGTCAAATATACAACATTCTGTGACAATGAATGGCTTGTTTTCTAAGCACGTCTGTTAAGCAGAGCAGATGCATGGCACAGTTTAACTAAAAATTCCAGTATTCCAACATATGTTTCCTTTCATATGCTATAGGGGAAAAAAAACACCCTGAAATGAAAAAAAAAATATTTACAAAAAGCAGTATCTTGGGAAAATTTGTTTCTGCCTAATTCATTAAAATACCTTCCCCCCTACACTTCTTTAAAAAAATTATTTTTATTTGATTTAAGATCAGTAATACTTTCCTTTTATGGAAAACTTGTCTGTTATATGGTATGGCTGTACCACCTCCAAAGCATTGTCCCAAAGCAGTCTTCTTGTCTGGACTTGCAAGTTAAATTGCCTGCAACAGCAAATGCTGCACAGGCAGACCCCACATCCCCCCACACTGCATCACTGAAGAACTTTCTGGGAAAGCAATCCTGGGGCTGGAAGACAGCATGGGAAGCACCCCATAAAAATGCTAGGCTCAGTGCTGTGTACCTCATGGTTTGGGAGCACAGTAGCCATATTCCCATGTCTGACTTTGCCCTCCTGTACACACCACACTGCGTAAGTGAAGAAAAATGTGCGGTGTGATTTGGTAAACATGAGGTGAATGAGGAGCCCAGCTTGCAATAGGAGATGAGAGGCTTGACAACAAACCCACTCCATTTCTAATGTGGAGCTAACTCAAAATGAAGTACTTTGTATCAATTTATCAAATCAGACTAGTTTTCTCAAAGTCCCATCCGGAAGGAAATAACATATTTGTTGGCCGCAGAAGTTACCAGTTTTGCAGAAGCTGTTTACTCTGTCAGAAATATTCTAACGGAAAGTCCCACGGTAGGTTTTATATTCAAGCAATATTTCTCAAGTGTTGTCTTTATCATGTATTAGTTTTTTAACAATAATTTTCATGGAACTCCACTGCCAGACAGCAATAATAATAGTATCTACAAATTTGTTATTTTTGTAATTATTAAGGGGGGATTGGCTGCAGGGGGATGAGCAGAAGTGGGGAGGTCAGACTAGTGACTTCTATCATAACTCTTGACAAAATCTAAAATGACACATGATCTCCATAAATGACAGAAGAAGGCAAAGTCCACAGATGTTCCCAGCAGCAGTTACAAATCCAAAAGAGATAAAGCTCTTCTCTGTGCTCCTGCCTGTACAAATTGCCTGCAGGGTGTTTCAAGAGAGAGCTGGAATGTCTTTTTCAAACCGTTCACACTCTGCTGCCTGCGTTCAAGAGATGAGGTTTAAACAGACATGAAAAAGAAAAGCACATGCTCTGAATCAAGTTGAGATTTTATTCCATGAGGATGAAATACCTACAAGGTGAGCTTTGGAAAGTTAATTTCGATCAGTTTATCTTAGAAGTGGTTGCTTTTCATTTCTTAAAACAGTGGGGGAGGTTCAGCCATCTATTCCAACTGTGTTAGCACTGGTAAATCTGACATGGTGTCTATATATTGCAGCAAATTAGTTGCTGAAGTTAGTATTTTAAAAATATAGGAGAAGCCTATAGTTGTTTTTTATTGACATAAAGGAAATCAAAGCAGACCAATGAGTAGGAGTCAAAATTGCAGCAAACCCACAAAAAATACTACGTACATTTTGCCAGCTATGCCCAGATTTAAGGGATGAACACAAAATGTTAAAGACACTAGGTCCAAGTGTGTCAGCTGTGGAAGCCAAGTCAGCAGCATTGTAACTGCATGATTTTGCCATAGCCTTAGAAGCTGTGCTAGCATATATATCAGTAGTAATTAGGCCACAGCTGAGGTAGTAGGGAAGTGTGAGAGCTCTGTCTTTACGAGCTCACCTGAATACCACTGTATGTATTCAGATGATGTGCAGTCTTGAGTCACAGTTAGAATTGTACATCCCCAGCCAGTAGACATTCCCAGCTGTGGGAAAGGACCAGCAGTGCTGCTGTTTGTGTCCAGTGTTGTTGTCTGTTTTAATCTAAGAAGAGTCAGCTTAATGTACTTAACAGCTAAAACAGTCTCTGACACTTGGTGACAGCCCCTAGTTAGGTATGTGACATGTACAATGGTTGATGCATTAGCCAGTGCAGACTAAGAACCATCTGTGGATTAACAAAGATGCCAGGGACTTAATTGTGCATAAACCTTCAAAAGATGAAAAGCTGAAAGAATGCTTTATACAAACTAAAATGTTTGCTGAAGAGAAGATCTGCGAGAAAATAACAGCTCATCCAAATCAGAAGTGTTGTAAATCCCAAGGATGCCAACAGGAGGACAGTAAGTTCCTAAATGTGGATACATCAAGGACACAAAACAAGTAAAGGGTAAAGAGAAAGAAAAGCTGTTTGTTCCATGTTTCCCTGCACAGAAGTGTTGAATTTTGCAGTATGATGAATTCAGTAGTGAGTTTTGAAAGACAATTGAAAATCTGGTAGCCCAGAACAGTGCAACAATGGAGCAGGTTACCTGGTTGAGGATGGTCCAGGCAGTGCTGACTATGTGTGGCACATCCGCCTCTTCTTAACTGCAGACATACCATCCCTGTGTGGCAATTTAGGGTACAAACAGAATCAATGTAGTGCAATTTATAAGTATTTATAATACAGAATTTATAGTATAACTTAGGATTTATAATCACCTGGACCCTCACCAGATGGGGTCAGTTCTTAATACATGATTTGTTTTATCAGTGTACAATCATAATCTAGGCATAAAAATCATATAAAAGAATATAAGTCACTCCCTTAATCCTTGGAGGATGCAGAGGACGGAGGGGTGTTCCTGGCCATTGGCAGCTGCAGTCTGAAGTTCTCCCCTTAGGCCCTGTAACTGCTTGATTTTACAGTCAGTGCTAGTGATGGTGTTGTGCTTCCCCTCTTCTGTGAAGGGGTCATCACCACTTCCTGGTGGGCTGGGTGCCTGGGACCTTCCAGGCTGGCAAGGAAGGAAGTAATTGAGCTGGCGCCCAGGAGTCTTGAGGTCGATAGGGAGGGGAAGAAGAAATCTGTTTAGTTTGTCTACTTCCTTCACAGGACCTTCAGGGTGTGATAATGGGAGAAAGGAATGAATACATGACATGCTTGGTCACATAGAATGGCTGTTTGCCTTACAGAGTGGCGTTGGTTACACTAACCCCATGAGCAGGGCTGGGAGCAGTGGATACTCCTCATGAGCATCTCTGCAGGACACCTGGAGAAGCATCTCCTCTTAGCATCTGTGCAAACAAATTTGCTTTCCCATCCAAAAAATTGGTGCTGCTGCTTTACTAAATCGCCTAAAAAGACCATTCTGTGTGTGTATATATATATATATATATATATACACATTTATTCTGATCTTGTGCTGATGTTACCTTTACTGATGCCTAATGTACACTGTATTAGTGGGGAATAATCTGTTATGAGTTTGGCCTCTTTTTGCACACAGTTTTTATGCATTATTTTGTAATCACATGCTGCTCATGGAATTAATGTGTTCACATTTTCTAATCACTTGCTGGAAATAAATCCTCTGACTTCTTTCAGCAAGTTTATTTCAGATCGAGAAAGTAGAAGAAGTCTCACAAACAGCCACCTGGAGAAGAAGAAATGTGATGAATATGTAAGTCTCTCTCACTGTTCTGTTCCCTGTCAAAAGGAACTGCATATTGTGTATATGAAGGGCCTTTAGATATCATCTTCAAAAGTGCTGGGCGCACACAATTATAACTGTATTCAAGTTTCAGTAGGAACTGCCTGGGATCAGCACTTAAATAAAACCCCAAAACAAACCCCAAGCATTTTGGTTGGGTTGAGTCAAGGGAATCCCTCTGGCCTGTGTTGGGCAGGATGTTGTGGTGGTTCCTTATGACTTTACCATATATAAATTATGTGCCTTAGATGTTTCACAGGCATAGTGAAAGATGGGGGTTAAAATTGAAATTGTATATGCGTTGTGTATTGCCTATAGCATTTACGTCAGTTTACAAAATCTACTGGACAGCGATCAGAATGTAGCTCTGACAGGGTTCAGCAATGCTTTTTCCTCTTTCAAACCAATTTTTATTAAGTAGTTTCCATAGGAGTTGTTACTTATATCTGATACATGGCAAAACATGGTGTTTGAAGCAGAGGTACGTTTCCCTGCTCTGTTCCAAGCTGTTGCTGACACATCTGTCTTTACTTCTCCAGATCCCAGGAACTACTTCATTGGGGATGTCTGTCTTCAACCTTAGCAATGCAATTATGGGCAGTGGGATTTTAGGTCTTGCTTTTGCCTTGGCCAATACGGGAATTCTCCTCTTTCTGTAAGTATTCACGTGATGAATAGCTGATCTCTGTGGAGTTTCACTGTGTTTAAAGAATGCGTGCACTGCCAGCAAGTGAAGGGATTTATAGTCCATCTGTAATGAAGTACAGCATTCAAGCCTGAAAATATTAGCTACAAGTTTCAGACATTTTTTTTTCGGTCCAATATTTTTGAGGAAGAAGCCATTACTTGTAATGCTAGGGAAAATTAACTCCATGTTATGTTTTACAGACCTAGATGGGGATTTTTCCTATGCTCTGCAGGCTATGCATACATCAGAAATACTCAGTAGTAATAGCTGCAGTGGGCTAGTACCTAGTTCTTACTTACGTCACAGGATCTCTAGAGCTTTCTTCAAAGTATGGTGCAATAAACAACTTTTTTAAAAAACAAGAATATTTATATTCCTTTATAAGTTACATATAGTATTTTCATCTCACTCCCACAGTTGCTTCACTTTTTAGGTGAGTACTTGAGAGCCAACATAAATACAACCAAGATTTTAGTATGGAAAAGAGTTGAGGCAGAGTACTTAACCAGGAAAAAAAAGGCTTTTTATGAAGGAGAATTAAATAGTTTAAAAATGAAACAGTGCCATTGAATGACTAAGACACTGTTATTTTGGATCTCAGTATGAGACGTTTTATTGTGAAAAGTGATTGTTAAGAAATCAGTTGGGAATTGTGTGCAGATTTCAATGATAAATGTTCACTGAGGGGAGAAATACAATAATTTACAATATTTGAGAACTATTCAACAGGGTTACTGAGTTTACAGATTGCTCTAAAGAGGTGTCATTTCTTGAATGTCAAATCTAAAAATATAGAACTTTGTCATTTCTTAGTATATAATGTGAGCCCTGTATAAAGCAGCGTTGATGGCCAAAATGGTATGTATAGCCATCTGCTCTGGGGTTTCTTGCCAAAATAGATAGATCTATGCTGCTAGCTTACAGTTTGCTATGGTTGGGTAAAATCTAGGAATAATCCAAGGATTTAAACTGTTTACATTAAGAATGTGTGAAGTCTCATAATTGTGTTGTCACTAAGCTAGGCTGTAAAATATCTGAATTGTAATTTACATCTTTCTTTAGCAGAGTGACTCAGTTTATTTTATTTTTACTACATTTTTTACCCAGTACTCTAGCCTGTATGTGATAGTCCACCCATGCTCTGATAAGCACATCTCTGTGGGTACAAACTGGTGATTGCAAAAACTGCTGTAAGGAGAGAAAAGAAGTTGTGTCTTTTCAGCCTTGTTAACTCTTCTGTGATAATGGTGTCTCAGCCAAGGAACAGCCTCATTTTTTCCATACTGCTTTAGTTTTCTATAAGCTCATCTTCTTCTCATTCTTTCAGCAGTTTTTCATGAGAGTTCAGTGAAATGTGTTGTTCTAAAGGATGTAAAAAGGCAGTTTCTTTTAAGTGAAGTAGATCAGACTGGTGACGTGAACACCAGAGAAACTTCTAACAATGTGTGATGGTGATTGAGCTCGACTCAAGTAGTGAGTATGTAGGTCTGTACCAACACACTGTGCAAAAAACTGCCAAACTGAATGTAGAGATTTTATATAGTAAATAACGGCATTATTCTCTGTGGAATTAACTGTGTGTGTTCAAAAGTGGATAATTGTTTTTGTTAGCTTTATAATGCCTTTAGATCTGTTGGTCTTGAGATATAGCAGCCAACTGAGATCACAGGTAAGGAAGCTAGCAGGACCTACTGAGCAGGCTAGCAGAGCTTTCCCCTTTGAAGCCTGGAGATGCATGATCCTAATGTGGTGTCTGTAGTTATGCTTGAAAGTCGAACTGCTTTAAATGTTCTTTTATCATACAATAATCTTAGAGTTAAACCTAGTCTATTAGTGTTAGATTTTTTCTTACACTCTCATGCCATACGTTTTTCCCATAAATGTATAGTTCTGCAGTTGCTGTCATGGGTAGATCATTTCTGCTTTCACTGCTTTTTGCACATGAGAAAGCACTTAAATTCAGTGCTTCTGAGTAGCACAGTTCCTGAAAGTTTATCCAGTATTGGCATGCACCATCCCTGAAAAGTAGAAAGCAGAGGCCGAAAAATTAAGGGGAAATTTTCAGCACTGACAAAGCAGACCCTGATTTCCACTCTCACAGCTTTTGGGCTCCTGCAGTATGAAGTGCGCACTGCCATGATCATCTGGATCACTTTGTATCCTATATCCTTAGCATAAGATGTGCGAAATAAACATGGCAATGACACATCCTATTTGCGTAACTTAGTGTCATCACAAAGCATCATAGTTTCTAGGCAAAACTACTGAGGTAGGAACTCAGAGGAACTTAATCCCAGTGTTGATGGTAACTACAGCCTAGACCAGAAGAGAACATAATTTCCTCTATGCAAAAGGAGAGAAAAGTTTGCTGCCGAAAGATGGCACAAAAAGTTTTGGGAGTTAGAGATGAGCCAGGACACCTAGGAGTGGCAAGAGCAGTTGTTGCTGCTTGTGATTTCATCCTGGAAAGCCAGGTCCAAGAGTGATGGATCACGTTGCTGAGACGTGGGCCAGCCATGCACAAGGTGCCTTCTGCCTGCATTTATCCCAGCACTATACATGATCTGAAAAAACCCTGATGAGGCAGAGGAGCTTGTTAGATGAGGCATAGATTGAGACTACAGCTGAAGTTTCACACTGCTTCCTGCAGCCAATACGGCTAGTTTTGGCTGGAAGAACTCATGAAGCTGCAGCCTAACTCCTTCAAAGGTTTAGGGCAGCTGGCAGACCAGCCCTCTAGGAGGCTGTAGGGTAGCAAACCCCATGCTCTTTTGTCCTCTGCACCCAGTACCTTATGAGGGTTCAGAACTGCTCTGTGAAATAATTCGGGTGACTGCATGAGCCTCACAGCTCTTCTAGCCCCAAAGCCTGGGTTTTCACAGTGGGGTGGGGACAGCATAAGATTCAGCTGACCTGGTAAATGGTGGTATCTGGGAGAAAACAGCAGTGGCATCACAGGAACAGCTTGTTCTTCACAACACTGTATCAGTCCTCTGGCCTAAACTGTTTATTCTTTTGTGGGGAAGTGACTTTTGCATCTGCCGTTTGCTTGCACAGCCACCAGCACTTCTTTAAAAGCTGGCAAAACAAAGAGTAGGGGAGCGCTTTCGGGACTGTAGCGCAAGCTCCCCTCTTTCTGTTTTGAATATGTGCAGAGCGAGTGGCATGGACATTTTCATTCCTTTCCAAGGGGTGGTTCTGGCATGAATATTCCTGTCCATACCACAGTCCTAACACAAACAAGTTTTTCATACAGTGCTAATGAAAATGCCAAGTGTCTGTAAGAACCCTATGGGGAGCTAAGGACAACAGATCAGATAAATACCTGGCTGCTTGGGAGTGTTATTTTTTCCGCTGCAAAGGCTCTGTGAGCTCAGTGCCTGAAAAACAGGAGCTTTTAATATTAAGACAGGCTGGATGCTGGCATGCAGAGCTGGAGCCATTTGGGGCTGGGAGTGAGTCAGCCCCAGCAGCTGAGCACAGGGGCTGAGTGCCGTGTCTGCAGGCAGACAGGGGCGTAACAGCTCAGCAGGGAATGCGGGCAGGAGGAGGGCTTAGCAAATCTGTAAAAAATGGAGCAGAGTGACCTCAGCCAGTACAATCTCCCTTCCCTTCTCCACCTTCTCAAGGAGAAACACGCTTGGGGCTGTACAAAGAGTGTGTTGTTATTGTCAACCATCATTCTTTCTTGGCAGAAGAACAGTTCCTTCTATCACCTCTTTATGTTTCTCTCTGCTCCTCTGGCCCCAAGGAACTTGTGGGTCATTATTTGGCGCTAAAGTATTTGCAGTCTAAACTAATAAAAAAGTGGGGGCAAAAGGCTTCTCATCCTGTTCTTTCTACATATTCATATGAAAAAGATGTGTTGCTGCCTATCTATGGCAGCAGCTTGTTTTCTGTTAAATTTTAGTCTTGTTTTTCTCAGTGTCCGGAGGGTAGTTGTCATAATAAAGAGAGGAATTGCCAACAGATTGTCTGAATGCTTTTCACACACATCATGAAAACATCATCAGGTCTTTGTGTGTCAGTGTTGGAGGGGAAGGCACACATGGTGCTTGACTTAAAGACATTGAGCAATGAGAAAATGTGCTTTTATGCACTTAGCCCCCGGCAATGACTAATTATCATTTGTGCCAGTAAGTTCCCTACACAAACAGTTTGGTCACTACTTCCTGCAATTCTTCTGTGTGAAGTTAAATTATGGATCATGTCAGACCAGGACTGACATCAGTGAGGGAAGATGAGTCTGCACCTGGACAAAGTATAAGCCTTTGGTTGCTGCCTTTATTCCCAAGGGAGGGCAATCGAGCCTTAACTTCCCCCTCCTTGGGCACTCTGAGGCACACAAAAAGCAGTTTGGGCATGTTACCCTTTGGTGGTAACATATGAAGCGTGTCCTGGGAAAAGATGCTTCCATTCGGTATGGAAGTCCTTAAATACAGGACTTTCCTTGAAATTTTTACTCCGCTTCCAGAATGAAAAGATTTAGAGTGGTTGTTGAGGGACGTACGTGGCTCATTTGTGCTCTGATTGAATCTTCATTCCTCTCTGATAAGACATCTTTATTCTTGCTTTTTTCAATGTGGGGAGGTGTAACTCACTTAGCTGCACTCTACGGCTCTGCTCAGTTTTATTTGGTTGAATCCCTCTGCATATGGGGTCTTCTACCTCCATGGTGGAACTGCAAACAGCATGTGAATCACATGTATTTTAGGGCTTTCTGCATGGTCAGAAGAATAAAATATTGTCTCTTGAGTCAATCTGAATATGACTTCACATGAAATATTGCAATGTTAGACTTCATCTCTTATGTTAAGCTTTGTTTTCCATTCTTTTATAGGCTGCTTTTGATTTCAGTCACGCTGCTGTCTATTTATTCAATACATCTCCTGTTGGTGTGTTCAAAGGAAACAGGTAATCTAAGATGTTTTACCGTTTCAGTAGAATTGTAAAAACCAAGAGGTGAAAAGTGTTCAGATGAAGCCAGGTGCTTTGTGTAAGGTGGAGTTTCTGTCACTTTGCTGGCACGATAGGAAGGCCTGACACATTTTGGGTCAAAAGCCCAGAATTAACAAGAATTTATGTCATGACAATGGAGAAGAGCATCATTATAAAGAAAAAAACTTATGACAAAGAGTGAATTCTTTTGCCCGGAAATGTTGTCTTCAGTGAGCTAGAAGGAACAGCTCATAAAGTTTCTTTGCATTACAAAGTGAATTGCAAATGAAACATAGTGAACCTTTGCCTGTGATGAGGAATACATGAAAATACAGTTTGTCCTTAATGGTTAGTGTGAAATTCCTGATAGCCTTTGTGGTATAGTAGTAGTTTTCCTAGAATAAAATAAAAGGGAACAGTTCCTTCACAGAGAAAAGTGCATTTGTAACACAGATACACTATCTAAACACAGAAATTAGAAGTTGCCTACAGTGTTAAATGTCACTGTGCTCTGAAGTCTGGGAGTCTCTTTCCTTGTAAACAATCTCTGAAGTCATATTTTTAAAATTATCTGTGCACAAGAACACTATAATATTTAAATATGCAATTTGATCACACACGAGTTACTGTTCTAGCATGTATAATGTCAGCAACTACCTGTTTAAACTAGGTACATGTGCCTCAATGTGGACACATCAGTTCCCAAAATTGAGCCCTGTTTTCTATGTTGCTGGTACATTTAAGCTCAGACTTATATTTTATACAAGCTTCAAAGTAGAAATGCTAGGTATAAGGAAATATAGAGAAAACCAAACAATGGAATGCATTTTAAAAATTGTCTGCCCAGTGTAACATCTGCAGTACTTTTTTTTTGGTTCTCATGTATCTCATGATCTTTGCAATGCCCAGTCTTTTTCTCAGCCTAATTCACAGACAAGGAAAAAAAACATTTAACAGAAACACAAACCAATTAATAGGGGAGTTTCTTAAGCTTTACGGTTACTTAAAAGGAAATCTTAGTTATAATTTACATCTTTCTCTGTTTTTACCAAAAATATACCACACTGAGAATTCACAAGTTAGGGCTTTGTCATTAGAAGTTGTAAATGATCCTGTTAAAGGTGGCTGCCCTCATTTGGATCGTTCAGGGAAAGCAAGCGGAATTGCAGAATGGCAGTACTGTGTCTGCGATGGCCAGGCTGCCAGTGCTGACTTGTAGGTCCTGCTGCACCGGGTTTTGTCTGGAGAGGAGGCTTTCTATGTCGTTCTCATTGCAGGCACCAATTTATGCCAGGATGGGGATACCAGAAGTTAACACGTCACTAGAGGTATAGACAGACTCATTAAAGGAGTGCAGTAGTCTCATTAAGAGCTTCCATTTCAAAAGTGACTCATAGCCAATTTATATTTATATCTTTATAGAAGTCAAGAAAACATAAGTTACATAAGTTTCAGCCCTAGAAATTACAAGAGAGCTCCCTATTTACTTGCAAAGGGCAGTTTTGGCTGCACAGATGGCTGGTTAGCTGAAAAGGAATTGTAAGTGTTTCAACTCAACAGCTTTCAAATGTATATTTGTTACATTTCTTCTCTTTTCTTTTCATGCAGGGTGCATGGTATATGAAAAGCTTGGTGAGCAGGTCTTTGGTACCCCAGGCAAAATGATTGTCTTCGGCTCTACATCTCTTCAGAACGTTGGAGGTAAAGGAAATGAGGAATATTAGAAAACAAAGCCCGGGAATATCTCAATAATGTTACAGCTACCAACCAATCAGGTTCCTCCTTCTCCCCACAACATCTTGGGATCTTCATGCTGCTCAAGATAGCTGTGGCCAGTGCTTTGCATGCAGCCTTTTAAAAATGCTGTAATTTTACCGTCAGTCATAGTTCAGGGTCTTCTGTCATCAGACACCACTGTGGGAGAAGATTCAGGATGCTTCTCTGTACTTGTTCCACAAAATACTTTATCCATTTTCTAAACTGATCTTCTTCTTCCTCCAGCAATGTTGAGCTATCTCTTCATAGTCAAAAATGAGCTGCCTTCTGCCATAAAGTTTCTAATGGGAAAAGAAGAAACTTTTTCGTAAGTTGAATTAATTTTGTTGCTTAGACTGTAGAATTTAACATTGTGTAGTTAAGTTTAAGCATATGTTTACAAAAGCTCTTAAGTATTGGATACCCTTTAGGTTTGTCAAAGTAGATTTCCACAGGAGTCTCTCAGGGGGTTCATAAAAGCCAAGACGATTTTGGAAAGGAAAAAGATGGATAGGAAGTGAAAGTTAGTTGCTGTTTTTGCACACTAGATTTTCATGAAGAATGGTGATTTATACTGATGCCTCAGAGCGTTTTTGGATTTTTTAATTTTTGAAGATTTTAGCAGTAGCTGTGTAGTGAAGGTAGATTTTACTGTATCTGTATTTTCCCACATGCTGTAGCCCAATGTTTACATACCAAGCCTGCTGCCCCGTTTCATATCAATCCCTCTAAGCGTGTTTAGCCTCCTTTCAAGGTAGAATGGTGTGAAAAAAACCATCTTATCATAGAATCCAATAATTTACAGTGTTAGGCAACACTTGAAAATATTGGAGGAATGCAAATTAAAGATATTATGTGTTTCCCTGCGTTCTGAGCATCTTGCAGAATTTTTGCCTGTGGAACACCGTCCCTAGTGTGAAATTCTTCAATACTAGCATGTGACAACTGCAGAATATTATATTTAGATTTCTGCCACTTATCATTCCTTGAACTTACCAGTTTCTTTAATAGAGGGGAGGGGGCATTTTTTTTACAGTGGTAAACATCCCTCACTCCAGGTTATATGGTGTGCTGTAGTGCACAAGAAAGTGGTAGAGATTCCATTCCTCCTCAGGATATCATACTAAATTGGACCAAGCAATGGAAATAGGTCATACAGAACATCACTGACACTGTCCCTTCTCCTCTATCTTGCTTTCCAGCAGTATTCAAAGCACTTTGCTAGAGGAGATGCAGACTTGGACTGGCCAGTGCATGCCAGCCCACAGGAGCCTTGTTTGCCACTCCAGTCAAATGCTTGGGTGGTTTCCCAAATGAACTGTGGTGTCCCTGCCTGCTCCACTGTGCTGTATGTGTGACCCTTTGCACCATCTTTCATTGTCCTGGCAGGGTGGCTTATACCGGGTTACACAGGTGGCTGTTCTGCCTCTCAGTCCCACTTACTGATCCCAGCAGTGGGGTGATATTTTGACTAGTAACTATGAAAAACTGCCATACCCGAGTCCTGTTTCAAGGATACTTTGAGAGTCTGCGAAGTCGAGATGTGACCCCTTCTCTCCTTTTGTAGGAGCTTGTAGGGTAAGAAGACCAAAGATAGTTCTGTAATACAGCAGTCAAAGAGGATGACTGAATGAAGGGAAAGCCAGAGAGTGTTTAAGGTGTGCTCATGGTATGGTTTTTTAAATGTTTTATGCAGGGCATGGTACGTGGATGGACGGATTCTGGTTGTCATAGTGACGTTTGGCATAATCCTCCCTTTATGTCTCCTTAAGAACTTAGGTAAGTTGAAAATTCCATTTCGGGCATCATGCCACTGACGGCCACACTGACAAAAAGCAAGTTACTTTTCTATAAGCATCAAAATTTTTAGTGGTGATGTATTGAGGTTTGAAGTAAAATGCATCCAGAGAATTGCATTTTCAAATGTGTTTGAATCCACAGAGATGCTAGTAGGTACACAATGTATTTTTATAAAACAACGTAACAACGTTTGGCATCAAAGTCCAGTTGGGATCTTCCTTTTGAGAAAATAACCCAAACTCAGCTGATGTGACTTGTATCAGGGAATCTGTCACATGCTGATTGCAATTGCACGCTTTCATATATTTTTCAATTATCACAACCTCTTTCAAAAGTAAAATTAGTTAAACTGATGTGCAGGTGACCCTGAGGAAGTCAAATGGGTCAGAGCAAGGCTCAGGCCTGACCAAAAGCTAGATTTGTTATGTGGGAAATTCCCAAATGGGAGACTTCCATACCAACAGGACATGTTTTTGTCCTGCCCAGAAGCTCAAATGCATATTAAATGTATCATACATTTGAACTTCTCATGAAGAAGCAAAAGGAAGTAAAAACCAAGATAAGACTAATAAAATTATTTTGTATAAGATTTCTTTTTAATTTTTTTTCAGGGTATCTTGGCTATACCAGTGGATTTTCATTAAGCTGCATGGTGTTTTTCCTGGTAGTGGTAAGTTCAGCTTGCTTTCTTTGTTGGATGAGTCTCTTAGAACCATGGACTCATTAAGGCTGGAAAAGACCTTTAAAACCATCAAGTCCAACTGTCGACCTAGCGCAACAAGTTCACCACTAAACCATGTCCTCAAGTGAAATAGCCGCACATTTTTTGAATACTTCTAGGGGTGGTGACTCCACTACTTTCCTGGACACTCTTTTCCAATACTTTACAACTCTTTTCATGAAAAAATTTCCTAATATCCTATCTAAAACTCCCCTGGTGCAACCTGCGGCCATTTCTTCTCTTCCTGTCAATTGTTACCTGGGAGAAGAGACTGACACTGACCTCCTACAACCTCCGTTCAGGTAGTTGTAGAGTGATAAGGTCTCCTCTGAGCCTTCTTTTCTTCAGGTTGAATAACCACAGTTACCTCAGCAGCTTCTCATAGGACTTACTCTCTAAACCGCCTTTGTCCTTCTCTGGACTTGCTTTAGCACCTCAGTGTCTTTTTTTGTAGTGAGGAGCCGAGAACTGGACACAGTACTCAAGATGTGGCCTGATCAGTGTCAAGAACAGGGGAATGATCAATTCCCTAGTACTGCTGGCCACTCTATTTATGATACAAGCCAGGATGCTCACAATTTCATTGATATTTTTATTTTAATTTGCTTGTTATTATTAATTTAGCAGTTAGCTATCTTCTGTTCTTATTCTAGGTTATTTACAAGAAGTTTCAAATTTCCTGTGGTGTACCAGAGCTAAATGCAACATCTATCCTATCAAATAGCTCAGCACATGAACATATGTGTAAGCCAAAGTATGTTATCTTTAATTCCAAGGTATGTTTCTTTTTATAATATTTATTTTTAATTCACATAATATGTGCACCTACACCCCATGTTCTTAATCTGATCAGTACCACATAGGGCCTGATTCTCCATGCTTCCATTTGTAGTCCAATGGTGAATGCAAAATGGGTCTCCTTGCTTGGTCTTGCGGAGATGCCGTGATGGATGTACCTCCTTGCAGTCTTGTCCTGCCCTGGTAGTAGGCGTGCTAAGGCTATAAGTCTGAGCTACCACTGGACAATGAATGCTTTCTTCAGGAGATTTTTCCTTTCCACTGCCTCTTATTATCAACATTACAACTGTGCCTCTAGACTCTTGTTCAGCAGAAGCTGAGTAGGCCACACCCACATCCAAAGCCCAGAAGTAATCTCTGTCCTTTGCAGAAAAACCACTTCTTTGTGACAGGGTACGTGGTTCTGTAGCCATGTGATGAACTGGATTGCAAAAAGGATACAGTTGGAAGTTAGTCCAGCAAAAATTTGGTAGCCTTTCAGCTGGAAGCTTCCCCCTGTCACTGCACAGCTACAAAAGAAGTTGGCCTAAGAGAACGTGAGAGCTCTGGGAGCAGGAGGATGGGTCCTATCAGCTGTGCTGGAATGCAGTGCTCCCAGTGAAACAGTCCCTTATCCAGCAGGGCATGGTCCTCAGGGCCTTACAGTCGCATTCGTAGAGAATACGCATGTGTAGCAGAGGCATGCAAAAACTAATTTTTTTGAAATTCAATCTACCAGCTTCAGTTGAAGAAGCCAATCCAAGCAGTATTCTTTGGCTGGGGGAAACCATCACTCCAGATCCAGTGTGACGGAACAAGAATTAGTTAACTTGGTGTGTGCAATAGCAGCTTAAGTGTAGGTTTTCCAAGTAGTGTGGAAGGGCACCTTCTTCTGCGGTGAGTCTCAGCATTTGCTGAGCTGATCTCCCGAGGCTTGCCCTCAGGGCCAGCAGTTTGCCAATCATTTTAGCAACTTTGGTGTGTGAGAGGAGAGACAGGACATTTTCACAGAATCAGAGGATAACTGAGGTTGGCAGAGACCACTGGATGTCACCTGGTCCAACCCCCATGCTGAAGCAGGGCCACCCAGCACTGTGTCCAGGCAACTTCTGGATGTCTCTACAGATGGAGACATCACAGCAGCAAAGTGCTGTGAGTGAGCGAGAGGACGTGGCAAAGGCCTGGGCAGGGAGGGACCACTGGAGAGCACACAGTGCATTTGCTGAATATGTCAGGCCTGGGCTGTATCACAGAACAGCTTCTGTGGGAAGGGGATGCCTGTGACCAGCACAAGATCTCAGAGGGTGGGACAGAGCTGCATGTAGGGATGGACTCATTTTGTCCTTGCAGATTCACGTGACCTCTGCTTGTACCCTTTCCCTCATGGAGAATGGAAGTGCCTGGGCACTGAGATCATTTGTGAAATTTGGCTGAGGACTGAAATCCCCTCATGCTCTTAGTGGAGAAAGGGGTGAGGTACCCCTCAGAGGCCTCCTGCACTTCCTGGTGACATAATGGTCTTTCTCTTTCCCCAAGGAAAAGCATGCTCCCTCCAAAGCCCTCCTAGTCCTTTTGTTGGCCTGGGAAATTAAGGGATTCAGTCTGGTACCTTAAATATCCATTTATTTGTAAGTTCTGCATTCCTGTTCTCTTTTCTTACAGTCTGGATACGGGCTTCCTCTTCAGGACCTCAGCCTTAGCACCACGGGTGCGCACCCCTCTCCATGCCAAGGCAGGGTAGCGTAGCGGTGACCCGCCATATGTCCCTTTTACGCGTGACACTGTGCTAGTAACCGTGGCAGTAACTGGGCAGGCAGACCCATCCCAGGGAGCAAAATCAGCAGCAGTGTGGCATCCAGAGCTGCGCTCTGTGAGCACAGTCAGGGATGCCCTTGCACCACCAATGCGAAGACTTTGTCCTCGGGTGGAAAGCGCGCTGCTTTCTGTATTTCATTAAATGCGTGCTAATTGACAGGTCTTCTGCCTTCTCAGAAGGGCTCTCAATGTTTGGTTGAAGAATTCAACAAGCTGGGAGCTGAGGTAGTTGAACACGGAACATTTCTTCACGCCAGTGGAGGAAATACTTCTTTTTAACTTCTTTTCTGAAATTCTCTCTGAACAGACTGTGTACGCTCTGCCCACCATTGCTTTTGCATTTGTGTGCCACCCGTCAGTCCTCCCGATTTACAGCGAACTTAAAGAGTAAGCCTTTCTCTTTCTTTTTTTTTCTTTTTATTTTTTTTCCTTGTTAATTGTTTTGAACCATTTTACATGGAAAATGTTAGCACAGAGGTGCTCTGAGTCATTCGTGCCACTCAGAGATGTGCTTTAACAACATCCAACAAGCCGACGAGCATGGCTGTCAGCTAGGAAGTCTGGCCTCCGAGGCGTGCTGTGCCGCTGGGGTGGGGGCAAGGGAAGTGGAGAATAATGCAATACTTGGGAGTTTTCTCTGGAAGTACACAGCAGCCTGGGGAGAGCCAAGTTGTGCTGGTCATTATTTGGCGTAGCAGAGGTGTGTGTTCCACTAATGGTGTTTGTTCCAGTGCAACTGAAAACGTGTTGCAGTACCAGGAAAATAAAAGTACTTTCAGCCTCAGTGATATTAAAAGAGCTTTGCTGGTACTGCTGTTTCATTGACACTTCTGGCTGGGAAGGGCTGTGGGGAGCTGGAGACCAGTCCTGCTGTGACATTACTGGCAGCCCTGGGCAGCTACAGTGGGGTGCTGGGCTGCTGGGGAGCCCAGGGGAGAGATCAGAGTCAGGCAGACCCATGAGTGCCCTGAGGCCCCAGCTGGGTGCTTTAAATTTCAAGTGACTTTAGCAGGTTCACAGGTGCCTATTTAGGGCATCCTTGTATGGATTTAAAAGTCTAAGTTTAGGTACTGGCATGTAAATATTTTAGAACAAATATCTAAAGATGAAATGTTTACACTTTACCTATTTTATAGGTCTGCATACATACAGTATTTTCTACCCATAGGAACACAAATGTTTCTCTGCAGTCATTCAGAATGTTTCTGGGTTTTTTTCCTCTCTGTGTAATTCTATGCTTCTCTCATTTTGACCTTTTAATTTAATTACTGAAGTGTTTCAGGGCCATCCTCTCTGCACAGGGCTTCACTCTGTTTAAGCAGGTATAGCCATGGAGCAGAGCCATAGGTCAGACCCACTGTTTTTTGACTTTAACTCCAAGTTAGGGTCCTTTTCCCCAGTCCTTTTCTTTCTTTTGCAGCTGTCAATGAATTCTTGTTTTAAATGAAAATGCATTTGTGAGTCTCCCCAGAATTACCGTGTTTATGCAAAGACATAAAACGTTTTGAAACAGCTGTTGAAAAATCCAGCCCAATCATTTTTATGTGTTCTTTTTCTGTTCTTTCTCCAGCCGTTCACAGAAAAAAATGCAGTTGGTTTCAAATATCTCATTTTTTGCCATGTTTCTGATGTACTTTATGACTGCCATATTTGGCTATTTGACTTTCTACGGTAAGTATTCAGCTCTTTATTGATCAGAGTTGAAAGGGGATACATGTAAAATCAATAGTGTATCCCAGCTGGAAAGGAAAGTCCCACCCACTTATATTAAAATACTATTCCAAATAATTTTCCTTGAACTTTTCATATTGAAGGTATAAGTCCTTTCTTCCTTTTCCCCTTTGGATGAAAAGCACAAGTGAAAGTATTATTTGCAAAAAGCAGATTCAAAATATGAGGGAGAGATCTATTTAACAGAACTGGGGATTAGCTGGGGCCCACTAAGATTTTGTTCCAAGTTCCTCACCTGAATGACGTGTGTATTGGTAATGACTGAAGCATGCGTATTTGCAGAAAATTAGACGGATTTGAGAGCAGGTCCTAGGAAATTAGTAACAAATAGGCCATCACAGCTTTTTCACTTTTCTATTGACACTTTCATCATAGAGACAACAGACGAAACGTTTTCCTTGTGTCCCTAGAGCTGACCTCTTTAGGTCTTGGTTAAGCAAACTGGCAGTGGGGAAGCTTTTAGTATTGTCCCAGTTCAGCTACCAAGGGATGGTTATTTCAGTGTTTGAGACTTGCACCCTGTCTCTTTTCATGCATATCAATTCACTTAACAAATTATATTGTATCACTAAAGGATACAATATGTATGCCCTAAAGGCACAATTGTTGAGTAGGATAAAATATGAAGTTGCCCAGGAAGTTATTCCCATGTTCCAGTATAATGAGAATGTTGAAAAGCAGTCTCTTTTTCCATTCACCATTAAGGGGTTACAAGACAGGTGGCAAAGCTGATGTTTGCCTTTTACTTCAGTCACCATCAGTCTTCTCCACCCTATTGCAAGTGACCTTTTTGTTACAGCCTCTTCATTTATGATACTGTCCCTTGTAAGCCACCAGTCACAAGAGAAAGAAAATAACTAAATATGAAATGTGGCATTTTTTTCTTTCAAAGGTTTACCTATCTCATATTTGTTTTCCCAGACTCTCATTCTAAGGCCTTGAGTATACATGTATTGAAGTAACTTGAGGTCATCTGTTCTAATTTTCCAAATAAAATCACAAATAGGCTGCAAGTGACAACAGCATCAGCTGTTCTCATCCAACTGCTCCCATCTAATACATTTTCCTAGAGATGCATCAAATTAGCAGCCCCAGGGAGCAAGTGGGTGTAAATCAGCATGGACCCCTTCACTTTGGCAGGGAAGAGATTCTGATGTGATTGCCCCAGGGATCTGAGGAGGCAGATCCGTGGCGCTCCTCTCTGGGAATCTCCCACATCCCTCAAGGACGAGGGTCTGGAGTCCATGGAGGAGGTAGGGGCTGCGTCCTTCTGGCCCTCCTGAGGGGGAATGGTGGAGGAATCCCTGGGGTGTCTTGTGTGCGTCTTCCCACATCAGGCTCCCCAGCACTGAGCCCACAGACAGAAGCTGTGCATCTCTGCTGGGGCTTCTGCAAGTGTCAGTGCCGTGACAGGCAGCAAAAAAGACACTGAGAAAATATAAAATTCCTCCACTTGGATCATTCTTCCCCTTGAGACTGACAAGACCTTACGTTTCATATGTTCACTTACAGTGTTCTAACCCTCTTCTCTACCCTTACCTGGGTAAGAACAGTATTTTTATTGTGACCATTTCTTCTTTGCACCAATAGTACTTGTCTGTTTGCTGTGTTCTCAGAAGTGTTGCAGTGATGACTATATTTACATTGCAGAATTACAGAAAAGAGGTGTTTTTCTTCCCCTAAAAGGTCACAGTGTGGTTGGGCTCTGTGGTGTATCTAGCTGAAAGGAAAACAGACCTTCAACTGTAAGCCTTGCCCTTCACTTCCTACCTGGCTGCAGCCCGTGAGCGGTACAGAAGTTGCAGTCTGTGCTTGCAGGAGCAGAGTAAGCTCTGTGTCGCAGAAGCTGTGCATGTGCCCGGCTTGAAAACCCCACTCCTGATCTGCAGGGAGGTGGGAGAGCATTTTCTTTCTCCTGGTGGGGATTCAAGCACTGCGTAGGTGGTGTTGACCTGTGGTCTCTACCCAGAAAGGTGCCCTGGGGGGAGTGTAGGGATTTTGCCACAGGATAGATCCCTCTGCCTCCAGGAATACGTGAGGTTTTACTAAGTGCCAAAGATGGTAAATCAGATGTGGCCGTCGAGTTCCCTTTAAGAGCTGTTATATTTTACCACCAGCTTTCTAAGATTAGCAGGCAGAAACAAAACATAAGCCTAAAAAGGGGCAGTAAGTATGTTTTGTGTCACGCTTAACAGCCCCCGCCTTAAGTTACTGCTCATGGATATTTAAAACTTACAAAGCAAACATGTAGATCCCTCAGCAACTTGGTTTTCCTCTTGGTTAGTACATGCAGACCTGCTCTGCACTATTTATCACAGCTTCAAGGAAACATTTTGGCAGGAGGTCGTATTAAAATATTGCCAGCACCTCCCCGTTAGGCACCCCCTGTGATTTGTCTTGGCTGCTGGGGCCGCCGGCTGGCGTGGAGCTGAGCTGCAGGCACTGCTGGCAGCCCTCGGAGCTGCTGAGGGATTTCAGTGCAAATGTCAGTGTCCCACTGAGAGCTGACCCAAGATAGGCTTTGTTCTCGATTGAGAACAGGGGCACTGCTTTTCACTGGTAGTTTATTTGCTGTTTAGACTAATTTAGTTCAAAACCTTGCAGTTTATATTAAGTTCAGCCCTTGCAGTGCATGTGTTTATTTTTATATAATTTGAAACTTTAAAAAAAGTCCATGGAACTAATTAAAAATAGCTTATTTCACTTTACCTATTTTTGTATCTATGTGTATATGTAAGCAAGTTTTCGTGTATGTCTCACTGTTGTCTTTCCTACAGTGAAAATTACCTTAGACTTAGGCACGTGCTGTCTTGAATTAAGATGCATTCCTAAATCAGGCCTCCAAAGGATTAATCTGGAATAATGGGATCATTGAAATTTTGTTCAAAGCGCTGTTATAACTCAAGAATGTTTCATTCCATACTCTTTTGTTTACAGATAAATCACTTGTTGTTCAAGAAGGCTGTTGTTAAACAATGATTTTTGTGAACTAATTGCCTGTTTGCCAGAACACTTACCTTACTGTCTTTTCCATAGAGAGTGTGCAGTCAGATCTGCTTCACAAATACCAGAGCAAAGATGACATCCTGATCCTGACCGTGCGCTTGGCTGTGATTGTGGCAGTGATACTCACTGTGCCGGTGCTGTTTTTCACTGTAAGTAAAACTTCCTGCACAGCTGGGAAGTTGGTAAGAACTGTACACAGGACATTTCTTCAAACCACAGTCTAGCAGTTGCTGAGACCATAATGTTGCAGCTACTAAAAGAGATTGAGCTTGGATCAGTTTTTCACACACCAGACTCCCACTAACTTTCCTGCATGGAGAAGTTCTTCATCCAGGAAATAAATAAATTGCTTTTGGTCTTAAACCTGTTTTAAATCGAATCCACGAGGGTTCTCTCTTCCTTCACATCACTTTATTGGAGCAGGCTCAGAGGTGATGTTCATTTTTAAGTGCAGAAGGATTTCGAAAGATACATTAGAGAGGAATATCCTACTGCACACGTGTGTGTACCTACAGTTCTGAAATAGCAAAATAATTTCAAGGATTATATCAAAGAACATTACATGAGACAATCTAAAATTTATGACAGATCTATGCAGCACTTGTCACATGAAGAAACAGTTCAAATAAACATGGGAAGCTTTGAATTGACTCAAAGACTATTCTTGACAGAGAAATTTCTCTCTCTCTCCCTACAGGTGCGTTCATCATTATTTGAGATGGCCAGAAAGACAAAATTTGACTTAGGCCATCATGTTTTGGTTACTTTTGTTCTTTTGGTTATCATCAACCTGTTAGTCATTTTTATCCCATCCATGAAGGATATTTTTGGAGTTGTAGGTACAGTATCCTGGTTTTGTACTACTACTAAAAGATGGTTGCCAATCAGCAACACAATAATTAGCTGTTGCTGACAGTTAACAAAACTCATTTATTTGAATTTTGCAGGGGTCACTTCTGCCAATATGCTGATTTTCATTCTTCCTTCATCGTTGTATTTAAAAATTACACAGCAGGATGGATCAAAGTTGACTCAGAGGATTTGGGTATGCATTCCATTCCCATCAATGCAACACTTTTGTCATTCTTTATAATGTGCTAGGTGCAAAGCATATCTAATCTGAACGTAGCTGTGAGCTTCTTTAATTACTTTCCCTCTGTACTTCAGTCAGCTGGCAGCTGTGCTCGCCCTTCTTCTTGGCTTACCCTGGGGGTCTCCTAGTGGAGGGGCCATACCATGCACAGCATCTCATATTTTGGGAGGCCCTTCTCTGCGGGGTGAGGGACTCCCCTGGCTTGCAAGCAGCAGTAGCTGTCAGCAGGGTGCAGGAACCCCTCCAGCCACCTCAGCAAACCTTTCAGTCCAGAAAGCTCTCTCTGTTTCCATGAATTGATACAGAAAGCGTGCAAAGTGCTCCATTTGTGGTATTCCTCACAGTTTTCATGGACCGGAGTCAGACTTAGGGTGGTTCCACCAGAAGCAGCCAGCTGAAATGTTGTGTTAGCCCTTTGGCATGCATGAGGAGATGGAAATGGGCCTTGGGAAGATTTCCTATGAGCCCCAGAAAGAGCTGAAAAGATGCAACACTGTGTATTCTTAGCCTAATGGGGCATGCACTGGAAGCATTGTAAGGTCAGACCTTCCTTTTCTGAGCAGACAGGCAGGAAACATGTGTTTCATTTGTGGCTACATCCACAGATCCCATGACGAAAGGGCTGAACTTTGATGAGCACATATCCGCTGGGAAGAGTATACTGATTTCCTTGAGGCTTTGAAAAGAGCAGAGCTGATCAGTCCTAAAAACAGACTCACTTAATCCTCTTTAGGGATGATCAGTGTTTAAGAAGTGAATTGAAAGAAGAAAAAAGATTGGTTTGATGCTCAGCAAGTAATTATTAATGATGCTAATCTGTTTAATTATCTACGGGTCTTGTCTTTGCTAGAAGTGCTGTTTCATTTTAGTTGATAACTTTGATACATCACCTTGTAAATCTCCTTAAGAGAAGTTAACATACTTGAATTAATTGTCTTTTTATGCATTAATTTTCTCTCCTTTTTTTGTTTCAGGCTTCTCTTTTCTTGGTGCTGGGGATAATGTTTTCCCTAGTGAGCATTCCCTTGGTCATCTATGACTGGGTACAATCAGGAGGCAGTGCTGAAGGCCACTGAAGTTCACCCCCTTCTGAAGAGAAGACACCCCTGTTTGCTATACACCAAAATCGCAACCATCCGTTCTGTTATCTATTCCATCTTTTGTGAGTTTACTCAAGTCAAATCCAAATAATTATTATCCAGTACTGAAATCACTGTCATGGCTGTATTTTCTTGAAGAAAACAAACCCATTTTTCCAACAGACGTATCACTCTGGTCCCCAATACTGAGTTATCAGATCACCGATAAGTCTCTGTTAATTGTCTGTGAGACTTACATAGAGCATTGCTCATAGGAATTCATCACAATTAGTTTCCCCTCTTCCACCCATGAACCGCATTGCTTCATTGTTGTCTTAGCCCTTCAGCCACAAGTTCTGCTCCTTTAGGGCAGCAGCACCTGTTGCTATCAATTCCAACTGGAGTGATGTCCGTTAGAACCCTTCCCTCCCTCTTTTAGCCAAAACTCTGCTCTTTAATTGTACACATCTGGTTTGTTGGTTTGTTTCTTCTGTTGCAGTTGCAGGCACCATTTGCCTCACTGGTTTAAGTGTAGCATTGTGGATACAGGCATGAAAAGCACCACGAGAACATAACTGAGCGCTGTATAAGTGTAGGTCCTAAATCTGGTACTTCTCTCTGATATTGTGGCGGGGGAGTCAGCGGCCTGTTCATGGCTTTTGGGAACAGACTGTGTGTGTCTTTGGGATGGGATGCAGAGAGCAAGAGAAGGATGGCCACCACCACAAGCCACCGTTCCCCTGACACACTTCAGTTAGAGGCTGACAAGAACTAGACTTGACCCCAAACCATGAGTACTTGAGCCTGAAGAGAAGCAGACGTTCAGAGATTTCCATGGGAAGTCTGCATTTTCTTCAGCATTAAACTGTTCAGTAATGCCCCACTCCTCTCAGAAAAAAGATACCAAACTCCAGTTTTATTAAAACCTACACATTTAATCATACCTCACGCCTTTTCCATTCTAAGTTTCATTTGTTCATACCTTACCCTCCTCCCACTGAAGTTAGCAGGGTCTTTGACAGCAGTGGGAGCAGGATTGGACTCACTCTCTAGTGGAAATTGAAATCTGCAACATTTCTTTAAATGAACAGAAATACTTTCTGTATTTAAAAGGTTTCATTTACATTTTTCATCAATTCTCCATTACAGTTAAAAGACATTCAGTTACTACTAGCAGAAACACTGTAACTTGCATCTGTTGTCCACAGAATAAGCATCTGCCTAATGCCTTATAGCTGGTGTAGAGAACTACTTGTAGAGACTTAAATGCTAAGCAGGTGATTGTTCACCACCCTGAGCAGGCATCTTCTATTACTGCACTGCCAGCAGCATAAATGTGTGCACTTTGTGTCATTCACCATGCGAATGTCTCAGAATATGAATGTGGCTCCCACTGAAAGCACTGATGGCTAAAGGGAGCCCCAGTCAAGCCCCAGGGCTGAGTGATGCCCTCAGTATGCTCGAGCCATATCTCTCAGTATGTGGTAACCCTCTTGTTCCCAGTAGCTGGTTCATTGACAACTCCCATTGTAACTGTGGAAGCATACTGTCATCAGCTGTGAGGAACCTATCGTTGCAACTTTCTCTTTTTAAGGTTAGGAATGGAGTATTTGGGGTCTTGGGACCTCTGTGAGCTACTGAATTGCCTCAGTTGCCATGGCTTGAAGTCACTGAGAGTTGGGACCACAGAGCACATCTCAGGACCTTGAAAGTTGGTTTCTAAGGGTAACATCCAGAGAGGTTACTTTGGGGCCTTCCTTGGAATTTGGGCATGGATCTGCAGAGTGTTCATGCTGCAGAAACTAAGCCTTCTAAGCCCAGACTTCCAGATCTGTACCTCAGCCCAGGCAGTGAGGTGCCTGCCTCTGATGATACTCCACTGTGATCCAGAAATAAGGCAGAGTGCACTCCACAGGCTGCCCAAGTCCTTGGAGTAGCCCAGCAGCAAGAACAAAACTGGAAGCCTTCTCCCTTCAGGCAAAGTGACATGCTAGACTGCAGTGCAGGTTTCCTTTATTCTGCCTTCCTCCTGGCCCCTTAGACCTTCACTCACAGGCTTCCAGTGAGATCTCCAGTGTGGCATCCTTTCTCCCAAGGACCCCCTAGCCCAGCCTTTAACACGTGAACTGCTGAGATACCTGGGACCACTGGGCTAATGTCCCTTGTGCTTTCCTTTGGCTGGTCTCAGATCCTTGCCTGTGATGGTGCAGGTCACCAGCTTTCTCTGTGCCATATCTTTGTGGGACTGATCCCTGCCCTTATTCACAAAGAAGTCCATACCATAGCCTACAAGACCAGGTGTTAGGCAAGCTCTGGGGAGAAGAACCTATGCTTTGTTCCTATCTCTTTCACCATCTTGGCTGTAAGTTTGTGGTTCTTCTTTTGCAGGCACCCAGCCCTCAGTGGTCACTGCAGCAGGAGCCCACCATCTCACTCCATTCTCTGACTCAGCTTGCTGAGGTCACATTTCAGGTTTTGAGGTGCCTTATAATCTCTCTGGATCTTATCCTAAAAAACCTAACTCAGACCTGAGGATGCTGTACAGTGTTATCCTTAAGATGCTCCAGGGTTCTCCTGCTTTCCTCCCCGCTTTATCCTTCCGCTACTGATTAATGAGCAGCATTGCTCTGTGCATCAGGGGTTGTGAGAGAGGAGATCCTGGGAACAACTTTAAGTACCCAGGTATGAGCTAGAGGTCTGATCTGCTGCACAGGGTTCCAACAAGGTCTCCTCTGTGACATCTCCCTCCTCTCCCTCCCTCCTGTAGTCTTCTGTTTGAAATACCAACCACTGAGTTTTGGCACCCAACTTCCTTCCAACTGGAAGGGCTGTTGGGTCCCTGATTGCTCCTTGTATCTTCCTAAATCTCTTCCATCACTATTACTTTCTCTCTTCTTTGCTGTTCTGCCTTCTCCTTTTCCCAATTATTTGTATACTGGAGTTTTAGTGAATAAATAGGGAGAATGAGCTGAATGTGCATAGAGTGAAATTACCCAAGGTACTGGACCACCAAAGCATATCTTAGATACTGAAAAATAGATACCCGAAATATTAAGTCTTTAAACAGACTTGGTTTCTGGGTCTCTTAACTAGGAAAAAACCAAACCAACAAACAAAAAACCACAAAAAACAACCAAAACAAAACAAAAAAAAAAAAAGAGGGAATATTGCTTAAACTGATTTGCTGGCATCATATTTATAGATATTTATGGAAAGGAATCATGTGTTTATTGATGTCTGTGGTAATGAACGTGAAATAACGTGCTTTTTGTTTTCTCATCAGGTTTATACATTCTTAACAGAATGCAATAGACCCTGCTGTAACTGTCAACATCAGTGATGGATGACAATATTTGTTTGAGGTTATTTGTAAAATGTACTGCTGTTATTCAGTTCATTTGGAATAGTGAACCTGTAGCCAATGATTGTACGAGTCCCACATTTTAGCTAGGATTTTAAAAGCACAGTGAAATGCTATACGAGTTTCTCTGTTGTTAAATTAATAGGATCCAGAGTACCATATCTACTTAGTAGGGAGTAGCATGCTTTCTTTTCATAGAGAGTTTATCACTATTGTGAGCACTGCGAATGTCATAGACTGGATGCAGAATTGCTCCTAATAACTGCAACAAAAAAACTTTAAAATTCTCATTTGCATAATCGCAACAATCGAGTGGTAAGGGACAAGGAAGGACTAATCAGAAGCAGGGACTACTAATGAGATTGTAAGAGTTAATCCTACACTTAAAAGATGGCCTTGCTGCCTCTCCTAGTCCACAGCACATTGCAAAGAAAATAGTCATGGGCTTAAAGCAACCGTAATACAGCTGCCCTTCTCTGTCCCATGGCACACATGCCTAGTAAGTAAAACACAATAAATTGTTATTTGGGAACAGTGTCTCAGGAGCAGTGACCTCTCTGGGTGACGCTTGCTCCTGGTCGAAGGGCCAATGCCAAATCCGTGCACCAGCACAGACCTTTTGTAGAGCTGACATGGACCAAGTGGTGCCTGGCCCATGTGCAGGCCTAGGGCAGAACAGCTGATCTCATCCTGTGAAGTCAGGGATAGGGATGCTCATCTGCTCCCGAGGGCTGCTCTTCTGAGGCACATACAAACCCACAGCCTGTGCTCCACTTGCACTAGGCCACATGTGCAAGTGTGGGTTGGATGATCTGTGGGTTGTGTCTGTACATCTGCCTTACAATGCATAAGCGCAACAACAGCTCTGATATTGAGTATTAACAGTAACAAATAATGGTATCACTAGCTCATCTTAAAATTAAAACGTTCCTTTGCTTGAACCTTACATTAAGGCTAAAGAGCATCTCGGTCAAAATAAAACTCTTTCCATGTGGTGGTGTCCCATGTCCAGTCCTACTGTCCCACCCCAGTGCCTGCAGGAGAGAGGCACCACAGAATGTACTCAACTCCATCAGCAGCTCCAAGAGATGGCTTTATCAGCTGGCGCCAGGGTGCTTTCCTAAACAAGTCCCCAGAGCCCTTGGCGCTGGAAAATCCTTATTTCCTATAACGTACACAAAGAATGTTTTATTTGTATCTAATGTAAGGATTTCTGTAACAAAATGTGAAAAAAAAAAAAAAAAAGATACTGAATTAATAAAAAGTACAGGGCTGGAAAGGTCTAGAATTCACAAATTGTACACATGCCTATGTTTCTCAAAACAAATCTATGCAGTTGTGTTGTATTGTAGGAAATTTCAGTTTAATGTACATATATATTGTAAATAAATAGGATGCTGTATATTTTTGCAGTTGTTTTTCCCCTATGATATAGAAGTGTTGAGATAGGCTCTGCATATAAGAGTAATTTAAATAGAAATACAAATACTTTAGCTTCTTAGCAAAGTGCATATCCTTTTCTTTCTCCCAAGAGTTCACAAGTTAAATCCTAAACTTGAAATTACAATTGCATCACTAATGTGATGAGAAAAAGAAAAATAAAAGGTCCAGTGAAATTGCTAGGATTAATTCCAGTGCATGACTCCCTGTTTTCTCAAGAGTAGGTTTGTCAGTCTTCCTGTTGGGTAAAATATCTCCCTTGTAAAGGGCCCCTTTGGTATGCAGGTACCTCTTACCCAAGCTGAGGTCAGGTGTAGTAAAGTGTTGAAAAGGCTTTATGCAGAAACCATGGCAAACTGCAACCAGCCATTTGACCCAGCGTTATGCCATGTTGCATCCAGGCATATATTTACCCAACTAGGCCAAACAGGTCAGGGCAAAACTTCTGTATTTCCGTTTTCAGCTATCAGAAATGCCTGTACTTCAGAAAAAAAAAGTACTGCAAGCAAGGGGTGGGCAGCAACCAGAGCAATTGGTGCCATTTCTAGTCCCCGCCTTTCCTGCAGAGTCCTGTGGCTGCGCCACAGACCCCACTGCTCTCATGCAACCAAAACACTAATGCCTGAGGATGCCAAGAGCATCCCCAACCAGGGGCTGCTTGGACATCTCACCCTGTGAACAGGCAGAGGCCAGTATTTTGGTCATGGGAGAGCTGCGTGTCCAGGGGTGAGGGTGATGGGAGGGAAGAGCTGTGTATGTCCCGAGAGTGCCTCCATCAAAGGCCTTGTATAGACTTTCTCACTGGTAAAGCATGGAAACATGTTTTTTTCAGGATTGCTGAAAAATGGAAGTTAAGGAAATGCATCTAAAAATAATTGTGGTTTTTTTCCATGTTTACTTTGTGAGTTTTGATGAAAATGAAACTTGAAATAACATTTGCTTTCACCATGAGCACAAATTGAGGGAAAAAAAACTATACAGTCAGTTCAAGAGAGCTTTTCAAGTTAATACAAGTGTACATTTTATTTTCAGTGTTATAGCCAACAAAATATAAACTGTAAAGGTATTTTTCCACAAGACTTGAACTTGTTTATAGAAACCTGTTTTTAGTGTCCCAATATATGTTATGGCTCACCCAGATCCAGTATAAACAATGCTGTTTGAATGATGTATACTTGATACAAGCTCGCCTGTAATCGATTGTTGAAGTGAGTCATTGGTAATATTTTGCTCCTGTTAACATCACCTGTTAACTTTGTGCTGCTCATATCCAAATAAACAACGCAGTTTTTCAGTTTCTGTGTGTAAATAAAAAAAAATGTATTGAGTTCTATAATCTATCTGTTAACTCTATAGTTTTTAAACATTAAAATTGTGATCTAAACTAATGTTAGGACCATACTCATTCTTTCAAAGGAATGCCTGTGTATCATTTTAATGATTTGAGTAGTATATGCTCCCTACTGTTTATGCAAGTATTTTCACTGAATTTAGGGCATGCAGCTCTTGCAAAGCCAACTATATTAGATTCGGTGCAGTATATGCAGCACAATATCAATAGACATCTGTGGAGCATTAAAGTGAAGTTTCTGATACAGTTTTAGAGGGACCTGGAGCTGGGGCATATGGTCACCACAGTCTGGGGTTGCTGAAGATGGCAGTGTTCCTAAAAGACAGTACTTGTTTCTGCCTGTTCTTTGAAGACTGTGCAAGTGCTTGCCAATCTGTTTCAGGGTCAAGTCAGGCAGTTTAATTTCAAGGGCTGCTGCTAGAGTTGGGTTTGAGTACAGATGTCAAACTGGTACCTGAAATGACTAAGCCTTTGCCAGACTTTTCTCTGTCTGCTATGGAAGTAGAAGCCATTAGCAGATTTATGAGGAGATTCCCAAAGACCCGATATCTTAAGCATTCCCAGATATATCTGCCAAAGTGTCTCTGTCAGAGTTTTAAAGATTCTGGAAATTGCTAATTTTACTAGTGCTCAGGTTGTAGTGACCACCCACAAAAACACCTTTTGGCTTGAGTCCTACAAAAACCTGAAGAGCTTACTTGACTGCATGGGATGAGTACAGCTCCCTGGGCCCCTCTGCAGGGAAGTGACGGGAGGATTTACGTGTCAGAGGATCTCTGGCAAGCTGTTGCCTGGTCCCCAAGCCCAGGGACACGTCTTAAACCATAAGTCAGGGAGTGCAGAGGTACAAGCTTCTGCATTGACCTGGTGTAATAGCCCCTTCTGTTTGGCACATCTTTGCACCCACTTCTCTATCCAGCCAAGCGGAATCATCTCATAGCCATACCTTTAGACATAAAAACATCGTTTATGGAGCAGAGGGAAAAGAAGAAACTACAGTTATTTTTTTCCTTCCTTGCAGAGACTACAACAAACATCTGTTGCCTAATGCAGTGCAGTCTGACAGCTTCACCTGAAGTTCACCTAAAACTACACAACCTAACACCAATCTCTTTTCCAGCCACAGACTTCTGCCTTTGGCTTGGCACCATCTTCTTGTATCCCAAAGGTCAGCTAGATCTCTTGAGTTCATCTGACCTGTCTCTATTTGGGAGTGTGTCATGGGTTTGCCCAGAGTGAAAAAAAAGAGGGAAAATTGCTATTTTCTAGGGCAAGCAATGCAGCTCTGTCTGAAGGAAGAGATTCCCCTGTATGATTCATGTGGGGTCTTGGTTCAACTTAAATTCATGTAAAATTGCATTTTATCTTCAGGCTGAAGCCCAAATTCAAGCAATTGTCAAGATGTCTCATTCCTCAATTTGCCAAGAGCTGAAAGTAAGCAGTCATGCCAACTTTAAAAAGTGTGGAGAAAGTGGAGATGGTAGGAACAGGGATAAGTCCATTTCCAAAACTTTCTGTCCACAAACACATAATAACCTTAACATGGGCTTTGCTTCTTACACCCTGTTCTCCTCAGACCCGTGCAAGAGAACAGCACCATTTGCTTTGCTGTCAGTTGTGTTAAGTATCTCTGGTTCGAACACCAAGTTCTTAACACAGATCCCAGTGTGGTTAGACACAAGTTTTCAAGCTGCCCAGCATCTGTGTTTTGCAAATATTAATTTCTCTTTCAGCTTACAGTTATGGAAAATGGAGACTCCTGAAGATGTTGCACTGCTAAGTGCCGTGGCACTGGCAAGGGATGGTGCTGCTGGCTTAGTGTGCCTCAACCTTGCCATGGCTCTCTGCTTGAAAAGCGTGGTTACTGGTTTTCTTGGAAAATGGTGTTGATAGGCCGAGACTTAGACAATACAGCTAAGCAAGTAAACTACGATGGGCTGGGGTGGCATCAGCCAGCCCTGTCTGAGATTCAATCTGCAGAACAAAGCCACCTTGTGAGTTCCCTGAGCTTATGGTCTAACAGAAGCTGCTGTCTTGGAAAAATGGAGGAAAGTGTATCATCAACACAAGTCAGAATGTACCCCAGAGACAAACCACGTCCCCTCCTTAGAAAATGCCTGGCTTAAAGTCTCAGGTCCTTTTCCCAGAGGTAACCAGATCCCCCTCCTCCTGCCTGCCCTGTAACCCTTGAAAGAGCATTTGCCCAGTAGGCAGCAAGCCTTAAGCATTGTCCTCTTGCCAGTTACAAAAAGCTGGTGAAATTTACCTCGTTTTTTGTGGAGATCATTACTTCAGACTAAACCCTTCAAATGCACCAGGTACTGACCATGCCCTTGACATGCTCCCATGTGCTCTTCCTTCCTGGACCCCTTTTGGGACCCATTGTAACAGCCCAGGCTCGCTCTACGAGCTCATCAAAGGGGTTTTACATTAAAAATATACAAGGCTCCAAAAATCCACCTGCTGGATTTATTAAAAGGGCCTTCAGTTCTTTTTATACCTTGAGAGAGAGTGCAGGAGTAGACACTGCACACATTTCTCAAGAGGTCAAATAACACACTTTTACTGGCAAACTTTAGAAAATAAAGGAATTTGGCAAAAATTTAAGGGCAGCATTCAAACAAAATAAAGCATTTCACAAAACATTGACTTAGCACATGCTAACCCATACAACTTAGCAAAATCCAATCCATTTAACCTTAAGTTACCCAAATATCAAGAAAGGAGATTAGAAGAAATAAAGAAAGAGAGAGAAAAAGAGAAAATTATAACTACTGCCTTGGGTCCTATGTAGTTTCAGGTTCCATATGTCCTGATGGTAGGGTCATGACCACATGGGAACTTCACGGTGTTGGTGTTATTTGCTCTGGCCCTCTGTGGCCACCCCTTTCAGGTGGGATCTCTGGCCCACTAGCCACTCTGGGGCTGGACTGGGGCTCCAGGGCAGGGTGTGGGGCGATGCTCCCGGTGTGCCAGTGACTGACAGCCGTGCCAAAGGCTCTCAGGGAGGCAGGGTTATGGGGGGGCACAGCACCATTCCACCTTGGCAGAACCCAATCTGCCTCCTCCCCACCCCCAGAATTGTTCTGAGCCAATGAATTTCTTTCAGTCCCTCACACCCATGCTCAGGTAAGTTCCCAAAAATTATTCTTTCCAAAGCCCATTGTTTTCCCAGCAGTTCTCACCTTGCATAAGCTTGGCAACGTCTGGACTGTCCACATTACTGCCCGGTACAGACCTGCCTCACAGCCCAGGCAAACCTGCTGGCTCCTCTTACCTTGCTTAGGAGGGGTTTGCTCAGCCATTCCCCTTGCACAGCAAGGGTGGCAACAACCGTTGTGCAGAGGTATTTGACAGTGATGAGAGACATGAAAACCAAGTACCAGATGCAGGAGCGGCTGCCATTTCTCCTTCAGGCTCATGCCAAGAGCTTGTCCTGGTAAGCAGCTGATGAGGATGAGAGAGGATGGTCTGTTGGCCAGATGTCTCCCCAGCCACTGGGACCAGCCCTTCAGAGCTCCTGGATTTGCAGTCTGTCGCAGAGATGGGGCAAGTGTGGTGCTCAGCAGCACCACCACAGGAGCCAAGTGCCTTGAGGATAAAAAAGCAGTTCTTCTATCCCGAGTAATTATAAGAGAATATAGCAGAGTTAGACACCGAGGTATTGGAAAGTGTTATGATAAGAAAGAAACTCGTGAAGAGGGTGGAGAAATTTTTATGATGTGGGATCAGATTAATGACCTGTACAACAACTGCAGTAAAAACAGCAACATACAGATGCTACAACATTTGGAGAACACATTTCTTCAAATCATAACCAAAGCCTGTAATTTACTTGGATGTTAAAAAATAAAGAAAAAGAAAATTATGTGTTCACTGACAAAGCCAGTTCTTGCAGACTGAAATCTCCTTGGGCTTGGTGCAGGCAGCAGTTCCCAGTAGTATTTCTTACATAATAGCTGGATCTCCTATTAATTTTCAGATACCACTTGTAGATAATCAGAGAAGTACCAGATGCTGGAGAAACAACTTCCCTGACATAACAAGGAATTATATATCTCTTGCAATTAGATCATCATAAAATGAAAGGAAAACAGGCATCAGTCTGCCATTCCCACATCCAGTAGCATTTAAACAATGAGTGCAGTCTCTGTTACTTCTGCTGGCAGCCCTCCAGCAGCACTTTGAAAACGCAGTGTGGCCTCCCTGTAAATTGATAAACAATCTTGTAGAGCAACAGGCACAGGAACATTCAAGTCTTTGTTAAATTTTTACTTGAGTAGAGAATTAATTGGCGTCTTTCTGCGCAGAACAAGCAGGGTCAACTGCTCCATTTTCCAGAGGCAGATTATTTTAACCAGAATATGCAGTTCCTGCAGTTAATGGAATAAACCCTAGGATGCAGGTACTATGAGATGCAGAAATTGTTTGTTTTCTTAAAGAGTTCTGGGAGCAGAACAATCAGACTCAGTTGGCCAAATAGACTAAATAACTGAGTCGTAGCTGTGTGGATGGCTTCAACGCACAGTCACTATCACTACAAAAGCAGATGTGTTATCCTCACACAGGATACTGATTTCCTAGAGTAATATGAGATCATTGGCTGTACCATTCAGGACCAATCCCACACAGAGAGGCAATGATATTCTCACCTCTGCACTGGGCCAAGGAATAGAGAATGGCCTGAAATCTTTTGTACAAGGCTGCCAATGCCCAGTAAGATGCAGGTTGTTCTCTAGAGAGTGGGTTATAATCTTAGAAACATGCACGCTACCTAATTATCTTCCTTCATCTAGCGCTCCAGCATGTCCTTGTCTGCTATAGATTACACCAGGGCGAATTCAGCTCTTAGTGGCACTCATGCTCTGGTCAGCTGCGAGGAAGAAGCTTGTCTCTGTGGCTGACCAGAGTATGAGTAGATATAGCATGATGAATAGATGTACCAGAGCAGATGTACCCCACGCAGTCTGCAAACCCCGTGTTGGCAGCTAAAGCACTGAGCAAGTGGGGTGGCACTTCAACACATCAGCAAACACATCACCAACACCTTCTCTCGGGATAATCTCACTATCCTAAAAGAGAGCACAATGATAAATCAGTTTATTCAAGTAAGAACATTTCTATATTTACATTACAACCCTCTATCAAGCACAAGATTGACCACTAGTTCCTGTTTACTGCAGAAATAACCCGTATTTCCTCTCAGGGCAAATAAGTACCACTCTGAGGGCTCAGAATAGTTGCCTAAAATGGGAAAACATTTTTTTGGTATTTTTTTATTTTACTGGCATCTGGACAAACAGTCCAGATACCAATAAACGAAGTAGGTCAAAACTAATAGCTAAAAAACAAGCCTTGCAACACACTCTTTACTTACCTACCTACCTACCTCTGAGGAAACAATATGGTTAGCACAGTTGAGACATTAAAACAACATCCACAAAGAGCAAGACTCATCAAAGCCAGCTCTGAGAGGTACTAGGAAGGAAGAGGGCATTTACACACAAGAAGAACATGCAGTATTTCCAGCCCCACTCCTTTACAGATGCTGAATCAATGGACCTCCCTAAGTGCTCCACCACATGCAGCAATGTCCTGATACACAGCTGGTAACACTTCTGATACTTTGCTGGGAAAGTACCGACTTTGGGATCTCCTATGGCTCAAAACAGACAAAGAGATTCCATGTGTCCTTGTCATGGATCTCCACAGCAAATTTTCCCTCCCAGGGACCTTACAGGAAGATCTGGATGAGCCAAAGACAGAAAACCCACAGTCTAGTTACAATGGACCAGATTAGCTATATAGCACCCATATATGAATGCTGTACGTTTTTTAAGATTTAAAAGTTAATTAATGGCTCACAAGAATTTTGGGTGCCAAGTTTTATGAGCAAAGAATTCCAGCCACAAAGATCTAGGCTGGTACAGAGCTTATTTTCAAAGGTCACTAGCAGTCACTACTAAGTGGTAGTCACACCAGACCAATTTACGGAGATATACAGAGCTATTCCCAGGCATTACTTCCACAGGCTTTCCAAGATTCACAGCCTGTAATGAAATGGTTGAGGTCCACTGTGATCAAAGGAATTAGTCATATTTTTATATAACCTGCTAAAATGTCTTAGACTTTCACAATATGAAGAACTGCCTGAATGGATTTCTACTAAGATACTAAGTTATACATTAACTGCTTTGGGGGGATGGGTGAGACAAAAGAAATGCTAGATGGGCTTCAAGCCTTTATATATTTTACTGCTAATATAGGATTTATATTTTATTTGTACCAACCTTAGTAAGAAATTAAAATCATCTGAACCAACTCTGTGAAAGATGTAGAGTCAACAAAACTCCAGGAAAAGAAACAGCACTACCAAGGAAAACATCGGCAGGAATGAAAACTACCGCATTAGAGTTGTATGAGCTCCAGGTCTTTTAGGACAACACTACTGCAAATCTCAACTGAGAATAAAAGAATTAAAGGCAAGTGCAAGTGCAGTTGAAGAGCCCAGTGAAACCCCAACTAATGCACAAGGCCCAAGCTCTGAGAAAGTAGCCAACGTGGCTAGGGATGGCTACTGAGAATCGCACAACTATACACCAAAGTCTTCTCTGTTCTTGTGGCAACATTACTTTGCATACACACTCAGATTTATAAGTGTGTCTTTAGCTATTGCTGCTTTTTTAACTCATCTGCACAGTCAGCAGAGAAAAACCATCATTACGTATATGATTTGTCCCTGTGGGCTACACATGCAGACTAATCCCTGACACAAATTCGTCATTCTTATCCAAGTCAGGAGATAAATCAGCACAGACACCAGCAGTTTAGCACTTCACCAGTAGGCTTTGCAGCAATACTGCATGCTATAGAAAATATATCTGCTCTCAGCTCTGATAAAACTGGGTCGCCAAAAGTATTTCCTCCTGAACTATTGTTTTATATCTGAACACACAGGAACTGAAGTGTTACTCCAGTGTGCAAGCTCCTGATGGTCCATGGAACAAATCCACCTCACCCAGCAGGTAAATGAAGCACAAACACAAGCCTCACTGGGAAGTATTTTTCAAATGGTTAGGTCTGAGATAAGACAGGTACCACATTTTTCTTCAACAGCTGAAAAAAAATAGTCGTACCACAGCACTAATGTGTGCATGTCATTTAGCAGCCCATCTGACACTGGTTGCGACGCCCTTAACTTCTGTACAAGACATTATGTGCCTACTGGTTTTTCTGTTTCAAGTCAGAAGATAGTGCTTTTAGAAGGACTTCTCTGTCAGCTGCTTTACAGCCAAGAAAGTTTGGCAGACTCCATAAAGGGATGCTCCAGCAAGATGCACCTCACCTGGGAAGCCTAGAAAGGGAATAAGAGAAAAGGGTTACACACACATAACTTGGATACTGATGGAAGTAAGGAAAGACTGACAGAGGGTCAGAAGGCTTTGTGTGGAAATATAGGTCCCTTGATGAGCTATGTTTTCTTTTTTACTAATGTTTTGCTCTCTCATTTCAGCATTTTATGCTGCTGGTTCTCACAAGAGAGTCTCCAACTGCCCCCAGTGCAGAGTCAGTCAAGATGGTGAAGTCTCTGTTCCGTGTACTCTCTAGAGAGACACAAAAGACACAGCAAAGGAAGAAAGTGCCCAAGAGAGACTCAACATCTCCTCGGAGCTAGTCAGGCAGGAGATGTTGGCTGGAAGGCCTGCTTGACTGTCCTGCATTTGAGGGCCTCAAGGAGGACTGGAGAAGAGAATAAGGCAGCTCCATTTATTTACAATTCCCCTTTTAATGCTTCTATGCTTTTCTGTCTGACTCAGTCTCTGCCCTGTGATTGGAACTTCCATGTCAAAACACAGGCCATTTGAATGAATTTTAATAATACTGCTCATTATATTATTCATATTGTTATATTATTATAACTATGAAAATTAAGAAAATGAAAATAGCTTATATTCTTTAAATATTCATTCCCTTTGCCTTTTTATTGAAAATTATATTTTTCTTCAGTTTTTATAAAGATCCCGAGCGTTTTCAGGTGCCTCCCCTCTCCCCTTTGCCCAGGAGGTGTAGCCAGATGGATTTTCATGAGGGCAGCTCAGACCCCTTCTCTACGCACGGAGGCAGTCCTCACTCCCTGCTTGCCTGCTCTTAGAGGCTGGGCGGAGAGGGCAGAGACAGGTTCTTGACCTCCAGCTGAGTTCACAAACCATGCAAGAGCAAAAGTAACTCATTGCAGGCGCACTGAACTGTTCCCAAACTCATGAGTCTGGTGCTAAGACTGGTTGTCCTACCTGTCATTCTTTTTGTGCCATAACAAATCCATAGTTTTTCAGTCACTGCCTTTGTGCTTTCGAGGGACTGCCAGCAGCCTAGCTCCTGTAATGCTAAACGAAGCAAAGCACAGGACAACATGCTCACACCCATAACCACCTCCACTGCCCTTTTACTGGTACTGAGCCACCTTCTCCCTGCAGAGCCAGCGACCCATTAAGGGTTCATGTTGCTGAGCTGTAACGCGAGTGACATCAGCGATGCCCCTGACTGGCACCTGTACTTATCTTGACATTATAATAGCAACAATATAAACCAGGTCTCTGCAGCTTTCATGGCTCCTTTGTAACAACCCAGAACTAACACAAACATTACTCTAACATCATCCAAGCAAATCCATAGTAAGTTTCAGACCAGTATGGAAAATATTTTAATAAATGAGAAGGTCTACATCAGTTTTCTTGCTGTTTTACAGAATAAACCTTGTTCAAAACATTTTAACTTTAGCACAGTTGATTGGTGATACTCAGTGTGTTTCCTAGACCTAGCAAAAGTCAAAATAATTTAGATCTCCAGTCTCTCACAAAACCACAGAGGCTTGTTAGTCCCAGGCATGTAGTAGGTAGCCAATATGGTTTTCCTGGTATGTTGCAGCAAAGGACAACACAAAATTACCAAAAGGCAGAAGACCAGCAGAAGATTTGCAAACACCACGAAGGAGCTGGCTCTCTGCAGTTGCCTTAGCTGTGCCTCCTGCAGTTCGTTATAACATCACTCGCACATGAAAGCAGATGGCTTGCTACGTATCAGCTCACTAGGCCTCTTTTTTCACTGATTTTTTTTCAGCTCCACCTGTGCATTTTTATTCAAAAGGGGACCATATGGTCCCTGTGAGGTACTATATAAATAATTGTATATTTACAGTAGCAGCTGAAACCAGAGTCATATGCTTACCTTCAAGAAAGCAGTTGAAAGTAGCTGGGTACTATAGGATTTGGAATTATTCCCTCAGTACAGCATAGAGATATGCAATGAATAATTAAACAAAAATTGATTTCACGTGGCCTTCCTGATTGCATTTGTTCTGCTACTGCTGCAAAACATGAGGTTCCTAATCAGAGCTGGTCGAAGAGAGATGGGATCAGATGTGCCCTGACAGCATTGCCTCCATGCATCATTTGCATGCTGGAGTAATGATCCTGTGTCCCTGCACTGTCAAGGGCTGAGTTCAGCTCTCAGCAAAGGATGGCCTAGGAAAGATGGTGCTGTTTCACTAGGAGGCCCTCCTTTAATTTATCCTTGAAGTTTGCAGCGGCTGGTTTGAACACCTAGTTCAGCCCTTCCCCCAGGAGAGAAGTTTTCCAGGTACAGATTGTGGAGGACAGCCAGTACCTAGCTAGCACCACTTCCCCAAACACTCTGAGAATTAAAGGCTTCTGTGAGTGACTGTTTTACTACTGCTTCTTCTGCTTGCCCTTCCCCTTCCTCCCTGTGTACCCTGTTGGCCGTACCCTATTTCAATCTCAGCAAAAAGAAAATTTACTTTAAGAAAAAAACAATTGTCTGAAGAAAGAAGACCAAAGCTGCTCATGTAACTTTGTCACCGAAGTGACTGAATTAGGGGCCAGGCTTTCTTCCTCCTTCTTCTTCCCCTCCCCCTAATATTTTCACCGCTGCCCTTGTTTTTGCACAAAAAGAATGAAAGACAAACCTGCACCTTCCCAGTACCAAGGGAGGGTATGCAAGATCAGATGTCCCAGATAGTTGGTCTCCCCACTGGGAATAAATTGCCAGAAGTCTTCAGCTCCTGCTTAGGTCAATAAATAAGAGAATATTTTTAAGTGCCTCACATTGATATTACTGGCCAGGATATGTCAGTGAGAGTGCTATTCCGGAAAGTTCAATATCTCTTTGTAAATCCTGCCTACTCATTTGAGGGCATAACTGAGGACACTGGAATAAACATGGCCCCTGACTCACTAATCTCACACCTTCAGCCTGAGATCTGGGCTTCTCTGGTCACAGACAATCCTGTACTCCACTTCCTACCTCATTTACCACCCCCCTGGCACAGTGAGTTTGTGTTTCCAAGAATTAATACAGGATAAAAATGAAGATAAAACTGATTCCATCTAGGTGGCAACATTATAATTCTCTTTACTTTCGATTTTCTATCTCTTGCACTGCTGATGGGAAATGAGATTTGCGTTTCATCATTATCCTCTGGGCTTATGCTTAAGAAGAGGGTTGCAAGCTGTGATTGAGGCAGGATTAGGTGGGTTATATAAGCAAGACGGCAAAATCAATCATGAACAAAATCTAGACTCATTCCAGTGTTGTTGCCCTGTCCTCTTCCCTTCAGCTTGAGGAGAAAAATTGCAGAGATCTGTACAATGATTTGAGAAGTGGCCTTCAGGCACTGTCCCTTCTACTCCTTTCCATTTTGTCTACCCCCAGATGCTGCCAGCAACTTTTGTTTCTGTTATTCAGCATGTCCATCAGTACCTCAATGTGTGATCGTGTGTTTCTCTCATACAAGAATGAAAGAAAAGTGGTATAACATACACTTGCAGCCCCAGGTGATTAAGTCTGCTCCTGGTTCAGTGATCAGTAAATATGGACAGGGGTGAGGTGATGGTTTGCCCACGAAGCACACAGACCAGCACTGCCAGCCCTAAGCTCCCCCAGGGATAGCCATGGGGATGGCATGTGCTGGGAAGTGGAGCTGGCTCGGTTTGCAGAGTTCCAGAGACATCTCCTTCAGAGACGTCAGGCCTCTATGGTGCTTCAGCTGTTTGCCTTAAGAAAGCTAGAAAATGCATTGCCTGGAATTGCTGCCCTTTTCCCACTTCCTGAGGTGGTTACAGCATGGAGAGGGAGAGAGGGAAAGGAGGGTTGCCCACCTGCATCCTCCACCACAGCTTACAGCTGTCCTCTCTATCCCTGTGTCCTGGGTAATCACCCTGCACAAGCATCTGCAGGAGCATGAGCTTCTGTGTGGAAAGCCACTCACTCACCTGCATTTATCTTCCCTACCACTGGATGGAATCTTTCTGCCCTCTTTCTTTATTCTGAGAGTGAGAAAGAAATTTTTCTTTCTAAGCTTGACAACCAGAGTGTTCACAGTAACAAAGTTAGGTACAGATTAATGTGCTTCCATTACCAGGACTAATGTCTGACTCCACAAAGTTATTTAGGTTTCTAATAAACACAAGCACCAGGCTCGTCCTTCATTTCCAAACTGAAATGCCTCTGAAGATCTAGATCTAAGTGACCATATCAGGAAACCCATGAAACTAATTATACACAGATGGCTATCCAATGCATAGACCAATCAGCTAAAAAATTGGGATTGCTTTTTGATAATGGCTTTCATTAATAATTATTTTGCTGTTATTGGTGATAATAGTTCAAACCCTTTTCCACCTGATAGGGTCCCTTTAAAAGTCCCAGTGCAATACTTGATACAAATACAGTGCATCAGTACTGCGATTCTGCTCCACATGGTAAAACTGACATAAAAATGAGAAATACAGTTTTTTGTCTAAACTAGTTCACTGTGAGAAAAGGGGCAAGCAGAATACCTGAAAATAATGAAATTTTAAAAGTGTTATTGTTTCATATAGTCTACACTGTTACTGGTTTAGAAATACCTTTAAAGGTATAGACCCATTTTTAAGTATACCGGACCAGGCAGTACACTGATGCAAATAATAATTTCACTGACTTTGTCAAAGTTGCTTTAACTTTTGTTAAGTGACAGCCAAATCCAATAGGATCTGTACTCTATTTATAGCTTTACTCCAGAACTCCACATTTTCCCTGACATAGTAAAACAACACCTTCCACAAAGGCAAGAAATTAATTGACTTAATATTCTAAACAAGCAATTGTTAAAATAAACGGAAGTCTCTTAACAACAGTGAGTCAGATGGATTTGACCTCTGTGGGTGGGACTTTAATTATGCCCACTATATTTAAGAAAATATAGTATTGTAATAATATTATTCATTGCATTCCAAGAGTTCCATCAGAGGTTTGACAAACCCGGGAAATGATGCACATCCTCACTTACAGTACTGCTAAAGTGCTAAATATGCCTGGTCATAAAAAGCCTGATCCTGTGAAATTTTGGCATCGCCACTTAATTGGAACTAACAATATCTTTGGCTGTTCCTTTCTCTAAGGGACAGTCATTTTGCTCAATCACAGGTTGCTGCATTTAGCCCTCTCTAAAAAAGGGCAACTGGAATAAACCTCCGGCAAAACCCAGTGGCATAAGTGCTGTACAATGAAGTGTTTGTGAGGGGTGGAAGGAAGGGTGTGATAAGTGGCTATCCAGCGGGGAAAGCCAGGGACGGGAAATGTATATCCCATGGAGGCCAGGAGGGCTGCTGGAGAGAGGGAGGTTGCAACGTGACATAGAAGCGGCGTCTCTCTGGTTTCTCCTCACCAGCTCTGTTGTGAGTCAGAGCTCCCCGGCACCACACTGCCCTCTCACAGGGTGACAGGGTGCCACCTACCGCTCCTCCTGACCGGCTGGGGGAAGCCCCATCGGGAGAGAGAAATTCTGCATCTCCTTCAAAGGGTGTGGCTAATTGATACTTAACACGACAGTTAATTTTGAACTGATTTCATCGCAGTGAACAGAAAAGTTGTCTAAAAGGAGTTACTGCAGTAATTTTATTTTTTTTTTCCTTCTGGAGATGCAGGATGCCACCGCTTACTTATATGTCTCATTCACAGAAACAATTGCAGCCTTATTCTGAATCATAGGCTCTGTTTTAGAACCTGATGAAATACTTTTTTTTTTTTTTGGTGGAAATCAGCTAAATGATGTTCAAAATTGAACTTTTCCCCTAATCCTATGTTTCCATTTTAGCAGTTAGGTGTGTATCCAAGGTCCTGTGCCTGATGGCACTCAGTTCTGCTATTTAGCTTTGCTGAACAGCTTGCTAAATCTCCCCTGTTGACAAATGTTTGTTCTCTGTATGTTTCCTATCTATTTTAAGGCCTACTGATCACTTATGCCTGAAAGACAACAAGTAGGAAACCAGCCAGCAGTTTGGGAGGCGACATCTCTCTTCCCAAAGCCTGGAGGAGCATCTCCCGGGATGCTTACACCGCCCTCTTCTCAAACCTAGCTCCACCATGCGGCTAGTTGTGTTATTTGGCATCTTCCGCACCTCTACGCGTCCAATAGCTGCTCGGTGCCTGCTTTGCAGGAGCTGTCCCAGGAAAGCTGTCTGGTGGGACTTTCCAACTACTCATCCTGATGCTCATTTGGGGAAGAGACCCTATTCAAAGAGGATCTTGCATCGTTTCCCACAATTATCTAAGTAATTAAAGCTTGAGAAAATATGGACAACTGTAGCTAGCATAAAGAGCTTTTGTTTCCAATTAAAATTTTCAAGAATTACTAGCCAGTTTAGAATCAAATAAAAATCCACATTTTTCCTCTAAAAATTAGAAATTTGCTTTACTAAAATTAGTGTAGAAATCCCCACAAACTACTGCCCCAGGAAGTGTTTCCAGGGGCCGAGGGGTGGGGGGACATGTACGAGCTGGCTGACCGGAGTTGCCTCCTTGCCACATGCAAGCCCAGGGATCCAGCTTGCTCCAGGGCTTCCCCAGGATCAGCCCTTCCAGGGAGCAAGACGCATGGCTTTGAGGAGTGGCACAAGAAGGCTGTCCATCTCTCCCACCACAAAATACCCCAGGATTCAGAAGCCAGCAACTGCCATCTGATAAATTCACCTCAGCCTTAAAACCCTATCCATTCCTGAAGACCCTTCCTGAAGGGTGGTCACCGAGCAGGGAGAGCAGAATAATTGCTCTCATGGGCAGCAGTGCCCTCCAGGCCACGACAGTACCAGTCTCCCATGTGAACTAGTACGTGGATGATGTGATAGGGAAGATGGTATCAAGGAAATACAAGGAAATTGAAGGGCTAGCAACCATTTAACATATCCAACTTATTCTGGAGGGGTTGGCTAAACACAAAGTATCTCTGCTGGAGAGGTGCAGTCTCAGTGCTGGATGTCCTTTTTGTTAAAAAGGTACAAAACTTTATTGGAAGTCTCTTTACCACTTGTACTGTAGACTTTAAAGCAGATGGAAAGAAGTTGGTAGGCAAAAACAAAAACCCTTATACTATATCCTTAGAATGTTAGTGGGCAGTGTACCCTAATAGTTAAAACACAAGGATTGTCACAGATCAGGTATAGACTCAATCACAATTTTAATGTCAAACCGAACAGGTCCCTACTGACTCCCCTGAACAGCTCAGTGTTATTACTAGCTACAAAATATATAATGTGCTCCCTCAGAAGAAATGTGGCTATTTTATTAAAACTTTATAACATTTCCTTTTCACTCACCTGGGAAGACTGCATTAATAGGATCTACGTAGTTCTTTTGTAAATTTGGAAATTCACAGAACAGGTCATCCAATTTCATACCATTTTCTTTTTCTTTTTTCACCGTACTTGTTCAAAAGCAACTTGGCAGAAAAGGTCCTGGAGGTCCTCGTGAGGACACAGCTGAATATGATCCAGCAAAGTGTCCTTACTGCAAAGAAGGCAAATGGTACATCCTGAGCTGCATTAGGCAAAGTGTTGTCAGCAGGTTGAGGGAGGTGATCCATCACCTCAGCTCAGCACTGGAGTGCTGTGTCCAGATCTGAGCTCCCCGGTACAGAGCTACTTGAGAGAGTCTAGCAAAGGACTGCACAGATGATGAAGGGATTGGAGTACCTCACATGTGAGGCAAGACTGAGAGACTTGGACTGTCCAGCCTGGAGAAGAGGAGGGCCAGTGTGCACAAATTCCTAAAGGGAGGGTGTAGAGGAGATGGAGTTAGGCTCTTTTCAGTGGTGCCCAGAGACAGGACCCACGACAATGTACACAACCTGAAACACAGGTTGTTCCCTCTGAATATCGGGAAACACTTTTTCACTGTGAGAGGTGACTAAGCACTGGCACAGGTAGCCCAGGGAGGCTGTGGTCTCCATCCTTGGAAATATTCAAAAGCCACCTAGACGTGGTCCTGAGCAACCCACTTTAAATGGCCCTGCCTGATCAAGGTGAGGTTGGACAAGATGACCTTCAGAGGTCCCTCCCAACCGCAGCTGTTCTGTGACTCTGTGAATTCTGTCTGATAGACAAATGGATACATGACTATCCTGTATATCAAAAGGATATATCCAATGTAAAAAGCCCACACAGACCATGAAGGACAACTAAGGAGCTATTACGGACGAGGGCAGTTACCTGCAGGTACTCCACCTAAACAGGTCTATGGTAACAGCAAGATGTTAGGGGAAGAAGATAATTAAGATGTTGTTGCTTCCTTCAATAGCTAGCTAATTAGGTTTGAAAGTTCAGATCCCTTCTGATTTCTGACATTGCGTGATAGTTGCAATCAAGTCTGTCTTTTTAGCTGTGGGTCCATTGAAGAGACGATGAATTTTCCTTTCAGGCACTACTCCAAAATTTGTCTTTCACCTCTCTGTCCCATGAGCTTTGCTTGGGTGATATGTTCACACCATGGCAGTCTCGCTGGTCTGCCATATAGAGCTGAGAGCACCAGGGACAGAGACTTCACAGCATGCAAGATGCCCCAGGGCTTGGGAGCCCTGAGACTGCAACAGAGGGCATATCAGAAGGTGCTCAACTCACTGAATTATCATTGGGAAGGTTACTTCCCTATTTTTAGGTATATTTACAGGTCTGAAGGGGCTTAGAGTTTTGGTTAGATTTTTCTTTCAGTATTTTAAATTCAAAAATCTAAATTTTTCAGGAGGAAAAAGCCTCACTGAAAAAAATCCTAGTTTAAGTGCTAAAAATAATTTTTGAATGTAACCATAGAAGAACAAAATAAACCAGAACATCCTAGAAAAACCCCAAGGCACGTGATGATGGACCTAGGAAATAATTACATTTCTGCTTAATTTTATGACCTGTGGGTAATCGCCGTGATTCAACAAAACTCATCTCAGTGCATAAAGCCAAAATCTCTTGTAGTGCAGCCTCATGGTGGCTGCATAAGCATGAGCACCGTAACATTAACAACTTCTCCACCTAGCTGCCTTCTTCCATAATGTCAACCTGAGCAGCTGCAAACAAGTAGAAGTGCTATTTTGGGGGAAATGTCAGAAATAATTTATTTCAACACACTTTTGAAAATACTATTCTCAGGGTGTATTATGTGGGGTGTAGTACTTTTAGTAGAGTGGATGCTTAGTTCATGTTTTCAGTATAAAGATTGTTTAGTATGCACTAAAAATACTCCAGCAGTATTATATAGGATTAAAGGATTTTTTTTAGTGGTGCCTTTATTAGCGAGTCCACTATGAACAATGTGTTTATTAGATAGCAAACAGCACTTCAGTTTGTCTTGGACCACTTAGCTAGCAACTCACGGGTGACTCTACTAGGTGATCAGCTGGGGATTACTGCCTAGGGACTGTAATAACATAGCCCAGTTTGGGTGCAGTAAATCACTACTGTCCAAATTATGCTATCAACATAAAGTATTTGATAATAATACAAAGCTAAATGGCTGTTTGGAAAAGCTGATGGTAGTGGTGCTGGCAGCAGATGTAATTCATGTGAGCTATACAGCAAATAATCTGAAGCCTGAAATGATTTCTTTAAAAGTTATGGCCAAGTTTTGTTCTTATTTTAGTCACTTGGATTATTGCCTGTTGTGCTTAGGACTTGACATTTGCTGAATGCATTTAAAGAAACATACACAACTCTAAAAGTAGTTAATAGAAGAAATGGTCTGAAAGTACTCCTGAGAGCTGCTGCCTCAGAGCAACTCCTCTTGCCACCTGTGTGACACTGAACTACATTTCTGGTTTTTGCCTTCTCTGAAGAAGAGCCATGCAACCAACATAGGGGATCAACAAACTGATATGGTAGACTCAGACTTACTGAAAAGATGAAATGAACTATCTAAAAATCTAAACAATCCAGTAGAATCATCTTTTCTCATCATCACCTCACCAAAACATTACCAAAAGTGAACATGGATTGTCTCCTGCCTTCTATGGGTATTTCCAGACAATCTTGATTGACTCACGTGGAGCAAGCAGAGGGTATTACCATCTCTAGTTATCTGCTTTTCCATATTAGCCATGGTTACCACCTCACAACAGAGAGCAGAAACAAAAATGGAAACCTCTGGGAGAGGAACAGCTTAGAGAGGAGGGGAAGCTAATCTCTCTTGGTATGAACAGACATTTTCTGGAGACATTGTTCTGCATCATGTTATTTAACTTCTCTTGGATCACAACTTGATGGCATGGTAAGTTGGATTTCAGAGACTCCCGTTCCTCCTAAACAAGAAAAAAGGAAAGGAACACATTTTTCTAAGTTTGTAAGTCAATAAGAACAGTACCTCCATCTATGGAGTCCAGCTGTATGGTACAAATTAGGAGGTAACACCCAAATAACAAAATACCAATCAATGCTGCTATGTGACAGGCCTCAGAAAGGTTTGTCTTCCCAAGTACTCGTCAGGTGTGATGGGAGCCTGCTCTCCTGGAGCTGGCTGCAATTCTGCCTGCCCATGGGAAGTAGTGAATTCTTTCCTTGCTTGTGGGCGTGGCTTCTGCTTTCCCTATTAGATTGTCTGTAACTTAAGCCATGAGTTTTCTGGCTATTACCTTTCCAATTCTCTCCACAGTCCTGCTGCTGGGAGAGTGAGTGAGCGGCTGGGGCTAAGCCATGACACCATTTAACTCCATTCGCTCTTCTCCTCTCGCTCTGTCACATACACAGTCCCACAGCAAAACCTTTCCATTCAGTGAGTTCAAAACCATGTGTGCCTTTAACTTGAGCTTAACTTTGCTTGTACCTAGCCATCGCCTTTAGCTCTTCTAAGATGAAGGGCAGTGTTTGCACCCAACACTTTCAGTAGTATTTATCACAACCTGTCACAGCAAGTTTGAGTGAAACCAGTAAGCCTGTTCAGGGTGATGAAAAGAACCGTTACATAATGTGGTTCAGCTTAAGTTCAATGGGCTAAATTGATTAGACAGATCACCATCCCACAAATTAGAACACATAATTTGGAACAAGAAAAGAATGTTGGCTATTTTTGCTAAGGAGTGCATTGCTGGGTTTTTGTGAGAAACTGCAAGGTATGCACATACTATATACTGGTGTTAAAAGCTCCAAGAATTTTTTGTCTTAAGCCTGTGAATAAATGTGGTTGGTCATAGCATAGTGCTAGGATATTTGCAAAATGCTCATGGGAACTCTTGGAATAATTAAAGAATGGTGTCTCCATGACAGCATAACACCCATCCCATTTCTTGCTGAGGAAACAATATTGTTATATATTATGAATTATGCCTAATTATCTCACATCCTGTTTCCTCATAGCCCTAAGGAAGCCTTTTCTTCTTGAAGATATTCCATACTGCTATTAATAACATCTTTCATTTCCACAGTGGGATGTATTCCAGAGGATTCCACTCGATCTCCATGGAGTACAGTCAAAGTGTAACTATAACCTGGCACAGCAAGAGAAAAATTCCAGCCAAGACCATTACAAGATTCCTCTAATCCTATACAAAAGGGTTGCTGCTACCCACAAAGAACTGAGAGAGTCTGATTTCCTAGGGTTTTGTCCAAGATCTTCATCTTCAGAGCCAGAACACAATTTAGTTGAACAGGAAGCTCTCAGACACTGATGCATGGTTCCTGTACAGTGAAATACTGTGAATCTGAAACATGTGCTGTCAAATTTTATCTGATCTGATCCCACCCATCTTTTGAAACTCAGTTTTGCCAAAGATTAAGCCAGGAGGGGGGGTTGTATTTACTTTACTAAATGGTAAACATAGTCAGTTCAAACATGAATAGTAGAACCAGTAGCAACTCAGTGATTTCTTTGAATGAGTTAGAAATAAATAAAAAAACCAAACAAACAAACAAACAACAAACCAACAATTAAACAACCAAAGATCCAAAGCAGAGGTTTGATAACTTTGTTTCTAACATGGCTTCTAGCATTTGTGATTCTTGGAGCTGTGCTGTGCAGGGCCAGGAGTTGGGCTTTGGTGACCCTTGTGGTCCCTTCCAATTCAGAATATTCTGTGGATCCTGCAATGTATTAAAACAAATATAAGAAAAAAGAAATAAGAAAAAAAGAAAATAGAACAGTTGTCTATACTCTGACTGACTATACTCTCAAAAAAGATTTTTTTTAGTATATTAGACCAACCTTTTGCATTACTTTGTCTAAAAAGCAGAAGTCTTGAACTCTTCACTTGCGTGTCTTAACTCATCCCACTTACTTTTATTTATAGAATATCATGCTGTATTTCCAAACAATGAAACTTGCAAGCAAAGACGTACTGCATGTAAATAAAAAACCATACAACACACATAACACACAACCTGATTGGATAGATATATATACAGAAGAATTTCAAAATTTAAACTTCCCTAAAAAGCAATGAGAATGCCAGTACGAAATACAGAGACTTCAGATCACCACATTTTTGAAACAATGAGCTAAACCCCCTAGTTCATTTTCAGATAATACAATTTTTTTTGCATAATGTATAAACACATGACAAAGCTGAATTGCAAATCAAAGCAATAATCAAAATTCATTTTTGGAAAGAGGGAGAGAGAGATCTCAAAAAAAATCTCTGTGATAAACTAATCAAGCTAAAAATTTCTAATTGCTTCAAAGTTAAGAGGAAGATAATGTCCAACACTAACTTTTCAAGAAATGATGCCAAAGCAGTCTCATTTCCTTTTATAGCAAAGTAACAGGCCCCTTGGATAGGACAGACAAAGCATTTACCATATATTTGATCTTAGTAATGTTGTTTAACCTCAGATAAGAATTGAGAAGGAACTAAAAAAGCTAAAGCAAATAAAAATCTGCTGCAAAGAGACAGGGGACAATCTGATCCCAGCACTTACGGTGGACAGGGATAAATGTATGGGCTTCTGATGCAGCAGAAGGATCACAGTTAGGGATTAGAACAGCTTTCTAAAAGTATAAATTTTAAACTAGAGTAATAGACTGCTTGAGGAAGGAGGCTTTGGAAGAGAGAGCCCATCACCAGAGATCTTGAAGAACAGATCGAGTGAAGAGGCAACATATGCATAACTGACCCTGCATAGGGCAGAGAGGGTGAATGAGCTCTGAATAACCCTCAGAGTCTCCACTTCAGATGTTTTTTATGCCATTTGAAATATTTACACTCTTCAAAAGCTCAAAATTCAAGAGTCCCATAGATGAATCATTCATTACTTAAATGAGCCTCTGAAATCGGACAGTAAAAGTTTTATATCATCAGTGGTTCTTTGGTTCCCTGGGCATAGCATATTTTGGTGGCTCTAATTGATCATTCCCAACAGTGCTACAATAGGAAGAACAACCCACTATGCTAAAATTTTTTCACTGTATCTCTTCCAGAGACAGCATGTAGCACTGGAAGCTTCAAGACTCCAGAAATACCACTTCAGGGTCATTCAAGCTTCTTACATTGAAAAAAACTTGTAATAAAGAGTCACTTACCTGAGCCTTTGTTGCAATGTTGTGTAGATGGTAAATGGCGTAGGATGGCACAGAATATTTTCAAGTTAAGAATTTAAATTCACAGTACAAATATGCAGTCATTTCCATCTTCCCCTCTATGATCTATGTCAATCCTTATTTCTCCGTTCATGGATAACTACCATTTTGTCCCTCTTGACTCATCCCTGCTTTCATCAAGCATCACCTCACCTCCTTTGCTGTACCATATTGTGATCAAAACCTCTCAATCTGTTCTGCCATCATTGCTCTCTCTCCCTCACCCAAATACCACTAATTTCTAGTATCACACTCCCTGTTGCTCCCCTGTCCAAATGACTATGCCCTCATTCACACCGTTCTGCCTGTGTTCCAGTTTTCCTCTGGTACATCTAGCTTCTACCCGTACTCACAGCTGCACCATGAATACATCTCTGCTTCTGCTTCCTCACCATGCTGCCCTACCGAGAGAAACATGACTCAGCAAGAGGCTCTGCTTCAGGGAATTTTCCAGATCTCATGGCTACGGGAAACTCTGAAAATGTGGGCAGAGTACAACTCCCAAACAAAACACAGGGCACACACAAAAAGCCTCCGAAGGGTTGCTAAAAATCATGTGCCTCCTACAGCTTGAGGTTTGCTCACGGCCTTTGAACATCTTCTTGAACTAGCTGGAAAATGAAGCAACAGTCCTACTTATACCTACCTAGGAAAGACGACAGGCAATAGTAACTGCCTCTACTAGTGCTATCCGTCACCTACAATGGATTTACGGGTTGTGGTGTCCACCTTGACTAAGGATAATCTCTGCCATCAGTCACTTGAAGAACACTTGAAGACACTAAAGACTTTAGAACTTATACAAACAGACTAAAGAAATTATTTTTTTACTGTCCTAAAGCATGAAAACAAAGTAATCAAATGTCAAATATCACAAGGTTGGCTCCCAAGTCTTAAGATTTTGAACATAAGATCCTCCTTTCCGCAAAACTGGCTGATGATGACAACTCATCCACTAATCCAGAAATTGTAACAAATTATTTTCCATTCCTACCAATTTTGTACCACCTTCACCTCAATTCCCAGTGATATTTCATCTATCCCTTCAGGTCAAATCACCATCCCGTCTTGATTTTTGAGGAAAACACTAATGGGTACATGAACGAATGCAGCCTGATAAATATGAAGGTGCCTGTATCACAGGGTTTGCTGAGATTAGTAGAAAATCAGAGTTCATGACCCCTTTTTTCTATACCCCTGTACAAAACCTAAATTCCTCCTTTCAGCATGCATGCAGTACAGAGAAGGGGCCTTATCTCATGCTCTCCTTTGTCAGAACGGATTGACCACTGGGTGGACTGGTTCTGGGAGCAGACAGCCAACTGGACAGCACTGTCCTTCAGCCCTGGTTGGACTGGAAACCTCTGCAGACAGGAACTTCATTTACACGTAGGAGAACTCAAGACATATTTTCCAGAGCGGAGTGAAGTCCCAGATTTCTGCCTCCAACAAAAGCAGTGCACAGTACACGTCCATCTCAAAAGGGAGGTGAGAAAGGGCCAAGGCCACTCATCTATTACTACCCATCTTGAAGTTGTGTGAGGAGCTGCAAAGGCCAGCGCTGGGATGGATGTGAGATATACAATCAGAGGATCAAACAAAGTACAGACAGCACGTCAGAAGTGATGAGTGTTTCTCTCTGCATTCCTCTCTCACACTGACACTCCTCTTCAGCTTGCCTGGCTCTTCTGTGCAACATGATCTGGGCAGCGTGAGCAGATGACAGCAACATCTCTGTGACTGGTGACAGAAACAGTGAACACCAAGCCTCTCTCTGCATCTCTGAGCCCCAAGTGACTTAGTAAACATTTTAATTCGAAGACCCAGCAGTAACAATAACATACAGTAGTTGTGTGTACTATGCCCTCCTCGGAACAAAACCTTACCTCTAGTTTTCTGCTATGGTTGTCCCTTCTTAATTGCTTCAGTGTCTTGTTCTAGGGTCATTCAAGATCTCAGTCAGAATGCACAGCACTCAGAGTCACTTATTTTATAACAGGACTTTCTTTAATCTGAATTTTCAAAGCACCTAATTCATTTCTTTATATTATCCAGTTGAAGATTTGGGGAATTCATTAATCCTAATCACTTTTAAGTCAGACTCATCTTAAACATTTCATCTCCATTCCTAAAGTGTGTGCTTTCCAAACTATGTTTGTAGTCTTCTTTCTTATTACACTTCCCCGCAGCCTGCCAATGGACAGTCTTTTCATTCCTTCCTGCGATTCTTACATTCTGTCCCCACAGCCTGCTCTCATTTAAGTTCTTCTGAGCTGATCCTGAATTAATACTCCGTCAGCGATCATGGCAACTAATAAGGTCTCATAATTTTTGGGAGGCTAACGCTGACACATATTTTACTTTACTCAGGCTGCGACAGCTTCACTCGGAACACAAGGAGGCAACCGACCAACTCTGCGTACGCGGGGTCGCTGCTTCCCCGTCCCTGCCGCTTGTTGCTATGGCAGGTGTGTTGCCCCGGGAGTTCCGCTGAGGGCTGGGCTCTGCCCAGCTCTGCTCCGAGCCCGTGCGGAGGAGCCCCCAGCAGACACGGTGCGGCGGGGCTGTGATGCGCTGCAGGAGCAGGGCCGGCCGCGGCTGCTGCGCCGAACTGCTCTGCCGTCTGCCATGGCCAGGACGTTCGACACGGCAACCTGCTGTGACAACAACGGGTTAAGCAAACGTGTAAGAACGGAAGGGCACTGTTTCCGTGAGCCGCCGAGCCGCGGCCCACACCGACCCCGCGCCCTCGGTCAGCCCTCGCAGCAGCGCCGCTCCCTCCCCTCGCGGGGCCGGGCCCACGCGGCCCCATCACACACTGCCCTGCGGGCACAGGCCTTCCCCCAGTGCACATTTCGTCCGATTTTATTAAAATAATAATAATAATGCTATACTAAATAAATAAATAATTAAAAAGGGTTGGCACTCGGCCTGACCCCGCGTCGCGATCAGATGACGTCACAGGCAACGCCCGCATCCCTCGGCCGCGCCTCTCCGCCACCAGAGGGCGCAGCCGCCCGCGGCGCGTGACCCCGCCCCGCCCCCTTCTCCCCGCCCGCCCCTCCCATTGGCTCCTGGCCGCGGGGCGGGGCCGGCAGGTCACGTGCCCTCTGGCGCCCGGTCCCCGCCCCCCGGGGGCGGCGCTGGCGGACCTATCCCACAATGCCCTCGGCCCGGCCCGGCCGCGTCTCTGTGCCCGCCCCGCCCGCTCGTGCCGCGGGGGCGCAGCGCCCCCTGCGGGCCCCGCCGACCCGGCTCCGCGCGCACGT
>JAYRBT010000042.1:29932729-29982748 GCA_036023395.1 Myiotriccus ornatus | reverse complement strand
GGGACACGGACCGGGACACGGACCGGGACACGGACCGGGACACGGACCGGGACACGGACCGGGACACGGACCGGGACTCGCCGGTCCGTGCGGGGCAGCGGCCGCGCCAGGGGACGTCGCAGCGCCAGGTGAGCACCGGCGGTCGGGACCGGCCGGCTCCCTCGGGAGTTTCCGCGCGGCGCGGCGAGGCGCTCAGGGCCGCGGGCCGGGGCCGGGCGGCGGCAGGAGGGGAGAGAAGGGGAGGGCAGGAGAGGCGCGGCGCTGCCGTCCCGCTCCGGCTCGGCCTTGGCCCGCGCGGAGCTCGCCGGGCCGGGGCGCTCCCGCCGCTCCGTCGGGCTGGGCGGAGTTTGCTGCCGGCTCCGGCCGCGGCTGCCCTCTTGCATCTTCTCGCCGCCCGTGTCGTGGCGCCGGCCGGGAGGGAGCCTGGCCCGGCCCGGTGCTGCCGCTCGGCCCCCGCGGGTCCGCGTTCCGCTCCCGGGGCCAGAGGGGAACAAAGCGGGGCGGCAGCGGCGATCCGGGGCCCTCCACGCCCACAGCTGTTGTGGAGCCGCCCCGGGAGCAGCGGCAGCCCTGGAGCCCTGCCCGGGGACCCTGCGCGGCACTGAACAAAGATACGGCCCGGCGAGGCGCTGCCGCCCCGCCGCTCCCGGACCGACCTCCTGGAGCCGTAAACACCGGGAGCGTTTGCCGGGCGAGCGGCTTCTGGAGTGCCCGGAGTTACCGGGGGCCTTGGAGTTGTGGAGGAAGTTGCACGGAGAGGCTCAGCTCAAAGCCCAGCTCTGCTTTTGTGCTGTTGTGGGACCGCGAGTGACTTAAACATCAGCAAAGTTGCGCGGAGTAGCGCTGGAGCCTGGAAGCAATGCAGTTACCGAGCCAGTGACATACTCTCCAGTACTACTTCTGTTTTGTAGTACATGGTGTCCTAGTTTCTTTTTTTTTTTCCCCTTTGGTGAGTATTAAAGAATATTATTAGCCTGAGCCCCAAATATAAGTCATCTTTGACAATCCATCTCCACGTTTATAACTTCAAAACAAAACAGTACTGTTAGGACTAAAATGGGTCCTCTTCCTTTCGCAGTGTTTTCATCCTAGACTACTAGTTAAATTCAAGTTCTTAGGAAGAATGAAATAACAGAAAGGCCAGGTAGTTACCGTGTGTTTAGTTTCAGTAACTAGGTGCTGTTGGCAGAGTCATTCATTTAGAATGTCAAGAGATGGTTAAGGCTGTGCCCATCGAAGTAGTAATTATGTAATGGATGGAATGCTCCTGATTATTGAACAGCTGTTTTAAGATTGTAATTTTATAGGTTTGGTAACCTTAAAGGGAAATCTAACTAACTTAGTGTCTGATGTTAAGTTTGTAGATCACTGATGTATTGTGGGCTTTTGATTTTCTTTTCAGTGGATCATAGTTTTAAGTGTAATCCAACTTAGTTTTACTATGTAGGTATTCAGACTCCTACATGTGGGAGAGTAATTTTGTCAGGATTTCATTTGATCTTCGCAGAAATAAATGGTAGGTTTCTTAAATGAAATGACATGGTGACAAAATTTGGTTGATTATATGTGATAATCCGTGTCTCTTGTTTTTTAACTGGAAAAGCTGTATTAGAGATTGACTGTATTAAAAGAAAATGGACAGCATCCTCTTCAGAGACATGGAAAAGACTTGGAAGTGATCCCAAGTACTTTTTCAAATGTTTCCTTTAGCATTTCTAGGAATACAATGTTTGTTTTTCTGATTTCCTTAGATAAGATCAGAAATATTGGAGGTGGGGGGAAGGCTATTTAGACTTTTAGTCATAATATTAAATCTTTTGAAGCTTTCCTTTTAATAGTTTTACATTTTCTGATATGTCAACTTCCAAGGTGACAAATGACACAAATAAGAGATATATCTATTTTCTTTTGTGTTTCACTTACCTTTAAGTCTGCTTGTGAATGAGCAGAATGAACAACAGCTTTGTGGCCTGGGTGAGCGGCAGTGAGAGGAAATCTCTCTTCCAAATGGTCGTGGAAGAGAATGTTTTTCAGAGCTTTAATAGCAGTAAGCCTGGGTTCACTAGTTTACCTCGTATTCAGAGTATCTTTACGATTGGGAGCACTTTTCCAGGTATACAGTGAGTGTTTTGACCATGAATTTATGGTTCTCCAACACAGCAGGTTGTTAAGGTTGTTGAGTTTGACCCAACAGGCAGATGAAAGTTTATCATGTTCTCTGGTTAGTCAGCTTTTGAAACATCCAGATGATAAAGTGTTTTTGTGCTCTCAACTGGCTGTAGTTTGGTGCAGTTGTTGCATGACTTCTAGCCCCTGGTTTTATAAAACTTGTAGATTGTTCTGCTCCTCATATGTGATGGTTCTCCTCAGGTTACAAACATCTGTTGGTTTTTGGTTTTATCTCCTGCTACAGGAATTCTTTGCAGAATCTTCTCAGTTTTCCACTGTCTTGAGTACTAAAAGACCTGTGCAAAAGCTTTGTATTACTTAACTTTGCTTTATATGGTAATTAAAGGGTGATTTTTCTTTCAATTAATGATGTATTTAAATATATATAGTATTAGCAGGGGTGAAAAAAGCACTGCTGATAAAAGTTTGATGGGCTGACTTGCCATACCTACACCAAAATTCTTGAAGCCTGGCCTTTTGTCAGTCCACTGTTCGGTGTTCAGAGGTTTTTTTACCAGTGGTCTAAGGTGAGGGAGAAAAAATGTCCTTCCAGTTAATAGCTGCAAAAACATGCTGAGCAGTTTCTGATGATGGCTAAACTTATTATTAAGTGTTGTCAAGCGTTGTTATCAGTTTGTCCGAATGAATTCTGAAATAGTTACAGTTGATCTGCTAAACCCTTTAAGGCTGAGTGAATTTTATAAATCTCAGCATTTCCCAATCTTTTTTCCTTTTTTTTTTTTACATGTAAGAGATGCAGTGCTAAGCATCTTCTGTAGTCATCAGTGCCAGAAATCTGTAATGTGCATATGCTTTGGAGCACTTCAAAACAAGTTCATGGCTTTTCATGGCTTTTCAGCAGTGTAGACACATTTTGTTTCATCTCTATGTACTAATCCACCTTGCCTTGAAGGACAGTGAGCAGAGAGGATATGAGTGCAGTGACATCATATCTGCCCTACTTGTTTGATGTCTTCTCACCTAACGTTGAGGATAGGGTCAGAAGCCGAAAGCTGTAAACATCTTAGTTTTGGTTTTGAGAATTGCCTGATTTTGATGCTCTGAGCAAGTTGAGAATGATGATTCTCTCTTGTGTAGGAAGTTAGCTGCAGTCGTGAAATAACAAAGGGAGGGCTGTAGATGCTGCAAGGTGGAAGTTTAGGGTTAGGGTAAATGTACATCTGCCTTTCTGTTCCCTAAAGCTGCAGCTCTGCTGTCTTGAACAGCTGTTTGTCACCTCTGCATCTGGGTCTGGTGGAGCACCAAAGGATGGTGACTGCCTTGGAAGGGCTCTCAAAGGTTGAATGTGCATAATCTGCACTTAAGTGACACACCGGATGCAATAAGTAGTTTTTCTCTGTTGGGAACTTTTATGAAAAAAAAAAAAAAAAAAGGAAGTTGCCTCTTCCTGAAAGATTCAACTTTCCTTCATCTTATTTTTGTGGCACATCAACTTTCCTGAAGGCTTTTAGTTGGAGAAACAAATTCAGTTTAACTAAATCTGGAAGTTGTCATTTCCTTAGGTTAGAAATTAGGAAATTGTTAACTGACTTGGCAAAGGATGATCAAAATACTGCATTTAATTTATTCAGGAAACAAGTATATACATACAATATATATAAATGCCCTGTAGGCATATATATATATATTTGTGTGTGTTGTGCTTAGATGAATATTTTCTCATGTTCATGTTTTATTAGTGAGTTATGCTGTCTCACAAATTTATTTCGATGAAACAGTAGTATTACACTTTTTTCCTCCATGAGAAACACAGAATTTGAATTTGAACTCAAAAATACTCTGTTACAGCAAAAATGAAAAAAATAACATTTTCATTTTATAGTTTGTGGTCTCTGGTATTTCTTCTGAACTTCCTGAGATTATTTCAGATTTTCTGTGTGTATAAATTTATATTTTTATATATATATACACATATATATATATATAAAAGAATACATAGAGAGAATTGGGAAGAAGTAGAAATTCTTCTTCCAGAAGTTATTTTTAAAAGCCTAATAGTGTGGTAAAGTTGCAGTGTCTGATCAGTTTTTCCACTAGACACCAGTCTGTCTTAATGCATTTTTTAAGGATTGGCGAGCTCCTGTTAAAATGCAATCTTTGTTCCTCTGTTATTAGGTCAGTAAGTACTGCTTAGCTGTGATCTGCCTTCTCAGGTACTATCTGTGAGTAAACCCGAGTGATGCATTTAGTGATGTTTGGAACTTTTCCAAGGTAGTATGAAATTGTTTGGAAACTTCAAGTGAGTTAACACTTGTTGTCTCTCTACTTAATACCTGGCTTTTGTTAGAGTGCCAGCAGTAATAAGGAATGTGAAATTCCGTGGGGTCAGTGTCGTGACAGAAGTCTTTGTATATGTCCATACCTTTAGATAGCAACAGAGGCCAAAACTGCAGCATTGAAGATTTTTGCCTTTCTTGGTGTGCTACAGGAGAGCTGGAGACGCATGAAACTGTACTCAAAATTTGAATTGAAAGGTAGAATCTGAAGGGAGATGCACGGTCTTAATTGGCCTGCTCATTATGCAGAGCAAATAGCTTCAGCAGGTCTGGACTTAGGAAGGACAGTCTTCTCTGCTTTCTATAGAGCTGCTGAATAAGCACTTCTTAAATGCAGTTTAACTTTTTGTTAAACATTCTTAGTTTGTTAACTGTTGTGTAAGAGTTAGTGACTACTGTGGATGTGGATGGGTGTAACTAAAAGTAATTGGAAGTCCTGAAACAATTGGAGAAAATCAAATCTATTAGGATTACCTTGAGCTCTTTGAAGTTTTGATTTAGAGATGTTACCAAATAAAGATACCCATAACAGTGAAAGTAAAGTATATTCTTCTTTTAAACCTATGCAGTTGTGATTTTTAAGATGCTATTTCATCAGCCCAAGAAAGAAAGGTACCTTATGCGACTCTTTGATAAGCTAGCGGGTACTAGTGGTTATTTTGTTATTCTGGCAAGAAACTTTGAATGACAACTTGAATGACAATTCATCATTGTAGGGAGCTTCTAGTACTGTTGATGTGGGAGGCTTAAGTTCTTTCTGAAGCTTTGCAATGACATAGAATAATCAATTATAAACAAACTTAGGTTGGTTACTTAAGAATTCCCAGTAAAGTACTATTTTGTTCTAGATAATTTCTTGATGAGATACATAGGGTGAAGCCAAAATGGTAATTAGCATGATTTTCTGTTAGACTCTCTTCACAAGCTGAAAGTAAGGTGGTGGAGTTCAGGTTTTATTTTAAGCTCAGATCCAACTTTGCTATCTTGTGTGGTTAGTAGTTTGTCCTACCTTTTTTGCATTGCTACTGGTGGTAAGGAGATTTTCTCACATACTTCTCTTCCATTCCTGGCCATGTTTTTCCAGCTTTATTTTAGTTGTCTTGAAAGTTATCGTTGAATAAGGACTGTGAAAGCAAGATCGATAGTAATTGAAACTGCTTGCTCCCCATCTATCTACCACTTCTGAAGTGACATCTGATGCATTGTTATTTTACAGATATTGTTGGAGATTTTGTGCAAAATACAATTATGCTTAAAATTATTTTAGTTGTCATAAATCCTTTGCAAACTCTATTTCCCAACAAATACAGCGTTTCTTTTTGTCCAGGTTTGGTAAGAAGTTAGTGTAGGTCTTTGATTTGAGCTTATAAAATACTGTTACTCAAAGCTAGAAGAAGCTTGAGGGGTATGTTTTTGACATCATAGCTTTCATCTAGTGCCTTTTTTTTTTTTTTTTTTAAAGAGTATGCCTCAGAGAGGCAAAATGTACTTTTAAATGACCATATTATTTTCTTCATTTTGTTTGTTTTTGACTCAATGTCTGTATATTTTACATATAATCTGAAATTCCTTTTTGTGGGAATAAAATTTTGTAAATACTGAACATGTCATCTCACTGAAGTCTTGATTTGATGCTTAAAATGAAAGATCAGCATGCTTTTAATAGAGGACTCAAGTTCAGGGTATTTTTGTCAAGCCTGTGTGTAGGTTCTATCCAATCTTCTGTAGTGGATTTTTTTTCCATTTAAGTTAATCCATAAAATTATAGGGGAGCCTATACATTACAAATATTTTGTTAGAGGGGTGTCCTTCAGTTTGGAGGAGTTGAACATTCAGAAAGTAAAAAAATAAGACTACTGCCCAGGGTGTAGGTGAATGAAAAATTAGTGGTGTCTGTAGGTGGACAACTGCATGCTGTTTCTTCCTTTGCTGGATTCATCCCTTTCGTCTTTGGCTCAATATGCTTTTCTTACCACCTACCACTCTGTTTCTGTTGCCCTGTTACTTTTTGCATCTTAAATGTGCTTCTTGCTGCTGCCCTGAGCTTTTCATTTGAGTTCAGTCTTACTTCATCGGTTTTGCCCATCATTTTTCTTCCACTGTTGAAAGGTCTTAGCTTTTCCGCTTCTGTCTTTGCAAGGTCTTTTGGTTCCATTTCTGCATCCCTGGTGTTTAAGTCCAACTATTTGGGTATGATTAGGATGGTATTAAGAAAAAGAAAGATGGTCTTTCTAGTTTCTTTAGCATCAGAGAGATGACTGTAACAAATCCTGCTGTGTTGCCATAGCACTGGCTGAAGTATGCTCATTCATCTTGTGGGAATGTTGCATGTGTGGTGTAGCAGTGGGATAGGAACTTAAAGTTATTCGTGTGTGCTAAACACAGATCAAGTTTATGGGGGAAAAATTAAATGCAGTGACTAGCAAAGATTTATTGAGTAAATGCAAACTTTTTTTTACCCCCCAGATCTGTGTCATAGCTGTAATTGGAAGGGTTATTTGTGTGTAAAGCATTTCTTGATCTCAGTGATCCGCTGCCAAATCTCTGCTCTTCGGTGGAAAGCATGAAAATACTAGTGCTTCCAAGTGGCTAGAAAAAAGTACTTTTTTTTAAACTGTTCTTGGAAATGGCTGAGCCATTTTTGCTGACTTTGGTATGTAATGCTATCCCTTCCAGCTGCAAAAGTATGCATGTGACTAAGGACCCTCAGCGGCGGAAGGCCAGGTCATGAGTTTATGCTGATTTGACTTAGTTGCTTCAACAATGTGCACCATGACAATAGTATCTAATCCCTAATGAGTTCCTGTTGTTTGTAAGTCTCAATTTCACCCAGTTCAGTCACAGACTACTAAGAAGAAACACCTAAATGCTGAAATGTACATTTTGTGAGAGAATATTATATACACTTTTTCAAATTTATTTGTATTGTGGTAATTACTGCAGTATTTCAGTGTTTTATTATCGGTATACGAAATGATCTGACTTAGCCAGTGGCACATACATATGTTTTCTCCATGGGGGTGGTTGTGGTGTAGTGGTTCTTCTGTTGGAAGTCATATCATATGCATACACAGGAGAAACAGCAGCACAGTGCATATTGCCTTCTGTTGAAAACAATGTTTTGGAAAGCAAAATAAGGTAGGCTTTTAATTTCTGTGAATTTACATTTTGTTTTCATCTTTTATCAGTCTTTAGAAGGTTTTATTCCTCCTGCCTTCTGTATATGAAGCTGGTTTTCACTGGGGAATTAACTATGGCTCCAGTAAATGTTTCCTTCTTACGGCTGTTGTGAACCCAGCTGTGCACTTTTGTAAAGATTAGGTCTGGGACTGTCTTGTATAATTCAGAACATCTTTGGAAAGCAGTGTTACCAGCAGCAGCCTTACTGAGGAGCCACCCTGCAAAACTGCCTTAGTTCCACATGTAGGGAATCTACAGGGCTTTGTCCTCACTGCTTTTGCATTGTCAAGAGCTGACAAAGTCTTGAGTAACCTAATTTGTCCTCTAGCACAGTGGGAAGGGGTTTTCTCACTGTGCTAGAAGCTGAGAAATGTCACCAGGTGGGACGCAAGCATAACTTTATATTACAGGTTAGATTGATCAGCTGTAAATATATACTTTGAATCAATGAAACTGCACTGTGACAATTAACTCCCCAAAGTGCCTTTCTTTTTCTACTTTTCCCTACTGACTATCAAGTTTAGCTTTATCTAGCTCTTTGTCTGCAAACTGAATTTTCTCTAACACAAGGCCATCTTGGTTGTCAGTTGTCACCCTAAACATACTAATAGTATAGACCTGTCATTTCACTATACTGTGGCAGTTAATGTCACATGGTTTGAGGAGTTAACCTCACAACTGATGGCAGATACTGAAAATCCTGTAGGGGTAATTGATTTAGATTGACTTGTGGAGAAATCTGTTGATGTACAGTTTCTCATCACCCTTAAAATGAGTTCAGAGGATATCCTACACTTCTGCTGCCTATCCTAGCAGAATAAAGTGTTTTGTGGTAGACAGTACAGAAAGAGGAGAAATAAAATTTGCCTCCTGTAGTTATTTACTCATCGGTGCCAGTAAAGTAACTAGTTCAGTGCCACATTCAGATTTGTTCTACCTAAAAGCTGCTAACTGCTGTGCAAACTTGTAATCAGTTTTCCTTCACTTCTTCATGAGCTTCTTCAGAAAATGGGGCTTTGTCTTGTGTGCTAGCATGGTGAGAACTGATGAATACAGGGAAACCTTCTTCAATATGTTTTTGACAGAGAGAATTAATATCCCTTCGATGCATAAGCTGTTTTGGTCCAACATTCATACCATTTGTGGCTTGATGGAAACATCAGTCTTTATATGGATTGTCCCAGCGGTTATGTGGATGATGGGTAAAGTATTCTTCAGTTATTGTTAGTAATTGTAGAATACTAAAGAAACTTGGGGATCAGCATAAGTTGTCAAGGCACTGATAAATGACGTGGTACTGCTGACATTGTTTGGTTACCTTTTCTTATTGTCCAGTAAACAGAAGTGTTTTACATGCTAGACTCTAGAGTTCAATCTGATTTGTAGCAGCACTTCCAACACACAGCATTTTGTAAAAGACATGGTGTGCTCCATCTACCCTCCCCTCCCCCCTGCCCCCCCAAATTTATAGAATGTTCTCAAATGTGTGAGGTCTTACTAAATGTCATCTTTCTTACTACCCTGATATTTTGCCTGTGTCTTGCAGGTGCTCTTTTGTTAGACTTCAGTGAGGAACACTGCCTACTCCCTTAATGTGAAAAGGTCTGTACAGCAGGTTTTGAGGCAGTTCATGTTTATAAGCTTTATACAGAAAGATTACCCTTTATGTGTGTCCACTATATGGTTCTAAGTCTTCCTTGAAATTCTTGTCTCTTTGGATGGTCAGACACGTTACTAGATGATAGTTGCTGCATCTGAGCCACTGCACCAGTTCTCAAGCACATTTGTGCCTGTCTTCCTTCCTTAGGAGGCAGTACAGTGTTGTACTGTGCACTTCCGTGAGTGCTGACTGGACATAAGTGTTGAGTGTCTGCAGCTGCTGTTCACTTTGTTATTGTTGAGGTGGCCACAAAAATGAAAGCGTTGATTCCAGCAGGGACATAGCTGTAGCCACAGCATCTGCAGTTGAAGTGTGCATGTCAGTGTCTTGCTGGTAGACTGTGGAAAAAGAAATCCCGAGGAGGAAATCCACGGTGTTGCTTTGGGTGTGTTTTTTTTTTTTACTTTCTTGTGTGTAGGGAAGGGGAAGAGCAACAGATGCAAGTGAACTGTTCTAGCCACTTGGCTTTAATAGTTTAATAGTTTTCTCCTGTGACTTTACCTTGTGTTTTCATAGGCTTGGCAGCTAATCTATGTACAGCTGTGTCCTTGAAGGGAAAGTTTGACAACAAAGTCTTAGCTGTTCTAGCACTGGCAGAAGGGGCAATCCCGTTTTATGTCTTCCCTTCCCCATTCTGTCACTTGCAATGTCTGTGGACAACTGTGGCTTTTAGCTGAGTCTGCTCACCCTTACTAGTGGTAAGAAACAGAGCTGCTTCTTTTGGTGGCTGCAAGGTGTTAGATTAGATTAGCTCAGCTCTCTTGGGTAATTGCATCCTTCGAGGGCCTGGAAGAAGTCTTTAAATCAGCTGTGTGTCCTTCCCTAAATAGCATGGATTCTTTCCAAGACACTGGTTCTACATGAATAGGCTTAAACCACCTATAGAAAAGGTTTTATGTTTTTGTTCCCAGAGCATAGCACTGGTCTTTTTCTTTCTCTTCATCTGTGTTTGTTCTGTGGCATTTGATTTGGGAATGCAGACAAGGTGCGACTTGAGCATATAAAGAGTAAAGAACCTCTTTAAAAGTCCCATTTTGCATGTGCCTGTTGGTTCTGTTCTCACTAATGTTCTGGGCCATGAGATTTTACTACACAAAGGAGAAAATCTGGGAAAAGTGCTTCCAGATCCTCAGTTTAGCCTTCATTTATTGGCAGGCAAGCAACATTACTCAATTGTCACTTGAAACAACTCTACCTTCCAGGCTCTTCTGACAAATCAAAAGTTTTTCCAAATAATAAAAAAACCACAATTGTTAAAATTCTTGATGTACTTTTGCAAATACCCAATAGCATCTTTTTTCCTATTCTTTTTCCCGCTGCATGTGTTGTGTTAGACCCAGTGTAGGTCAAAAGCTTTTCAAATGTTCAACTGCCATTGAAAATGCTAAGAGTTTCCTCAGCCCATCTCCAAGGTGGCACAGGACTTCTGGCAAAATTTTTCAAAATTTTCATCAGCAGGTGGACATTTGCCCAGTAACGGTCCAGAGGTTACAGTGAGCCCATTTGAGGAACTCCAGAGGACTCTGTGTTCTGTCATTTATTACTAAAACAACAACAAAAAATACGTTTTTGTAAATGTGACTAGTTATTAAGATCTCTTTTTCTTAAAAACATACTTGCTGAAGGAAGCAGCTTAAACCTCCTTCCCAGGTCTCTTAAAGACCATCAAAATACATAGGGTAAAACAGAGTCCTACCTGTTGCTGCCTAAAATTTTGATGGGAGTAAAGAACGTTAATGTTGTTTTATTAAGCAAGTGAACTCTGTATACTGAATGTATGTCTGACTGTTTTTTCCTATTTGAAACTAATAGTTTCTTGAGTTATTAAAAAATCAAAACAGAACTAAGAGTCCCCCAAATTCTTTTTAAAATAAAATATTTAAAGAGAATAGTCAAAATAAGCTTACTACTATGAGTATTGGTGCAACGTGCATCTAAGAAGCTGAAAGTTCGATTACAAATATTTCCTGAGTTAAGTCTGTTGCAGAAAGGAGTAAGCCCTTCTTGGGCATCATTTTGTGCTTGCTCACTTGTTACATATGTTCTGGATTTCCAACCCCTTTTCCAGTTGAATCGGGGTACTTCTGTTTAGATGAGTCTTTAGACTGTTACAGTGTTGGAGGAAGAGTGTATTTAGTTGTTGCATTTTATTTACAGGGTGTAAAGAATGCTTGTAAGGACTTGGTCTTACAGTCAGGCAAAATGGAGGCATATTCTAATTTCATATGTCACTTATAATTAGGCTACTATAATTTTTTTTAACCAATTGTTTTTCTATGTCTATTTAATGTTAAGATTTTAATGTAATAGATTCATTAAGAAGTTCAGAGGCATGACTTTGAACAGACCAAGTCTTTTCTTTCTGCATGCACAGTGAATTAGTGTTGAAATACATCTGTATTTTTAGGTTGTGAATTGTATGAAGTACTTTGTGTGTTAATATAAAAGGTCAATCACACTTATGCTTTTGTGATGTAGGAAATTGTTTAGTGTGTAAATGGCACTTAGTCTCTGTATGGAGTTCTTTGAGTACTTCATGAAGCTGTGTTCCTCAGATGGACAGTGACAAATTTATTACTGCAATCCACAGTTAACTCTGCTTAAGCACTTTTGTTGGCAGATGTATTCCATGAAAACAAGAACAGGAATTTCCTTTGAAGATAGCCTAGAAACTTAAATGTGTAACTCCTGTAAAAAACAGGTGTTGTGTATCTGTGCTGATGTCCTTGTTTATTGTTCTCTATTCAGTGTACTAGAATACCCTTGTCTTTATCTCAAACATGAAATGAAATAAGGTATTTCTCTTAAGAACTTACAAGCACTAGAAAAGTACCATCTTGGCTGTAGTGCTATGTTGTCTTTAGGCATTCTTAGAAAGTATTTTATCTGTAGAATTGGGAGAGGGTTGATTTCCCCCCCCACCCCCCCACACCTTTGGTCAGCACTTGTTGCTGTCGAGTGCCTTGTGTGTGTATGTCTCAGGATATTTTCTAATATTTCACATCAACTAGGTATCACAACTAAAATGTGTTGGTCATGAGTCAGTGGAATCTGGCATAAGTACTCTGTGGATATTAGAATTTTTCAAATAAATATTAGCCTGATCAGATATGATTAGCCATGGATATGGACATACAATCTTCACATGAGCCTATACAATTTGGTAACTGGGAAAATAAATTAAAAAAAAAATAATAATCTTTTTTTCATTGTCCTTCCCCCAGCCAAGACTTATATGCATGGCATACAGCTGGAATGACAAAGTCTGACTAATACTTCCAAAACGCTTTGAAGTTTAAAATAATCTAAAGGAATAGGTCACATTTTGGGACAAATAGGTGTTTTGTTTTCTGTGCTGTCTGCTCTTCTTGAACCACCAGGTTCTCTTTTGTTAACTCTGTTTTTAATTTTATGAATTAGTGGTAATCTAGTGTTAGCTCTTCTGCTATTCTGATGACTGTGATGCCCCTTTTAAAGTAGTGCAGAAAATAATCTTTCCAAAGTAAATTTTTTTAATAGTGTATAAATGTTGATGATACCTTTTACTTTATTTATAAAAATTTCAGTACTGTTAAATTCCTCTTCTGTATTAAGTAAAATGCGGTGTTGAACTCACGAAGCTGTGCTGTGCAAAGTGATCTGTGAAATGCATTAGCAGCACTCAGAATCTGTTTAAGTAATAGGTTTGTGAGAAGAATGGTGTAACACCACATAAGTGATTTCAGTTGCTGCATGTCTTGGATTTACTGATATTCTGTCAAAATTTTAGGATCTCTGTTTTTCTAATTATTGGAAGTGTGCCCGAATTTCTGGGATGGCTGTGTGTCTAGAAAGAGTACAACAGAGTAAAAGGTTACTTTTTCTGGGGAAAAACGAATCTGAAGAGCTTCTATGTGTTCTGTTTCTGTAATCTGCTATAGTGAATTCAAGACCTCTGTTATAATAAGCATGAACTCAATAGCTACTGCTTATTTCGGTATCTAAATTGTATCTATTTAAGTAATTTTCTCTGGATGTATGCAGAGCGTGGATTTCTTGATCTTGTCTTTAAACTGCCTCAGCTATGAGGTGCCCTGGAACTTCCAGGGTTGAGAGAGGTTTGAGTACAGCTTGTGGAATTCTCTGCTTCTGTAAAGCATTGCTGAGGTTTTGTCAAGATGTAAAGCAGAAGGGATGTTCTTACGTTTTACGTATAGAAGCATGTCTACCACACACCACTTTGTGATTTCCATTTGCTGGGACCAAAGCGACTTAACTCCTCATGCGAGTCAGAGTGAAAGCAACAGACCTCACCTCGATTTCCTAAGTTCAAATATGGTTTTGTTGGTCTTACCAGTCCGAATTTGATGCAGATTTTGCTTGTTGAAGGCATTAAATTTTGAAGTAGCATTTGGGCTTTTGTTGGGTTTCATCTTGCCTCGCTTGCAGAGGTGGTGGTCTGGGCAGTTGTGGTTCTGCTAACAGAACCTCCATACAGCTTACAGCATTTGCTGCAACTTGGTTTGTATTAGTATTAGTGCTAGTAACCAATCTACAGTTGATGTCATGTATCCTAATAATACCTTTTGAAGCAATTTTTTGCTTCAAAATGGGATAACAGTGTAGGGGGGAAATCCCTTATAGGTAGGCTTCTGTTTCCTTGTCCCTTCACTTTTGCCTACCCTCAGGTGGCTTGATTCACATGCTCCCTTAGGAGGGATTAAAAAGTAATTTCTAATGGGAACATTGAAGCCATTTAGAATTCTAATTACATATTTCTAATTAGTTTTACAGTTTTGACCATTTCTTTAGTGAACTGTTGGTGTTTAAGGCATTGCTTTTCTCCGTATAAAGAAATAATCATTAAAATACTTCCTGCTGCCAAGATCAAGCAATAAATACTTGATTAGAAGTAAAGTTTGGGGAGGCAAATTCTGTCTCTTCTGGATATCCTGGTGGTAGAGGGAAACCACTGTAGTTTGTAAGTGAAATGGGAGGAAGTTTGGTTGAGGAGTGTGATGGCATTGAAGAGTGAGAATAAACTTCAGTCAGTTTGCTTCAGGTTTGAGTGCTTAATAGCAGATCTTGGTAGTTTCTGACTTCTTCAATCACTTGTGAAGTTTTAATTTGTCCCTATAAATACTAATTTTAAAGCTTTATATAGTTCAGAAGAAAACTGCTGGTCCCTCTAGGGCTGCTGGGTTGGAGCTTTTGGTGTGTGTGCTATCTCTGCTGTGACTGCAGGAGTTGGAAATGCAGGAGATTCGGTCCTTGGTATAGATACTTTTTTTTTCCAACTGTTTCATTCTGTATGTAGTAAGTTAACCTCCAAGGAACATATACTTGCTGTTTCTTAGGTGAGGTCAAATTCTGTCAACTTTGATGTGTATCACTAAGATGTATCCATTTTATCTGAAAGGTGCATCTTCCCCATTCATGATACTCTGTTGCACCTGTGCTTGTGACCTGTCCCTTGTTTGATACAAATTTCCCTGCCTTTTTTTTTTTTTTTCTGAGATCAAATAGTTCAAATTGTTTCCTTCTTGCTTTTGTCATACAATTATAAGCCATTTCCTTTTTCTCACTTTCCATCACTGCGGTGATGCCAGGTTTGTAAAGCAACCAGCTCTCCTGGCACTTGTGTGTTTAATTTTGTTGCTTTAAACATTTTCAAAGGGCAGTTTGCAGATTTTAGTTACTGCAGTGTTTCAAGGGGTGATTTGCATAAAAACTTAGCAATACATTTAATTTTTAAAAATAAAAGCACTAGTAGTGGTCTTAAGCCATCCCAAAAACTTTGCATTTGTTGAACAAAAGCAAATTTTGAAGTTGGAAGCATCAGTTGCTAGACAGCAGTAATGATACTCATAAATAGCAAACAGACTGTAAATGCTCTCTAACTCTTAATGTCATGTCTTTCTGCTCTACAAAGGTATAATGAAATGGAGAGCACTCATTAAATTTTTTATTTTCAAGTTACAGTCTGAAGTAACTGTGTAAACTGTTTGTGTGTTTTCCAGACTACATTTTATAAGAAGATGAAGAACAGAAAGCAATGTATTCAAGATAGTGAGGATCAGAAGCATGAAGGCATGGAAGGTAAAGTCTGTGTGTGTGGAAATGTTGACGTATATTATTAAGGTTTAAGCTGTGAAGGTTAAATTTTACATTTGCATTCTCAATTAGTATGCTGCTTGTTTTGAAAGAAGTATAAACATAACCACTATCTCATAATATTTTTCATTGGCCTGTGGGGTCCCCATATCATTTCCTGTCTCTTCTCTTTTTTTACTTCCTGAATTTTAGTAGCAAAACAAAAATGGTGGTAACAATTGTTATTCAGAGAAAATAATGTAGAGTAAAATCGCTTGAGGAAGAGTTCATGGATTTTTATGTTCTGAAAACACTTTCTAACTTTAACAAAATCAGGCATATTTTTATTTAATGTATGTGATTAGGTAAATATTTGAGGATATTCATATTAAAATAACTCTAGGCCGGGAAAACTAAAGTTAAGGTAAACCATGTGCATATAAGATAATGTATATAGAATATGCTGGTCTAATTTATTTCATGGAGAGAGTGCAAGCACAGAAGGAAAAATAACTCAGGAAAATTATGTCTGAATGACTACATGGCCAGTAGGAAACACTGTGATGCTTTCTTTATTGAAATAGCACTAAAGCTAACTTGCCTCTGTTTTAATGTCAAAAACTAGCACAGTAGTCTATGAAATACATTGTATAGCTTTTTTCACCTGAAATACGTTCCTTAAACTGCTCCTCTGGCCAGCTTCTTCACTGCATTAGACCTGAAAACTTGCCTTGCTTGTAAGTGCAGAAATATTGTATCTTTTTACTGCTTTATTATTCAAATCTAGAAGGACTTTTTTTCAAAAACTGTCAAAAATTCTAAGTGTTGGCATTAATAATACCAGGCGAAGAAAACGAAGACAGCTGTTCCTGTTCTACTTTATTGTACGATGGCAACACGTGCCCCATCTGTCTGAACTGCCTTCTAGAGCAAGAGATTGGTTTTCCTGAGAACTGCAGTCATACCTTCTGCATGACTTGTATTCTTAAATGGGCTGAGGTAAGGCTGAGCACCAAGGTGTGCATTTATTTTTCAGTGAAATGTATTGCATTTGATACCTACAGATATTTTTTAAGAAAGTTACAGATTCTGACTTTCCACAGAAGCATTTCAATGTCCAGCTTATAAATAGATTGTAGAAAACTTTCTCCTTAGTGCAGAGAAGTGTTTTCTTTTGCTAGATAGTGACTTGCTAATGGTTACTGGAGATTAAGGATCAGTAAACAAATTGGTGTTGGCTGTTTGGAAGATCAGACAGTATTATGTACATGCTGTAATATTGCAGTGTCATTAGCTTAATCTTACTTTGTGTTATCCTGTATGCTGTTCGTCTTAGTGTCAGCTCTTAGGGCTGGGACCAATATGTGCTTATGTTAGTCTACAGGATGAGTCTGATAAAACCTTAGTTTTCAGCTCAAAGGCTTAGTGCCATTCTGAATAAAAAAAATCATTTTAATTATATCTGTTGTTTATGTCAATAACTTTGTAGATAGTTCTGGAACTTCAAAGAAAAATGACTTGTTGAACAAATCCCTTATGATGTTGTTCTGTTTAGTCCCTTTTTCCTCACATATTTTATGCAGTCATTGCACTAAGTCTCATGTCTTTATTTTCCTGTAATTTATTCAACTGTCAGTATAAAACGCCAAGTTAGTACTGCTTTTTACTGCAGGAGGTTGCTGCTTTTTGTTCTGCTTCTGTGCGCTTGAGTTGGTTGCTCGTTTTAGTAGAGACCACTGCTTGGTTTCTTTGCAATATCTTTCCTTTGAAGTAAATTATGATTTTGTTGCAGTATATCCTTTAGAAGGTTGGTATCACTTGTATGTATGTATTTATGCAATATGCTTATATATTTTTAACCTTATTTCTTGTGTTATTTGTTACTGAAGGCAGACAGTAACATAAATCATTTTCTGAGGAATTTATATGAACTTCAGAGTAGTAAGAAAATATTATTATATGAAACTTGCTTTAGATTCACAAACCAGATGATAAACAAAGTTTCCTGTTGCCATATTTTGCAATTGATTCATTGCAGTCATTTTATTTATAAGGGAACAGGAACTTCTCATCCACAATTTTACCCTGACTTCCTTAGCGTGTTGCTATAATGACAGCTGAGAGGCACTAAAAGGTGACACGCACATGGACACAGTACATTGCATGGACAGCTTCCTGCTGGATTTGAGTGTGTTCACGTTGTCATTAAGCCAAATGAGGAAGAGAAATTCTCTAGTTCCGAAGAGGCAGATTAATGATATGATATTTTTCTTGTCTTGTCAGTTTGTTTTCTGTGGCCAGAAGTGCTATCCAAATAGAATAAAAGTGACTGCTCTTAAGAGTTGACAGGTAAAGTAGATGTGATGACACAAAAATGGTGTGAGGGTGTTTCTAAATCTTTGTAAGACTCCTGCTGCTTTTCATTAGTGAGGTCTGATAGGTAAAACCTGCCAGGCTTCTTCTTCTGAGGTTACTTGACATTTTGGCCTGTTGAGTTCATGGAACTCCACTGCCTAATCTAGTAGTTTTAATTAAAAGTAAAGGGGCAAAAGAAGAGTTGAAAACTGGATGACAGATGTTCATAAGCTTCAGCTGTGAGAAACAGATGAAGTTTTATAGATGGAAATGATAGAAACATAAGCACATGGCTGTTTGAAACATGCTGATGCCATGTGCTTTTTGTCTGCTATTAATATTTAGTAACTAAATGTTTGTGTTCTTTTTTGAGAAGTGTTGCATAAGGTTTAGCTTTCTCTGGTGGTTCTTGGTTGATCATAACTAAATAATTGACAAGTAGTCAAATTCAAGTCACAAATTTAAGTAAAAAAGATATAAAAATTATTTGCTGTTTAAAAGTGTTTAAAATTCTGGTTAAAGATTACGTATTTTTATTGGGTATAAATACATTGGTTTTAGAAACACTGTTTTCCTGTCTAAGTGCTGGAGGATAACAAAATTGAGAATAAGATTATTGAATGAAATAAATAAAAAAAAAAAAGAGACTAATGTTCACATCAATCAGCATGCTCTTTTGTATATCCACAGTTGTGCTCCATACACTTAAAGGCTGTGTTCAAGTTAGATGTTTCCTCTATTTTTTTGTGTTGCATCTGGACTTGAAAATATAACAGGAGTATAACAGGAGAAACTGCTTCTTTAACTGTGGTTTTCAAATTATACATAATCATCGTTCTTCTGAGAGTTTATGGCTTTTGTATATAACTGTTTAGATTCTAATCAAAACCAGAGTAGTTTAGACAGATGGTAAGAGTTTGTTTACAGTTCTGCTCCCTCTTCAGTCTGCAGGAGATTTTCCACATTGCAGCTGCAGTCAGGTGTCCGGTACCAGCATATCTTCTGTCTGCAAGCAGCAGCCATAACACTTTGAAGATCTTACTTTTTAGGAAGTGAGAGAGAGAATGTAGATACATGTGCACTTAAAAGCAAAAATGAGGGGCAGACTAAGGATCCCCACTAAGAAACTTGTCTTCTGATTACCTTTTTAAAATGCCCTTTGAATTGTTCTGCTCTCTTTGGCTATGTTTACTCTAGTTAATTGTGGCAGCTGAAAGTATTGCTGTGCACTAAACTACTGTTAAACTCTCCTAAGCTATTAGACTGTCATCTTGTGTGCCTTTGGCCATGCTAACCAGTGCTTTCCCAAGCACTGCTGGGCAGCACTGTTGGCAGACTGCTGGTTAGGCACTGGAAGATTAGCATTAATGTCCCTCAGCCTGGGCCAGCTATCAACCACTTCTGTAAACGGACATGGTGTAATTTACTAATGAAGACTTTCAAGCTTGAGGCTGTGTATTTTAGTGAGGCTATGTTAGAAGATCATAAAAAGTAAAAGGCACTGAATCTGGAGCTGAGGTTATTGGGCACGCCTTTCAATGGGAAAGTGGAAGGATAGTGTAAGTGAAGGGTTGCTTTCAGTATAAAGAACGTGTACATGATATAATTATTCTGCCCAGAGAGGAAGCTTTGGCTATTTCTGTGTGCAGAAAAAAAGAGGGGGAGGAGGAAACCAATAACAAAAATCCCCTATCTGGACTCTTCAGAAACCATGGTACAGTTGTTTTACACCAAGGGAAGTAATTACATTAATGTGCTTCTCTCATCTATAATATCGCTAGTAGATTAAAACTAGTTGGGTTAAAACTAAATTTTTGATCTTTTTTTTTTCTGATAAACTTGTATTTCAATGGGTAAGCACATATGTTCTAGATTATAGTAATTGGTTCTGAAAGAATTTAAGTAAAGCTAATGCAAAGGGAAGTTAATTAGGTATCTATGGCAAACATGCACAAAGTAGCTAAAACCAGCTCATCTCAGAAAATTGCTTTAGCAGCAATAGTATCTTGCCTGTATGCATTAGATGAAAACTCTCTACTTTTATTTTGTATTCTATTCAAAGAAAACAATCTTAGAGACAATAAACTTTTTCTTTTCTGTAGGCTTTTTAACTTCTGTTCTTCAGAGTGCTAATAAATGTGGCGGAGGTTTCTATCCTTACTTCTCTATTAATTCTTCTTATGAACCATCACGGGAGAAGAGTGCTAAAGTACAAATTTGGTGTGTTGTCTGCATTACTGCAATGTTTGTGTAAGAGACATTGATTTCAGTGATCCTCACCTACTAAGCTTATTTCTCTTGTGCTCTGGTCCTGGTTTCATTCACTCATTTTTCCTCATCTGGAGGATTTGAAAGTGGAGTATCTACAGCCATAAATTCTCCAAAGCATTGGAGCATATTCAGGTAGGCCCTGTACAGTATCAGTGGTTGACTAAATAAAACTAAGCAGGTGGCACAAAGAGCTGCCTTGCATTAAATTTCTAGCAGCTGTTATTAGATGATCTGTTCTTAGACTTCCATGTTCTGTTGTTAGAGTAGTCATTGCCTTTGTGTGAGTACAAGGTCTGGATCATTGACAATGTGGGGTACGCTGCTGCACATGTGTATTTTTCTGAGGATAAGGAGAGTTACTTTATTCCAGTATGATAAATGGAATTCTTAAAGTGTATTCTTTCTGATCTGGATTCCTTCTGTCCTAAAGGATATAGGAAGGAATGAGCTTACACGGCAACAGTCTCCACAGTGATCTGCAGTACAGAGCACTGTGGGGAAGAGAAAGACTACATTAATGAACTAAACATACACTGTGTTCAAAGAAACCTAAAAAACCAAAAATAGCAATGGACAAAACTTTATTGTTCAAGTGTATCCAAGGTGATATGTATCAGTGCATCTGAGAAGTGATGTACAGAAAAACTGTATTAATCAAATTCTTTCAGTGCAGAAGTCTGTGTAAGTGGTTTTTAGTTTGACTTCCATTTCTTCCAGTAGTGCCAATGTGTCAATACAATGACATGGAACTTGTCAACGCTTTATGGCAATTTTGAATTAGAACTTCAGAACTAGCCAACTGTGTGATGTAGGTAGAAAGAAGAGAGCTGTTCAGACTTATAACTAGGTAGTCTGCTGACAAGATGTTAAGACAGTAATCTGTCCTTATGGACTTTGTATCTTTACTATCCATGAATGATATTCACCCCCTCATAACATGGAAATTGATGAGATGGGGATATTGCCAAAGTTATTTTATGTTACTGAAAATTCCCAGCTGGAATATAGTAACTGCTTTTACCTTCTTCACTTTGCTCAAATGCTGTTTGAAGTGATGCAGTTAAAGTAAGGGACAATTACTCCTTGAGTTTAGAGATCACAGTTTTGTGGTGCTGTAGCAGTTACAGGAATATTGAAATTAGGTTATGCCTGTGGAGCTGAAGCAAGATTTCTTTCTAGAAGGCCATAAAAAACCCAAATAAAATACTTTGAAATTATTTTTTTGAAAACTTAAAAACAAACACACTCAAGCTCATGGATAGCTTTTCAGGGCTTTCAGATGTTTGTGAATATTTAAGTATTTTATGAAATGAATTCTCCAGATATCACAGGATAGATGAAATCACTATGGAGTGATCTGTTTTAACATGAAAACTGAGTAGTTTGGTATGGAGAGTAAACAATCAGACATTTTGAAGTGTGCTGACCTACTAGTCTATTTTTCCAAGAAAAGAACTGTTGGGAAGAAAAGCAAAGCAAGTCACAAATACCAGCTTTGAGGTTCTAAAGATACTGATGATTATGTTACATTAAATGTTCTGATTTTAAAAACTATGCATGAAGCTGTGGTTCTTCTAAGATTGTGACACATTTCACATCTTTTCTCCCTTGTGCATAATAAAAGTGATAGTTGCTCCTTGGACTTGTTCCATCTCAGCATTTTTTTATTGTTTTAAATATTTTCCCCAAAAACGACAGTGTACGTTCAGTATTACTTAGGATACTACCTAAAGAGAAGCCTCAGAAGAGAGAAACTGTTGATTTGCTTTTTATGAAGAAGGCTCAATACCTTTGTTACTGAACCAGGTTCTCAAAAAGGATGAGAGATGAGTAAAAGGCCACCACTCCTCATGAATGCTTCTTGTAATAAATATAGTTAACTTTTTTTACATTTTTTCCTTTCTGTAGCAGTACAAACCTGTCTTGCTTTTGGGAAAATGGGACGGGGAAGTTTGGTTTGTTTTTTTTTCCATTTAAAAGGCTGGGTTTTATTTGTTAGCAGACAGGTGAGAGCTAATGCATATTTATACAGAAGTAATCTTTAGTTTTCTGTGGGCTACCCGACTGTTGTACTCTGCTGAGGAGCCTGAGGGCGCACGTGCCAGTGTCCTGAGTTTACTAGAATTTCTTTGTGATAATGTTGCAAACTTACAGATAATGCTAAGGCTATAAAAAGCAACTGAGTAGGAGTGGAAAGAGCATGTGATGTTTCTGAATATATCTGAAGCTAATGGTAGGTTTTGACTCTTCCAAAATGTCTCCTCCCTTTCCACTACTGTATATAACTGTATTTAGTTGTTAAACATTTGTCTAGAAGAACTGACCATTGAACATTTTTCTGGTGGAGCAAAAACACTCGTTATTTGGATTGCTGCTAGTAACGCTTAGTATTCTGTGATACTTCATTGCAATGAATAAACCTAAATTACTGTGTCTTAAACTTGGGAACATAACGTGACATTCATATGTAAATTTGATGTAGAAAGAGATTGTATTCTTGGATAAACTTTTCAGCTAAGGTAAATCCTGAAATGAGAATGAAAATGGCTAAGCAAATTAATTTCCTCCTACGTATCTTTTACAGTCTAGTATATCTAAAAATCAAAGTATGAACCTTGAAGTTTGCAGCTGATTCAGCAGCCACAGTGTGTTGCATGTTATCAAATACCCCAACTGAACAATACTGCACTGCTATGTTACTGTGAGTTAGCTTTGCCTTGACTGCAGGACAAAAACTGTCTTCATGATCTGAGTCCTTAGGGAAGTGTCTTAATAACCCAATATGCTTTTCTTAGCCGGGGCCATGATAGTGCAAAGAGCAGTTAGGATGAAATGTTAGAGCATCAAAAGGATGGGTAATGTCTTTAACTTGCATTCTTGTTCAACAGCTGGTTCATGAAACTACTCCTGAAGTCTTTTTTTGTTTTGTGTGATGTTTGGTTTTGGTGGTGTTTTTTTTGTTTTTTTGTTTTTTTGTTTTTTTTTTAAATCAGTCTAATTTGGTTCTGTCTACTTCAGTTGAAATCAGAAGCTCAGAAACTTTCTGATTGCTTGACATTTGGGGGCTGGTAGGTGAAAAAGAAGTTGAGCACTCTTTGAAATTGAGAAAAGAATACAATTAACTGGAAAATTAGAAGCCCTGATGAAAAGACAAGACTGAAGTTCACCACTGAATTTCAGGGCAGAGTTCCTACGCAGGTTTCTCACAGCTGCTTGTGTAATTCTAATACTGCATCTTGCTTGCACAAATAAAAATACCCTGAATAGCTCTCTGAAGTGCAGATATGTGTCTCTTAAGGGCATACAGTTCATATAGTGGTTCTTGTTCAGCGAGTGAATTAGGGCTGGAGGCTGGCTGTGTGTTTTGGTTTTTTTCCTTATTTTAGAAGTGTTTTGAACTGAGCCTCTGAAGGCCAGTGGAATTAAGGGGGGTAAGGGAGCAATAAATAAAAAGGTGTAATAATGACAACAAAAACTAAGAAAGAACCACCTCCCCCACCAAACATGTCTGGAATTAAAATCAATAAACAGTTCTCTCACAGAAAAAAATAATACCTAATATGGATTTTTCTGAAAACAGATTCCCTACGTGATCCAGTTTGGGTGGAGCTTCAGTTGAAGCTTCCCTATTCCATGGTTAATAATGTTTTATTGTTCTCTGTGTTCGTGTGTTTTATCTGATATAGTGTGGCCTCAATAAGAGGGCATTTAGGTGATAAGGGAAAAACAGTAACTCTGTTTCCTTTAAACTGTAGGGTAAAATAGCCTTCAGTTCTCTTTTCTTGCGAAATGATTTGTAAAACTGTAGTTGTGTTACACATGGGGATCTGTTCTCTCAGCTGACTGCAAAAAAAGAGATGTTGTATGGTCAAATTTGATAAGCAAGATGAGGGAAGGTGTTGCCCTGCTTGCTTTTAACCTTACCAGTTTTGTGTTTTGGGGGATACACAACACAGCATACTTTCGGTTGAAAATAAAATTAAGAAAATAAACTTAATGACAGTAAGAAATGAAGTCATACTTTTCAGTGTGTTATCAACATTAATCTTATACTGAATCCAAAGCACTGTACCAGCTACGAAGAAAAAATCAATTCTGTCTCAGCCAAAATCAGGACACGTATTGGTATAAAATCAGTTACCTAAAAAGCATTAAAAAATTAAAAAATTTAAGTGACTTGATGTGAAATGCTTTCCTTTTTTGAACACAACTTCTCTGTTACATTCTTGTTTCCTTTAGATTTTTCCCCAAGGAGCAAGCTGCTTATATGAAACAAAATACTGAGTGTATGGATAACGTATCCAAATGCATTCTTACTCTGAACAAGTTGTGATTTTGTGTGCTCCTGTAAGCTACTATAATAGCAAATATAAGTATAGAAAAGTAAGACTTCTCTTAGTTACAGATTTTGTAATAACAAAAATAATTTTTCAGACACAGGCTTCATGTCCCATCGATCGCAGACCATTTCAAGCAGTGTGCAGGCTGGATGCGTTAGACAAACAGATAAAGGTACGTTCCAGACTTATTTTCTTAAATAACTTCAGTTGTAGGAATGTCAGAGTTATGCTGAAGCCTTCTATTCATACATCTTGTGTTAAATAGGCTTTCATAACAAAATAATTGTTGTTTTAATGCTTCTGTTATGTTTTTGAAGCTAGGAATTATTCTTAACTATTTTTTCAAAGCAAGTAATAACAATCATAAAGCTGCTGTTGCTACTTTCTAGTATCTTTGAGCCTTCCTGATATATCCAAGAATAAAAATATAGTAATTGCTCTCAAAGTGGTTTTTAAACTAGTTTTTGTAAGCATATGCTATACCAATTATCGTGCAATACTGCCTTCTTTTTTAGCTGAGGTGAATCTTCTGTTTTCACAGCCTCCAGTTCCTAGACAAAATCACATGAAGGCAAGCATAATCACTTAATGCTGTGCCTTGTTTTACCTAAATATCTGAATTTTTTCAGCTTTAAATTCTTCTGAATAAAACTGATATGAAAAGTAGTTTATCAAATAGCAAAATAAAACTTCTAATAGACGATCTTGAAAATATATGTAGAAAGATGCTGATAATTCTATGTGCAATTTTGAAATTTTGTGGTGAAATTACGGTTATAAGTAGTTCATAAGCTGCTGATTTTGCGTTTTGTGATGTTTAGAAAACAGGGCTTCCGCTACCTATTTCTTGTGCTTCTCAAAGTCCAGGTACTCACCTGTAAAGGCACCATCCTGGCAATCACAATCAGATGCTTCCTTCTCATAGAAAACCATGCTTGCATATTTTATCTTTGTTTCTAAAGAATCAAGGAAGCAGCTGAAATAGGGTAAACTGAAGTTTACATTTGGAAGAGTGTAAAGGCTGTATCAAAATATAGTTTGAAAGGTTCTCTCTCTGTTTGTAGAACTGCCGTGTAAACAGGTGAGCAGAGAACAAGGGTCCTGCTTTGAAAAAGAGGCAGTGGAGCAGTAGGGATAGGTGGAATGTGTACCCAGAAGTGCTGACACAGTGGTCATCATCAGCGGCGCCATCAGGATGTTGGCAGCTTTCCCTTTGTGGTATTCAGAATTAGAATGCTCGTAACTTCAGGAGTTGCGTTAAAAGCCAAGTTTTGGGAATGAGGAAATACCAAGTATCTAATGCAAAGAATTGCAATGTAGCCATTGAAGGAACTTCGTAGTATGAAATAAAAATTGGATTGCTTTCTTAGAATTTTTAAGATGAGGAAAAAACCCCAATATTGTATAAAATCCAGAAGTTATTTTCCTCAAGAGGAGAATTTGATGTGTTTTAAGTATGAGAAAGCATGTGAGGTTGTGTGGTAGTTCAGCATTTTCCCTGTGTCTTCTGAGCAATGAACTTAGTTTAAAAAACTTAGCTTACAGATTCTCAGTGAAAGGTAGTGAATAGCTTTGGGACACTTGCCATGGTAGTCTGAATGGAATTTTTTGGTTTTGTGAAATTAGTATGCGTCTCCAGGCATTGCCAATATAATGTATCAAGATGTAGGGGTTTTTCCATTTCATGAAAAATAAATGAAAGAAAGGATCTGTAAACCGTGAAATCAAAAGAGTAAGATCTGAAATGGTTTCTAGTCCTTCTGTTTGAGGTTATTTTCTGTGTAGACTGTAAGAGTCTTTGAGTGAATTTAAAGCCCATGTGTAGTGAGATTTTAGATTCGATTGACTTTATTTTACAATACAGGTTCAGGTTAAAAAACAGCAGAGGAAGGAAGAAGAAGAAACCTGTGCCTGCAATAAGGAAACTTATAGCCATATGAAGATGAGAAGTTTTGTGAGGTTGGTCATCCATGTAGTTTCAAGTATTTGAATTGGAATATTTAAACCTATAAAATAACCTGTTTTAAAATGTACAGCCTTAAATTTTTTTTAAATTAGTTTCATTTTAAAATAGCTAAATTTTCATCAGCAGTAGTTGAGCTTTACTTTTACCATAGCTGTAATTTCCCCTTGAATATTTAAAATAGCAAGCAATAAGTAAAGGGCAATGTATTTCTTGCACTGAGCTCTGTGGAATTTGCATTTTTCAAACAATTCTGACAAATTTCATATTAATTTGAAATAATATTTTATGGCTAGATCACATTTTAACAGTATAAGTCGTTTTCTTTGATTATTTAAACGAATCTTTTCTTTCATGTTATCATAAACCTTTCTGGCATTCCTCTACTACTATAAAACGTAGTTGTAGTCAGGAACTAATTTTATTCTAATGGGTTTGAGAGGGAACAGTGGAAATAACGTTTCTGTTGTGAGAAACTTTATCTTATCACATTTGCTGCATTGTATAATGGGAAACTCAGGATTACACAGGTGAATTTCACTAAATAGTGCTAATCTAATGTCAGTCTTTATTGGAATGGATGAAATATACGGAGTTCTTGTGATTGAATGTGAAGCAGACTTCACTACAGGAAAGAAAATAAATAAAATTGACCATTATGAATTATCATTGATTTTGATATTCTTAAAAGTATTTAGGGAAGCAGGTTATAACATCTTTCACATGTTGCCATGAAATCAAGCAAAATTGAGCATTCAGATTTAACACACGATATTAACTTTTGTGTAAATAGGTTTTCTTTTTCTTCTTTTTTTTTTAATCTGTAAGCTTTTTGAAGAACTGTGGTTTTTAATATATGGAAGATGATATTCATGATGCAAGTTCAGGTTTTAATAGCAGTTAGAACTTGATTTATGTGCACAAAATAAAAATTTTGTAAAATAGATTTTGTTTGGGTGTTTGAAGTGTTAGCTTAAATATGCCCAGAAATAACTTCTGTAATGTCTTATACTGATCTTGCAGAAGAGCTGTATGTCCAGACAGAGGGCTGTTAACAGCAAAATTAAGTAAAGTTGTGAAGAAAAAATACAGTAAGTGGGTATTTGTCTTCCATTTTCTAGAATTGCTGTGTTTTATTGAGGAACTCTAGAATTTCTTTTCTTAGTGTGCCAATTTAAATTTTTTTAGTTGCTTACATTTGTATATAAACCCCAAGTACCTAGTAATAGAAGCGTGGAACTTTTAGAACAGAATTGCAGTATGTGGAGCTCCTGTTCTTATTTTACCTCTTCAATTTCAGTCACAAGTGAAATGGATTTAGTTTCAGCCTCAAGTCATTTTCTGCATCAAGCAGTTGGGGAACAGCTAATGACTAGGCTTTATTCACAGAAAGCTTTTTGGTGAGAGTTCAGATACAAGCAACACTTAGATGTATTTTGGACTGCCATTTTTAGGGGCTTAATTAATAGGTACTGTTTGCTAAGTCTGTTCTTAACTTAGGAAAGGAAGCAAATATCTGAAGAGGTAAAAACTACTTGATATCTAAAAAGCTATTGTGAAGGTGCATGCATTTTCATTTTACTCAGTTTTTATGTAAACATTGTAAATGCACTTAAGATATGCATTTTCATTAACCTCCCATTGCATTAATGATTTTAACAAGCAATCAAGAGCTAATATTCTAAAGTTAAGATTGAAGTTTTGTTTCTTATTCCACACAGGTAATATTTTGTATGACAAACGAAACAAGAAAGCTTTGTCTGGGAAGGTAAATAAGGTTGGTTTTGATAATGAAACGTTTGTAAATGTTGTCTTTCATTAAAGCATTTTTAAGACTACCTTTCTGCTTATTTTTGGGGTTAACTTCTATTTGTTAATTTGAGTATGATTCAAACTTTGTTATTTTGTCTCTTTTTGTCCTGAAGTAATTAGAAAATAGTGTTAGGTTATACAAGCTTCTTTCTCAGATTAAATATAGTTTTGTGGTGGCAAATATTTTTATTTAGATTAGGATGTTACATTATAAGATCCTGAACCCTGTTTTTATCTGTCTTCATCAATGGAAGACGATTTCAGCTACAAGCTGTCAGCCAAGCACCACTGTATGAGGGTTTTAGTTATTTACATGAAAATACATAGATGTAATTATCCAAGCAATTTGTTATGTGAATAAGCCATAGACATTATAGTTTGCATCAAGTCGGGGTTTTTTACTGACAAGAGTGTTTGTCTTTCGAGGTTTCTTGTTTAGTTCATAAATTTTAGCCTATAAACACAGGATCACAAGATGCCAAAGTTACAAGGAGCTGTAAAGACTCTTGTTTCGTTTCTACCATCCCTCCTTTCAAAAATACTTCGTGTCTCTGGGACACAAGTGTTTGATCAGTGCTTTCTTACTCATGGTTGTATCAGTATATGCATTTGCATGAAAGAGTTTTTAGTTCTGAAGTGTAAATACCATCATTCTCCATCATTTTGTCTTACACGAATTCTGAAAATTTGGAGGACAAACTGTGTTTGGGTCCCCGCTTTGCCTACTGCCTTGCTTTGTGTAGGGGCTGGGTTGTCACTTTTATTTGGTGCTTATTACACCATAGTTCTCAGGGATATCTTTAGCTCCAATTTTCCCCTTCTAAGTCAGATATTTAGAAATTTTGGTTCTGTTATCATGTAAACTTTAAGTTACCTTTCAGAGGGTTTGAACTGGAAAGATAGGGCTTAATGGTAGATCAGCCTCTAATTTAACTTCATGGTTTTAAATATGAATGCTTTCATATTTAGTTTCACTGATTTGTTGTGAAGTATTTAATGGTACCTTGTTGCAAAAAAAAGTGCATAAAAAAAGGAGAACCGTTATAAACCTTCAGAGGAGGTACAGGGCTCAATTATCCAAGAAATACTCAAAATTTAAAAGAATTTAAAAGAAAGCACTGATGTGCTAACAGCTGCTTCATAAGGACATTTGTAGAACATCTGGATAGCTTTTGTAGATGGAGGGAGAAATGTTAATGTTCCAAATTCATAGTATTCTTGAAATAAAACTTAAACCCAACAATTATTTTAGGCAAAACTAAAAATTTGCACACTGATGAAATAGGGCATGTTCCCAGCAAAAGCAGCTCTCTGTGCCAGAGTTTGATGTAGCATATGGATAATGACTGCAGATTGAGACACATATTTTTATATATCCAATTATGAAGTTTATTTTTCTTTTTTCTGAATGAAAATTATGGGAAGAGTATAAGTTCCTGTTTTAAAATACCAGTCATAGGGAATGAATGGGAATGTTTTAGTCATATTTGAGGTGGCATGAACCCTTTAAGTGCTCTGGCAGAAATGGGTCAGTGTAGTTAAATGTTTCAGTCTGGTAGTCTGGGAAAAGTATCTGGAGGATTATTGTTCATTTTTTGTTGGGTTTTGATTTTTGTTTTTTCCCCTGCAGCCAGCCCAGTACACAGCAACAGAGTTGACTGCCCACATGCAAAAGGCAATGTGCCAGCACACAGCAGACAAAGTGGGTTCTGAGTTGTGCCTCTGTGGGAGGGCCCAGTAAATAGTGAATCTTCAATTTTGTAATTATACCTGAAGGCAAAGGAGAATCCCAGCTACCCACGTTAGGTTTTCTTGTTACTTGAAACAAAGCAAGTGAACTTGGGTGAACTGCTGTGCAGGTCTCAAGGTGCTAATGCTGTACTTACTGTGGTGCATTAGGTAGCAGAAATGGGAATTGTGCAGTAGCAAAGATCAGGCTCATTTATTCATAATTTCTATATGAAGCATTAAAGATTTTGCTCGGAAAGCCTATATAAAATAATAAAGTTTATCTGCAAAGAGCAGGTGTTGAAAATTTAGAGACTGAATAGAGAAAATTTGTATGCTGTAACTGCATATCTCAGCACATAACTATGGACCTGTTATGGTGCCTGCTTTTTATGAGTTAAAGTCTTGCTGACATAATTTAATTTCAGTGCATCTTCATGTATTTAATGTTAATTATTTTATTTTGGATGTCTTTAAATCATAATTTGTTTCTTGTGTAGCCCAGAAGACAGACCTGCTGGAATGAGTGCATCAGAACTAATTTCTTCAGCACACTTCTGGCCAGTGATAGCAGTGAAGAATCCTTTTTTAGCTGTAGAAATGACTGGTTAGTGTAAACTAGTGCTTCATATAAATTGATGGGTGACTGTATTGTGGATTCTTTAGTTTCTTCTGCTCCTACCTGTATATATACTGCCTTGAAATATTTTGAAGATTGGCAGGGCTTATATTCATTAATGAAGAGCAGTTAAAGTATAAACACAAACATTTTAAAATGAGTACTGCTAAGGACACACCCCAATTTCTGTCATGTATTCAGCATTGGAAGCACACATTTAAATATTTTAATCTCATTGATTTATTAGGAGTTTTGGGTTTAGTTCATATTTAAATTCCTTGCTGAATTGAAGCCTTAGATAGGAAAGGCTTAGCCTTGTTATTACAGTAGCAGTTATAAAAACAGTTAACAGTAAATATCCTGGTTTGTATCAGAAACAATCTTCTTTGTTGTTGTTTCTTGATTCCAAGAGGAATACTTTGAACTGATTTTAAACACTTTAAAATCCGTGAAGCAATTTTGCATTAAGCAAAATATTTAATACTTAATTAAGCCTAATACTTACATAGATGGAAGAAAAAGAGCAGTCTGAAGAATGTTATTCAGATAATATGGACTGATTAAAAAAAAAGTACTATGTCTATATGCTCTTGGCCGTTGGTAAAAGACAAAAACTTTTTGCCGTGCATGCAACGGAGTTAATTTGTCAAGGATGCAAAGTTTCCCTGTCCTTCAACTCCCCAAAGACACATTTCATCTCCTATTTTCCGTTCCGTCTGCTTCATTTATTTAGGACTTCTTTTATGTTTACTGTGACTGTGTTTTTCCTCTAAGCAATAACCATGCGTAGTTTAATCATGACTGTTGAAAGTTCTAATACAGTTAAATTTGAGAAGTCATTGATAGAACCAATTACTGAAATACAAAATCGTCATAGTACAAAGTTACTTTTTGTAACTTTTTGTATGAAATTTGTCTTTCAGTACAGAACTCACAGAATTCAATGCAGGGATCAGACAGAAGAGACAAGAACTGGAATTGTCCTGTTCATCTGTGATTGCTAGAGTTGAAAGGTGTGTGTTTTGGATTCATAGTGCAAATTTAGAGTTTGATTAATTTAAATTGCTTTTTAGATAGAACATCATTTTCATAAAACTAAATAGTGTTTGTTAAATTTTTGTGTACTTGCCAGTTAGTATTTTATGTCAATAGATTGTCTTCTACATGTCTTAATACTTTCTGTGATACTCATGACAAGCATAGTAACTCCACTGACTTGCGCAGCTTAATATGTCACTTCACGTAAATGTGAGTTTGAGTATATTTTCTATTTAGAAGTTAATATTCAGTGTGCTTTTTACATTATTTCTTATCAGACTGTGTTTTTTTTAACATCAATCTGATTCTGATTTCCCACACCACCCTGGACCACCCTCCTTTCATGGGTTGGTTCTCTCACTTCTTTCTGTAATCACTTATAAACAAATGCATCTAGACAGAGCTAACAGGAGTTCTGTCAAGCGAAACAGAGAACATAAAATATTTTTTTTTGTCAGAAAGCAGATGTATGTTAAAACATGCCCTAAGGATGTTTTCATGAATATAAAGCAGAAGCATGAAAATAACTGATTTTAAAATAACAGAGTAATTGTTGGTTCTGTCTATGATTTAATTTCACTACATATCTCTTTAGTCTCTTTGGCATAAAAATAAAGACTAAAGACAAAATAGCAAGTAGTTTTTTAAATTATAATTAAGAATTTAAATAATAAATTTAGATATTTTATGTGTACTTTTGCATAGGGAAAGTTTCATTCCAACTCAGTGATGACTTAAAAATTGTAGATCTGTAACTAAACTCTGATTTCACCCAAGGTTTGCTGAGGGAGTCTGAATAAGTATGTATTTATTTTGTTTGTATTAAAAAAAAAAAAAAAGAAGCCTTTACTAAATTGTCGTATGGACTGTTTCTCATTTTTTGACAGAAAAGGCTGCTGTTCTGCTGAAGTACTAAATCAGTGTTCAGAATTTCATTTCCAGTAGTATAACCTACTGCTTTGGAGTAGACTATTACTGTTCTATCTTTGGTTTTGAAGAAAGCCAAACGTATATTGCTTGAACATAACATATGTTGTTCAAACAGTTTAACTAGATTAGGCAGTAATGGGAGACGGAAGTTAAATATGAGAAGTTTTGTTCACTGTCAGCTTTGCGTTTCTTTCCAACTGTGATAAAGTCGGAAGTAGAGTGGTTGCCTAATGTTTTGGTTTTGTGCATTATTTCCAAAACTTCCTGCAAACAACTAAAACAATTAATGTTACTGCTTTTACTTTTCCAGAGTTCCTTTAGTGTCACATGGAGCTGAAGCCGAGACCTTTCTTCTCACTTCTACTGCAGTGGCAGGGACAATTCTTCCAACAAATATCAGGCCTTTGGAAAACTTTGGTAAACTTTTTTTTTGTAAGTTTTATTTATAGCTCATGTGGAGTATTGTTAAAATATGATTCTCAGAAATTAAACAGAGCATATAGTTACACTTAATGGGGAAAAAAAAAAATCTGTTCTGGTGCAGTTTGGTACTGTTTCAAAGCCAGCTAGTTCATTTCTGAAATTGAAGTACAGAACATGAACCATCCACCCCAAAGCTGGTGTAACTTCTTCAGAGAGTAGAAGATTAAAGAAATAAGTATGTATCTTAAATCCATTTCTAATTTCAACACCTTATTTTCTTTTGTGCTCTTGTTTCTTCTTTTCCCATTGTTCAAGGATAAATCTCATTTTGATGCATTATGAATGGCTTGATATTTTCAGTGGCATATAGTGCAGTGTGAGGAACAAACCGTTTCCTGACAGAGAAGAGCATTAGTTAGGAAACAGTGAAGTGTATGGATCTATTTCAGTATGCCTACAAGCTCTACAAGGCAAAAGCTTGCAGAAGTACCCGAGCTCCGAGATCTGTCTGGAAGGTAGCAGAAGACAAAACATGGAAGCAGCTGCCTTCCTCCAGTTACTTTAACAGCCTCTCTCTCCATACTCAGAAAGAACGTAGTTCCTCTTCCAACAGGCTGCACAAGTTCAAAGACGTGGAAACAACGGAGAGCTATTTTTTAAGGCTAGAGTTAATGCCTTCTTTGATTTGGGAATTATACCACTTTCACTGGACTAGTAGGCAAAGACATAGGACAGATCTGGGTCCCTTGACTTACAAAAATTATATGGAAGTAAATTGCTGGAAGTACTTCAGTGGTAAAAGGATCATGAAAAAGTTGCTCTATTCATTCATATTTTTCATTTGTTTTAAATGTACATATTTCACCTCCACATTTCCCAGTGAAAAATGGATAGGCTGCTTCCTCAGACCTCTGATGTTTGGCCGTGCAATGTTACTGATCCTTAAGCACTTTCCATCTAGTAGTATACTTCTTGACTCTCCTTCACCTTTCTATTTACATAGTCAGGCTTTTTTGTTAGAATGCACCAGAAGTGTTAAAAATTTATATTTAGAGCAGAATTTTCGCAGTTATCTTGGTTAGAACCTTGATACTTGTACTGTGGACAAGGATTGAATTTTAAGATTGAATCTTAAAACATTGCAGTAGTTGACACTAGAGTTTTACATCATATTCAGGTTTGACTTTAAGACTTCCTACAGATTAAGGAGCATGCAGGAAATAAGAGTCTTGACATTTCTTAGTGAAACTAGGGGATGGTGGATATGAAAATGTCTCTTGGGGTTTTGGTCACATTCTGTTGACTGAGTGTTCCTTCCCCTTTCAGTTTTTATATAGCACCTGAGTAAAAGACTGATATGGCAAGGAGAACCTAACCTGAATACTGTTAGAGATGCATGGCAAATATAGATATATATATATAGGAGAAGGAAGCAAAGCCTTCTCTTACAGGAATTATGAGAGATGAAGGAAACAGGACAATGACTTTCTGAAAAGATGGAGAACAGAAGAATGAAGGAAATAGATGCTTACAGAAAAAAAGATGCAGACTGGTTCTTGTGCTTCTTACTATATTATGCATAAGCATTTTTTTCACGCTCCCCTCATCTCTTGGTCACACCTAAAGTGTACAGTTTTGCACCAGAGTAATAGCTGACAGTTGCTTCCAGGGTTGTGCAGGGAGGCATTCAGATATCAGTGATGGTCGTGTAAATGTACCACCTGAATCGAACCTGCAGCTGCTGCAGTTCCTGTAGTTTCTTACCATCACATAGCCTTTTTCATTAATTTGACCTGAAAATGCGTTAGTGACTCTACAAATACCATTATGATTTAAGCTGACAAAATGCAGCCCTTTTGTGTGATTAAAATATTTTCCAATAGTCAGTGAGCTGAAATACCTTGTGTTTGGTCCCAGTCCAAAGCTTATGAAGCTTGTCTGTTAAAATTTAACAAGTAGTAAGGAATGCTAAAAAGGAGGTTGTGCTTCTTAAGTAGACTTGGAAGGTGCTAGAAAAATAACTTGCCTTTTAGTTCTCAGGATTCCCGCATTCCTCTTATATTCCGTTGGGCTTTTTTTATTATTGCAAGGCAGTTTCTTCCCCCTTGAAGAAAATCATCACATATATTAAAAATTTGTAATGCCATGTAACATCTGACTTGGTTTCCTGGCTATTATAATAGGTTTGAAGACGTGGTTAGTCTGAGACAGCCACCTGTCGCTGAGTAAGTGCTGGTTAACCACTGTGAAGTCACTTTGTCACAAAACGATTGGTGAGACTGTTATGGTAGATACCTGAAATAGTGTCAGTCACCTGAAATTCCTTTGGAAGTTCTTTACCATCATGTTATTTTCTTTTAAATACGTGGTACCTTCTATGTAATTGATGCTGTTGGTTTTCATTATCTTGAAGCGCTAATTTGATCAGCAGACATGCTAAAACCAAATTCACTGTTATTCGGCTTTTTTTCCGTTGTTATTGTGCGTTTGCTAGGAAGATTAGAGGATGTGATTATATTCCTATGCTCTTTTAAAGACTAGCAAGGTGGTTGTGGAGTTCATTTTCTGAGGTTATTGTTTGCATTTAATAGAGTGATACATTTTTTTATTCTCTTAATAAAGTAGTAAGTGGCAGAAGGCAGCTTTTTTGCTGTTACTTACTTTTCTTATTCCTATCTTTTATATAATCTGTTTATGAATACACTAACAAATATTTTAGTGCAGCAAAAGCATGGGAAATAATGTTATAAAGAGAGAATCACATTATGATGTGATAAATTCATTGCAAAATCCATACCAATTAATCTTTCTTAGCAAGTTTCCATTATTTGTGTATGAAATTGAAACTATTAAAATTTCATTTAAACACCACATTCTTGATGCTTCCTGAAATCTCCACAAACTGTGAAACAAATTAATGGACATCTCAAGAAATTAATTTAGTTCTGAAGTATTGCATTCAAATATAATTACTTATTTTTCGTTAATCTTTAATTCCTGAGCTGTCCACAATAAGCTTTCATAGGTTTCAACAGTATGATCTTTCCTTTGCAGTGAATATAACCCTTGACATCCCTACAAAGACTTCTGTCAAATTGTAGTTGGCATGAAATAAATTAATGCAGTATCAACAGAAGAACTGCTGTGCTGCTTGCTAGGTGTGATTTAGTCATTCTTGGTACAGCTTTAGTTTTTTTGGTGCACTGTAGGCTGCCTCAAAACTTGCACACCTTATGTAGTTCCTTAGGTGCTGCAGTCACTTGAGGTGCCTTGTGGCAAAGTTTAAGTCCAGTTTACCATATAACTGGTAAATAAGTTTGCACAGCCTGAAATTGGATTTTCTGGAGAGGTGTGCTGTCCTTGATGCTTCTGATCAACTGCTTCCCATGTGACTATCCGCTGATAGCTGTGGAATAATGTCCCTTTCTGTGCTACTGAGCTTCACTGCCAACAGGCTTGTGTTACAGAATGACGGGAACTGCCATGTGCTAACAGTGTTGTGTGGTTAATTCATTACTTTTTCTAACGAATTGTACGCTATTTTTGAACAGCAATATCTGTAACAGTTTCACTGTGAATGCTATTACTGTCCATGTAGTCGACACTGCTCCTGAAACGTGTGTTTAGTTGACTGAAGTGTCACTTTGTTAACTTTTTTCTGTTCTTTAAAACAACAGGAGTGCATTAAAAAAAAAAAAAAAGGGGAAAAAAAAAAGCTGTGGCAGTATTTCATGCTAAATCTTAAACTGTATTATTTTGAGGGTATCTGTCAATCTGCAGAAGACCCTTTTATGTTCTTAACTGTGTTTGGATAAATGGTTATTATCAAACTTTAATGTGTTCTGCTTTTATTAGAATCTTTAGGCAAAGGATGTGCTGTTGCTTGTACCCAAGAAGGAGAAGAGAAAAAGGAAACTTCTGGTTCATCTGGCACTAGAGGAAGTAGGAGGAAATCAATTAATACCACTCCTACAAGAAGGTCTGCACGAAATACCAAAAACGAGACTCTGACTCAATCTCGGAGCTCACCTCGATCGAGCAGTTCTGCTTGCAGTGCCCCTGATGGCACTAACCCATCCCTGAATAAAACTCATTCAGAACCAGAGAAGGCTCCTCCAAAACGCAAGTCTAAAAGAGCAGCTAAACAACAAACACCTGCGGTGAAGAAGAAACTGAGAAGTTCTGCACGTTCTGAAAAATCACCCAGTGGCTCAGTGGAAGATGATGATGTTGCTGAGTCTGAAGCAGTTCTAACATTAGATAAAGACCATCAGTCAGATAATGAAAGCAGTAACACAAGCCTTGCCCAGAAGAATAATGGGGAGACAGAATCTGCTAACGGATTGGAAAGCTGTAGTGAACGTGCAGAAATTGAGGAAACTACAGGAGAATGCAACAAAGATGAAGATACATCCACATTGCCTGAAGTAAGTCTTTCTGTCCAAGAACCTCCAATACTAACTTTAGGAGGTGAAAGTCAGGAATTTGAAGTAAAAGGTGTTACTGAAAGAAATGTAGATCTTACCGATCAGGACATTTGTGAAAATTCTCTTGAACAAACAGAAACAGTAGCTAGTCCCAAAGATGATATATGTGACCATACAACTTTTGAAAAAGTAAATCTGACATCATGTAGTCCTCAAAATGAATCAATGGAAAATGTAGAAACTTTGACAAAAGTAGATCAACCCATAGCTAGTCCAGAAAACGAATTGTTGGAACATCCAGAACCTTTGGGAAAAGATCAGTCGTCAGAGAGCCCCAGAAGAGAATTGTCTGATCATCCCAAAGTCATGGAAATAGATCATTCTGAGACTGAACTAAAACCAGTAGTAGATTGTGCGAGTCCAAAGACTCTTCAAGATGAAGAACCAGATACGCTAATACACAGTATTTCTGTGGACAGTACATCAGAACAGTCCTTAAAAGAGAATGCCATTTCAGAAAGTGAAGAGGGTGGAACTTCAGAATCACCCCAGGTAAATGCTGAACATAAACATTTTGGTGAAGATAACAATGAAATGATACCAATGGATTGTGACTCATTTTGCAGTGACCAGAATGAACCTCAGATTGAGCAGTTACCTCCAGCTGAAAGTACAGAGCAAGGAGAATTGAATTCCTTACAGCGTGATGTGGGAAGCTGTGCATCAATTTCTGATGAAAAAGATGAAACTACTCCTCAAGAAGGAGAGTGCCAGCCAGAACTCAAAAAAGAGAAAAAGACTCGAACTAGAAGATCTAGGTTTCACTCTCCATCAACAACTTGGTCTCCTTCTGGGAGAGAGGGCAGGAAATCTCAATCACCATCCCCTAAAAGGGATATGAACAGAGACAGGAGCTCACGATCACCCAAGAAGGAAGCTGTGAAGGAGGGAAGGAGATCCTTATCTTGCTCTCCAAAGAGAGAAACACTCAGAGATGAGAAAAAAACACCATCTCGATCTCCCAAAAGGGAAACTGTCAGGGAAAGCAGGAGATCATCTTCTCAGTCAAGAACTAAGGATTCGTCTCCAAGGCAAAAATCTAGGTCTCGAAGCATTGATAGAGATTGTCAAAGAAGAGATCATGACAGAGAAAGAAGAAATAGAAGGTGGTCTAGGTCACGGTCTAGGTCAAGATCACGATCTAGGACAAGAAATAAAGGTTCTTCATTCTCTAGAAATGAAAGGGAAAGTCATTCACCTCGATGGAAAGAGAGATGGACAAATGACAGCTGGAAGAGTCCCAGAGGAAATGATCGATACAGGAGAAATGATCAAGAGAAACAGAGTGAAAATCTTAAAAAAGAGAAGGACAGTACAGAAAAAAGCTATGATGATCAGTGTTCTTCAGACAAGCAGAGGAATGATTGTCCAGACTGGGTAATGGAAAGAATAAACTCCGGTCCTGAAGTCAGGAACAGAGAGAGAGAGAAACCACATTGGGAAGACAGCAGGCACGATAACTCAGGACACTCTTGGAATAAAAACTTCGGTTCAGGTTGGATTCCAAATCGAGGGAGAGGTCAGCGTGGACGAGGTGGGCGTGGGCGAGGTGGTTTCATGTATGGAGACCAGAGTGAAAATCACTGGCAAAACAGGAAACCTCTCTCAGGGAACTCAGATGGTCCTGGGAATGAAGCTTCAAGGTTCTCAGAACATCAGCCCTACAAGCGTAAGAATGAACAAGATTATTCGTTCGAAACACCTGCTGACAGATCTGGGTGGACATCTGCATCCAGCTGGGCTGTAAGAAAGACTTTACCTGCTGATGTGCAGAATTATTATTCGAGAAGGGGACGCAATTCATCAAGCCCACAGTCTGGATGGGGAATGAAACAAGAAGAGGAGACTCCTGAACAAGGTATTAATGGTTTTGAAGTGTAGTAACTTAGTCACAGCTGCAGTAGCTGAGCCAAGTCCTAGTCACATGGTCCTGTCTCAAGCTGATTAGTTTTTCAAAACTGTTTGAGGTGAATCCATAGTCTTTTTGCAATATGGAGGGTTTAAGGTGGGGAGTTTGGGGATTTCTTGTGTTCTGATGGCTTTTTGATTCAGCTTGAAGTCCGGGTTTAAAGACTATGCATCTGAAGAGTGCTGCTCAGGTAAATGGATTTGGCTGAAGAGAAAGCATTTCCTCTTCATGGTTACTTTCAGCATCTGCACAGCTTTTAAAAAGGGTAGTTATTTCCAAGAAGACTTGAATTTGCCTTTGCAAACCCACATGACAGATTTTAGAGATGACAAATCTTTGTGTTGATGTTTATCTTACTCCTTGATAAGCATGGTCCTCTATAAATGCTTTAAAAAATTATTAAAAATCTAGGGAAACTTATAAATGCAAAACCAGTTCTTTTATGCTATTTCAGCATTGAAATTCCTCTAAAACTTCAATAGAAATCTAAAGTTTTCAAAGTTTTTTATATCTAAAAGGTACCTGCCATGACAGAAACAAACTTTTTGGTAGAAAGTGAGTTAACTGTAGATAAGGTGGATTTTGAATAGCTAAGAAGTCATCCACAGATTATTAATGCACTGATACATTAGTAATCTGTAAAGGCAGATATGAATGGAATTTAAAAACTATAAAATCAATTTCTGAAGACAACCACACTTGCACTTTCCTTTGTTTTGCCTTTCATTTTTGTCCGTTTGCACCCCATATGCCAGCAGTTTTCTCCCTCAGAGACAACTGTGTCTGTGGCTTAGTTTTGAGGCAATGTTGTCAACCTTCAGTCTGCTGCAGGGAACACTTATCAAACCTGTAATTGAAAGCATTTTGTGATTTACAGAGTTTTTCATATAGTTCAGGAACAATCATGCTGTTTTTTGCTTTTGGAACCTGAATTCAGCTGAGAATAGTAAACAGTTTTTCATAACTGGATTAAGACAGGCTGGGTTGGCATCATGACATGGTTCTGAATGACCTGGTCCTTCTGAGCAACCTGCTTTTGCTGACCCTGCTTGAGCAGGGGATTGGGTGATCTTGATAGGTCCCTTCCAACCTCAGTGATTGTTATCCCATGATCCTTAAAAGTGAGGATTTGGGCTGACACATAAGTCCCTGTGAATTAGATGACAGGGTTCCTCAAGGAAGGGATTCTCAGGGAAGGACATCTGAATTATAGCCTATCAGTCACTTCTCCAAACTAATTTCTTGACTTCTGGAAGGCCTGGTGCTTGTATCTGGATTTTAACTTTTTGACTTGTGTTGAAGAGAGAATGGGATACTAAAGTAATTTGTTTAAGACGTGCCAATCCAAGAAGTTATTTTTACTTCTAGGCTTTGCCTTTAGTACCATTACAGGGCTTTTGAACAAGTTTTTCCTGAATATGAACATCTCTTAAATTGGCTGAGGATGTTTTTTTGTTTAGTGGGAAATATCCCAGCAGAATATTTCTGTAATTACCAGAACTGCACAGTGAGTGTGTGTGAATCAACAAAGGAGAGCAGAGAATTGCCTATGTGATAATGTATGACTAACCTTCTGCAATTGCAGAAGCTGGATAAATTACGTTGTCCTCCTGCTCTTTGGTGAAAAATTGCCATTTCAATGTGATGAAATAATTTATGGGAACAAGTAGAGAAAACAGAAATTCAAAATGCAGGCTGCCATAGTAACCTGAACTTTTTAAACTTGGAAACTAGCATTTGGCTCCATGACATGTGCGGTGATGAGTGCTGTGTAATAATGTAATATCTTGAAAAGACCTAGAGTATATAAAGCTTTTTAATGAAGAGTTTAGACACCTGGCTCCCCTTTTGCTTTATGAAGCACAGAATTTCTACTTCATATGCTGTCTGTTTTTTCTTCTGATAGATCCAAACCCCAAAGACCAAGGCAACCAGCAAAGTGATGGTTCTCAGTTACCAGTAAATATGATGCAGCAACAAATGAATGTAATGCCACAAGTTAATGCACAGCACCAACCTCTGAATATCTTCCCGTATCCAGTGGGTGTCCATCCTCCCTTGATGAATATGCAACGAAATCCTTTCAACATCCACCCTCCCATGCCCATGCATCTCCCTGCTGGAGTGCCTCTCATACAGGTAGCTGCTCCCACAAATATTTCTCAGGGATTACCTCCGCCTCCACCTCCACCCCCACCATCTCAGCAAGTCAGCTACATTGCTTCACAGCAAGATGGAAAACAACTGCAGGTATGCTTTGCGAGAAGCCACGATGGCAAGAGCAGTACTGAAATACTGTCAGTTAAGGGTTTCTTACCTTGAATACTGTAAGTCTTGATAAATTTATACTTGCAGTTTCTTTCTCTCTTGCCTGTTTCCTTCCACCGCATACTAAATTTGAAGTGGAAGTGTCCGTGCGCATATGGTTGGTTTTGGGACTGTAGCTTTTAAATAATAACACACACCACCATAACCGGGTTTCTGTGGTAACGAGGTGTTCCAACTGGTAATGGAACACTGAAGAAATTTGTCAGTGTTGTCCATTACCTATTTCTTCTTAGAAGTGCCGTGTTTCCAAAACTAGGTTTTCCCCTTCCAAACCTGACTTTTAAGCATTAGGAGATGCTTGAATCCCCCTTCAGCAGCATGTAGGAAGTGACCTAAACTTCTGTGTTACAGTTCTTATCCCATGGGGATAGAGAGAGGATAGAGAGGAAAATTACCAAGTACTGCATGGCAGCCATTTGTTCCACGCTTCCATTCTCCAGCTGTCACTATCTCAGCTGCTTTTCCCCCCACACATTTGCTATTCTGTTTAATCTTTTCAGCCTTTTTGTTAATGATTTCCAAGCCTTCTTTGGTGTTTTTTACTTTCCCCCTCTTGCATGATTCTCCTGAGTTTGCATGCCCTGTTTAAGACCGAACTCCCACTTTATTTTTCCAGTTTCAGAAACTTTCTGCCATGCTTGGGGCAGGTCAGACCACTTTTTCGTGCCTTTCAAGATATCTTAAAACCACCTTTGTGTATGTATCCTCCTGTATCCAGTTGTTGTATATTAATAGCTTTTATATCAGGGAAAGGAATATGAATAACTTGGAGGAGAATGCATGGCCTTGTGAGAAGCTGTAACGCTGCACTTGTGATAAGTAAAGGGCTCTTCAGGGATTGACTGGGCTTTGAGCTTTTCTCTTGTTGCTGCCTGTCCTAACCTAAACCGCTTTCCCCTGCGTTCCAGGTTGAAAAAGTGATATTCTAGAACAAATGATTTCTAACCCTCTGTTTTCATGCATCATCTCTAAAGATTTGAAGTGAACTGATGAATGACCTGGATTGTTCTCACTTTCCACTGCTGTTATCTGTTCATATTCATTGACTTAGAACAAGGCGAGTTAAATGCTGTCAGAAATAGAGAGGGGTTACAGGCCATATGAAATACTTTATTACACTGCAAGGTAAACCAGCAAGGCACTGCTGGAACTGAAATGCTGGTAGATTGATTGTTGATTTGACTACTGCCTGCTGTCTGTAATCAAAATATTTTGAAATTGGAAATCCAGTAGGTTTAACCTCCAAAAGTGTAAGAAGTCAGAATGTAGGCTACAAACCTCTGCAATCACTATCTGGTACAGCAATAAATATGTTTCTATGAAGATTGTGTATGGCTGCAAACACAGTTACCTGTTGTAAAGTCCTCTTATGTTTGTTGCTCTTAAACTGCTTTTGTGGTGTCCATGAACTTGAATGCTTTTGGGAGCTGCTGCTGCTGCTTTTTTCTGAGTTTACATTCAACAAGTCCTCAGTGGTAGCACAGTAGAAATAACTGAATACAGCAGGACTCTACCTGTCCTTCCTGTTGAGAAAAACTAAGAGAGTGCACTGGTGAACGTTAGCATGATGATTGTAACAGCTCCATTTCTGTGTGTTTTCCAAAGAGCTCAAATTCCTGTTTCTTTATTTTCCATCTGGATAAATGCAGATGTGTAAAAAGTAATGGTTGATTACCTGCAAAAAACCCCAGCATTTACTGTGGCCTGCCAGAAACATCTTGGGAGGATGTGTTTGGGTTTTTGCTAAAGTGGCCTCTATCTGAAGTCTGAGAGCTTCTTAATTTCCCAATTCCTGTGTATCTGCAATGCCTGCAGGAATGCAAGGGGTGGTTTCAGGTATCATTTTGCATGTGTGTTTCAGTGCTGGTTTTTTAAAAAAATGTTAATCTGTTTTACAAAACAGGTCTGTGATAAGCAGGGAGATTCTGCAGCTGTAAACCTCCTTCCCCCCTGCTGTGGTAACACCCTCCATGCCTGTTTGCAGGGTACTTTGTTTTATCACTGGGATCAGAGCAAGTATCTGGCAGCCACAGTGGTGACATGGAGGAGGCTTCACTTCTCAAGCTCTTTTTTTTTTTTTTGTCTGAGTAGCTCTAATGTGATGTGTGTAGCTTCCATAATAATGGACAGTGTGGAAATTAGGTAATGAACCAAAGCATGGGGTATTTGTGCTCTTTCTGTAGTAGCTGAGACTCCTAGAAAGGCACGTTGCCATATGGAAGAATAACATATTAACTACTGCTAACTTCTTAAAACAGGGTATTCCAAATGCTGCTCATGTAAGTAATAACATGAGTGTTCCAGCCTTGCCTGCTCCAGCAGCGGTCCTGGGAAACGTGGGAACAGTTCAGGGACCAAGTTCGGGTAATGCAACATCATCGGGTCACATCAAGAGCTCTAATGCAGCTGTAAAACTGGGAGAAAACAAAGCCAGTGTAACCGTGGAAGCCAGTGCAGATAGCTCGAAGAAGGACCAGGCAAGTTCAAAGCTCTGCATATATTTATATATACACTGTTCTATATATTAAAACATGTAAACTTTAATATTTTATATATAAAATTATATCAAAATTATGTATAAGTTTTTATATACTACAAAATAATAAGTTATGACAATAACCCTTTGGTGTAATATACTTGATAGCATTGTGTGTGTAATGTTTTTGTGGTGTCTGTAGGACACTGTCTGACAAGCTGACTCCTTTTAATGTAGTCTTCCTTAAAGAGCACTATTACAAATATTACTTTGGTTGCTGTGGGACAGTGTTTTGTTCTCAGCAGACCACAGGCAGCTCCCTTGAGAGCTGAAATGTGGGCAAGGGGAGCGGGGTTGTCTGGTCTTCTGTAGCAACTTCTTTCCTGTAAAGTTTTAAACTCTGATAAAGAGACACATACAGGCTGTGAAAAGTAACGCTCAGGTTTGTTTTCTTGTTAGAAATTGTTGATTCAAGAAAAAGCGGCACAAGAGGTCAAACTAGCTATTAAACCTTTCTACCAAAACAAAGACATCACTAAGGAAGAATATAAAGAAATTGTGCGGAAAGCTGTAGATAAAGTAAGTTGTTCCAGTAATCCGAGATGCGTACATTTCAGCTGAGGCAGGGTTGGGGGTGGGTTTCTTGTTCTTGGGAACAACTGATAGCTGATGAGAAGGGGGAACAGGAGAAGCAAAAATACTTTCAGCCTTTCTCCATCCAGCAGTTTTCTTGGCTCCTCAAAGCAGAACTCGGTTGTGTGGAGAAGTTGAATGGGAATTCAGACGATTTTGGGAAGCAATCAGAAAGTATTACGAGTTTTAAAAATGTTATGCCTGGGATGGAGAAATCTAGGGTGTTGGGGAAATAAAAAATAATGTGGAATTGTGGAAAATCAACAGAAATGTTCCAACTGTTTTTTGTTTTTTTTCCTTTAAAACTGTCGTAGGTTTGTCATAGCAAGAGCGGAGAAGTTAATTCTGCAAAAGTGGCAAATCTAGTGAAAGCGTATGTAGACAAATACAAACATTCACGGAAGAAGAATCCTGAAGAGGCAGTTTCCTGTGAAAGGAAATAGAATATGTTTTCATTTTTTAGTTTTATTCTATCCACAAAGTGCAATTTCAACATGAACCGTTAACTGAAAATTGTACATGACAGTGATTTGAATTTGGTTTTGATAAAATTATTTTTCAAGGTAGTATATAATGTTTTATTCTAAAGAAATATAGATCTGCAGGGCAACTTCTTTATTCCTTTTTAAAAACAGATGTCTAAAAAGAATAAAGGTGTAAAGAAGAATCATTAGGAATGTACGATTGTGTGGATACTTAGATGTACAGCATTTTGACTTGAATAACAGTTCATTAAATTAGAAAATTCTGAGTATGTTGGGTTTGGAACAGGTATGTACAGTACATGTAATCAGTCAGATTAAAGTAAATTTTTTCTTTTGATTGCTCCCTAATTATAGCAAAGATAAAAAAATTAATCGCCTTTACAAATATTTCTAGCGTTAACTGGACAGGCTGAATGCAAGGGTCACAGCGTGTATATTAAAAAGGCACATGGAGTTGTCTGAACACAAGAACCGTTTAGATTTTAAAAACAAATATCATAAACAGTAAAACGTGGTGCCCAAAAGCATGGATGCTGCACATCTGCTGTAACACCAAATAAAAATTATGCTGCTTGGTAGTGTTTGTGATGTTTTTCAATTGTTTCAAGATAGTGGGATAACTTGAATATTTTTTATGTGCTGAAAACCCTCCATCACCACAAACTGACAGCCTCAGTTCCCATCTAGCCCTGCCCTTAGCTAGTAGGGGATTAGTGTACTAGAGCTGGATCTTTAGAAACAGAAACCAGTGTCCTTTTCAAGTAAAATCAAAAAAGCTGGAATTTGTTATTGGGCTCCCTGTTGTGCCAGTCTTAGCTGCATAATGCTTTTCCTTATTAACTAGGGACTGGAGCATGGATCACGGGACTGGTATCTCTGAATCTGTGCCATTGGAAGTCACGTGTCTTCCTGCTTCCCGAGCACTTTTATGTAGAGAGATTACTAGAGGTACCACAAGCATTTCAAAGGCAGATGTGGGATCATTGAATGTGCTTAGGGAACGATTACACCTAAGGTAAAACCAGTTTTACTGAGCAGCAGCAGGGAGGGTTGCTGAAACACTGAGATCACTTTGTGTTCCTTATGGAAAAAATAGCTTGGGGTCCTTCTCCTTTGGGTGAGGAGCAGATATATTTGTTCCCATACTCTTAGACAGTGCTATTAAAATTTTGTCACTAGCCCTCCAGAAGGGCCATAACCTTTGGGGTTGGCTGAGCCTGGCTTCTGCTCCAGCCCTAGGTCTCCTGGCACAAAAGCAGGAATAAACCATTTTGACAGAAAGTATCAGTCAGGTTTTCTGAGAAATTACCTCTTTGTAGCCAGTAGTTCCCAAATTACCTGTTCTTGGCAGAAAACAGTCTCACCCTGTAAGTAACTTTTGCAGAAACCTGAGGATGAAATAAGGAGTATGCACCCTTATACACACACACATGTGGTTTACAGAGAGAGAGATGTGTAAAAATGTGATGTTTGTCATAACAGTTGATCACTTGATTTTAATTATAACTTTCTGCAGACTTAATGAAGCATTTGACTGTCTATATTTATTTTTGTGTGCCTAAATACAAATGCTATGTAAATTAGAAACAGATATAATACATTTTCTACAGTCAAGCCAGGTTTTAGATTTTTCAAAATACTCAGTTTTACACTGTGGTAGCAAGTTGTAAGATCTCATGAATTATATTAAGCTAAAACTGGTTAGCACTTTTTGAAAAATGTAGCAAATTGCTATGTCTATCCTGGTTTATCAAACGCCATGCGTACTTTATTACCTTTACTTCTCTGAATTTTTGGATTTTAATTACTTTTTGTATCTTTTTTACTCTATACAGTTGAGCCTTGCTATAAAGCTCCTTTCAAGAGTCAGATAAGTGTTTTATGTTTTTTTTTTTTCCCCCTTATGGAGGAGAGGTGGAAATTGGGTGGGAAGAAATAACAAAGGATTTGAACTGGGAAAAGGGAGTGGTTATTAATTTCTTGTTTCGCAGCTCCTGGCTGAAAGAAAAGCTGTCACTGGCTGCCATGTTTTTGGGGCAGTGACTATAGTGATGCTCCACTGTATTTCAAAACCTAATGAAGAATATCAGATAGAGCAGCATGTGATCAGTAACTTTATTTTTTACAATTAAATCTTTGGAACTTATCAGAAAACATGGAGTTTGTTACAGTTTCTATGCTGAATTAAAAAAATGCATTGCCTTAATCTGTAGACTCTCCTCGTTTTTCCCGATAAGCAGCAAGGTGTCTGCTGGTATGGCTGCCTGAGAAGGCAAGTACTGCAACCTCACAGCCATGTTTTTGTTAAAGTAGTATGAAAGCTGTATTTCTATTTATTGAAACTCCTTGTACTGAAAAGTCCCAACATGCACTAGCACTGAAGGGGGAGAGGTGGGGACACTGAGCCCCCTCAGTGCCTCCAAGGTATTGGCAATTCCTTCAATCCAGATTGCCCTGAGAAAAACAATTGAAAAACTCTGTATCTTCTGTAAACTCAGGCAAATCAAAAGGGTTTTCTGTTCACTTCTTCCCGTCTCACTGTGCATGCTGCTTGAATGTCTCATCCTAAACATACGAGCACAGTGGCTGTCCAAAGTCCACAGTACGGTGTATGTAGCATAAGGCTGGAGTGCTGTCTACTGAAAAAATACTCTAAAATCTAGTTTTGTGTAGTGCTTAACAGTTTCTAATAAATGCTTTTCACTAAGCTGGCAGTGTTTGGTCTTAAATGACTCTGGCTCAAGTGGTTTAATTCAGAAAGCAAGGTAGTTCCTATCACTTCTGTGCACATGCATTTGTATTGTTCTGTGTTGTCTGGACTCCCCCTCCTTTAGATCTCATCTGTTTTAAGTTAATCTTCACCCTGCAGGTGCTCTGAGCCGAAAAAAACCCAAATGCATGTGGCAAAACGTCCATTTTCCACAAGACTTTAGGTACTAGATCTTGCAAATCATCGGGGGGCTCGGGGCATGTGTCCTCAGCTGGGGGAAGAAACGGGGCAGGGTTCAGACCAACCAGGCTGTGTCCTACACTCCGCACTGATCACAGCAGTGAGCTTTGCTGAAATATCCTTCAGGGAATTTAGTGCAGGAGAACCTGCCCAGCTGGAGAATGAAATTCCAGGCATCACTTTCAAGAGTTCGCTCCACTGTACCTCCATGAGGTACCTCCGCAGATAAACAGACACATGGGTGAGAGTTATGGAACTATGCATTTGTTGTTATCACTACATAGTACAGTATTCACAGTGATCGTTTCTTGATAAATAGTACAGACAAGACTAAGGACAACAGAGTAGATAACCACTTTCAGTAATTAAAGAGTACTTATTAAATGGAGCAGACTTCAAAATAAGGGACTATGAATATATATAAAAAAAAAAATCACTAACCTAGGGCTTAGGGAAAAAAAACAACCCTAAAAGCACAAATAACTATTTGTGTAAAAGGAGATGAAGCTGTGAGAAGGCACAGGCTGGGATATGGAACTGGACTTAAACTTTTCTCTCACTTTTCCAGTATTACAACTCCCAACCTCCTAGAGGTGGGTTAGCCTCCCTCTAACCCACCACCAGTAAAGCTTTCAACCCAATCTTCATTTTGCCAGGCTGCAGTAAATCCAGGGGATGACAGCAATTCCGTCAATGCTCATTACACACAGTAAACAATCAAATCCAGAGTAGAATCCAACACCAATTACAGCAGGAGCCAAACCCAAGGAATTTTGGCAGCAGGTTGCCATATAATTAGTCCTGAGTATTGCAGAAATTACATCTAAAACCCATTATGAGGAGCATCAATCAGAAATAGCCAAGCATTCCTAGATGCTTTGGTACAGTAACAGGTGTGATGAAAACAAAACCCAACTCTTGGAAGTCAGAGTTAACCTATAAATTCCAGAGCCTTTTCCAAAAATTGAGGGTTCTTGAGGACTGGGAATGTAGCTTACATGTGGCCTTGTGTCAAGTCCTAAGCTCCCAGGACAGTTCCTAGAGGGGAGTTCAACGACTGTTTGAAGGGTTCTCGTAGCCACAGAGCAGTACTTGGTACTGGGGAAATACAAAACACTCACCTTGCCTTACACAGGTGATGGTGAGGGGATTACATTTCGATGTGCTGTGGGTTTATTATGGGTGTTCAGCCATAGGTCAGCAGCAGAACTGGGATGAGAGTCCCTGTCCTAGAGAATGTGTTTCATACTTCCTGATTCACCACCTACCTCCATCCTAAACAATAAAAACAGAGCTCCCTGCCCAAGGTAAGGACAAGTGGGAATTTGGGTAAAAGAAAAATTTATTGTTCGCCAGGAGAGCAAATTCCCTGCAGACATGCAGGTTCAGACCCTCAAAGAACAAAACCTGCAAATCCTCTCAGATTGCAGTTTGCAGGAAATCCAACTACAAGGCAAAGGCCACCTCAGAACAGCTGTCCAACAGCCACCATCACAGCACGCGACAGACATGGTTCATCTTCATGAGATTTTTTTTTTACTGCATTTCTTTCCACCCCAGGTACATCAGCTTTTTTCAAAGGTATGGGCTCAGACTGCTCTCTGGTTATCAGAGACAGGGAGAAGCCAACACCCAAATGGAAACAATGCCATGAGGAACAGCCCACTGTGATACAACCAAGTGAAAAGGAGCAGGCCATTAAAACCAATACAAAGTGGTTTTGAAGTTACAGTAAGTTATTGCCATCTCACCACGAACAAATTTGTGATATCTTAAGTCATTATAATCAGCCTTGAATTCTCTGCCACTTAAAAAAATGATTCATGAACTCAAACCTGTGTGTGAAATCCCCCTTATCCAAGGGATCTATCCAGTTACACACCCACCCTGCCCG
>JAYRBT010000042.1:29880229-29927729 GCA_036023395.1 Myiotriccus ornatus | reverse complement strand
GGTAAAGTTAATAGTAAAACTTGTTCCATGTTTGACTTAATGAAACATTTTGTAGCTTTTTAACACTAAAAGAGACAAGAATATTCAGAATTAATAATTAGAAAAGTACTAAAGAAAAAAATACTACATGAATACTTTACATACCTAAACTTTTAAAGATTTTTTAATATCTGAGAACACTGAAATTCCAGACTAATTCAGGCTATAAGTAATCTCTGGTATGTGGTCCAACTCTTGTTCAAAGCAGGGCCAACTCCTTAACTAGATCACATTGCTCAAACTGATATCCAAGTGGGTTTTGAATATCTAAGAGGACAAAGATTGCACAACCTCTTTGGGGAGTTTGATCCCATGTTCCATTAACTCTTAGAAATTTACCTTCTTTTACTTGTGGTATCTAATTAGGATTTCCTTGTTTCAACCTTTGCTCATTTCCCCTCATCCTTTCACCATGTTCTCCAAAAAGAGCTTTGTCTTCACTACAGCCCCCAATTAGGCAGTTGAAGACAGCAGGAGGATTTCTACTACCAGTATCAAAACCTGTTTGTTTAGAACTACAACTAGGAAATTCCTCTCTACTGACAGGTTTTTGAAGAACAGGCGAAATTTATAAGACTCTTATTAGAAATCATTACTTCTACTATTAAGAAGCTGAAACAACGTAAAACAAATGCAAGAACACTCAGCTTATAAGTTCTTGGAAAAAAACAGAAGCAGCATGCATGGTGCTCACTGGCACAGTAAGTAACTACTGCTCCTTCTGCATCAGAAACAACTTTTCCTATTTAGTACCACAAGCCAGTATTGGTCTATTTATTTACTGAAAGATCTTCTGCAAGTGAGAGTAAAGCTGACTTGAGTCATTTACTAGAGTAAACCCAAGTTTGGAGGGAAAACAACAGAGAGGCAGCATGTATGAAACACAACTGTGTGTCCTTCCACAACTTTAGAAAACGTTTGTAAGAGCTCATTCACTCCTTTCTCAATTTGCGATAAAAGGTACTGCCAATAGGAAGCTGCTTACAGAAGAATTAATTTTCATAGTAATTCAGTACTGCTTCAGGGGGAAAAGGGTCAGACCCACTGCAAAGGCTTCTCTCATCCGTCTCCAAAAAACTTAACCTGTCAAATTTGCCAGACACTTTCAAAAGTCTGGGCCACAAGTACTGTCTTTAGGTAAGGTAACATTCAGCACTTATGTGGGGAAGTAAACAGTGCACAACTGATAAACTGTACTGTCAATATACTTACTGGCTTTTTAAAAAGATAGGTAAAGCCTACCTATTTGTTTGATACTGAAAGGAACAGAAACAACACTGCCCACTAATATTAGAAAAATTATACAATGCTTACCTGCGACCACATTCTGAATATTTACCAATATTTTTTAGTATTAAGGCAGCTGTTAATCGGATGTGTTTAGTTATTGGTCCCTCTTTTTCATCCTACAAAAGTAAAGAGAAAAAATGTAAAAGCTCAGTAGTTAGTAGCAGGAAACAACATCTAATACTTGATTTAAACAATACTAACTGTGAAATCTCTGAAGACAAGGTTTCTTGATCCCCTCCTTAATGCCATTAGGGCAGCACTCGGATGATTCACAATGGCCTTCTGTGCTCTGGGAGTAGAGGCAGTACCCCCCGCAGCTGGCTGCCTACATTAGTAAGGGAAGAATTAATAAAAATAAGCTTGGCACTACTTTCTGGAAGATTAACAACTGAAAATTAACTTTACAATTTTTTAACCCATCTGAACAGAGACATAAAGATCCATTAATACTTGATGCTGATACATGATTGGCCTTTAGTTTCCACAGAAATAAATCTTATTGTAAAGCCTTCAGAAGAGTCATGGGTTTTATTTTATGTGAAAAAAACACTTCTCTCAAAGAAGTCCTGCTCATCACCCATGACATTTGCAATGGAAAAGTAACTAATGTACTAATGACATACCCACTTCCTGCAGTGTACCAATTTAAAGGAACGTTTTATCAGACAGGCTTTAACAAGAACTACGATACCAGCTATACAAATGCCATCTGAGATTTGGCCAGAGAATGTCCTTAAAAAATAGCTTTTCAATACTTGACATAGCTTATGGGGGCCATTAGACACTAAGACAATATAAAATACCTATTAACTGTGATTAGTGAGAAGTAATGTAAAAACATAATTTAAGCTATGATCCAAGACATAAAACATGTAATTGTTAAATCAGATCAAACATTTGTAAAACCAATTACCTGTTACTGCAGCTTTCAGACTCACTGGTAAATTAAGCAGGGTATAATAAACATAGTAGAAGCAATTTCTCCATTTTCAGCATTAACACTAAAGTAAAAGCTCTATTTCATGTAAAACTTTGAAATTACTCGTATTATTAGAGTTTAGAATGTATAAATAACAACTTCAGTTCACAAACAAGACTCATAATGTCATCCTAAAGAACAATTTGCAGTATTGATGGTGAAAAATACCACCATACTTCAATACTTTGCACAATATTACTATGAAGTCCCTTAATACCCTATGAGAACCTGGTTTAGAAGTGCAAGTAGTACTTACTTGCAAAGGTAGCATAAATCAAATGCAAATGTTCTATTTTTTAAAATGAAAGTTAACATGTAAGACTATTATGTAAGTATCTTATACTGAAAGTGAATATACTAAGAATAAAACTGGAATTCTCTATTCAGAGAGAATTTCTTTATAATCTGAAATTCTAACAGCAAGAAAATCCAGCTAAAATGTAAGACGTAGTGACAGACCCCTCCCTAAAAACTCCCCCCTAAATGGAAATAAAATAGATAATATATAGAAAAAAACCACATAATATATAAAATAAATGAAAAAGCTTTGTGAAGTAAAAGGGCAGGGGGCTGAATTAAGAAACTGTTGGGCAATGACATGTTTACAGAAGACTGAGTACCACAGTAAAGGAATTATTATGTTCATTTTTGATTTCTGGAACATTTTTGTTTTCCTTTAATTGAGAAGCACAAGGATTCATCAACAGAGTCTGTTCCAAATGTCTCTAACAGCTATCATACCATACTTAAGAAAGCTGAAGTACTACTGCCTTCATTCTAAAAATATTGAAAAAGGGACAATAAATTAGGAAGATATTAAAAGATTATCTTCTCTTTGTAATTTTTGGGGGAAAAAAGAAATTGATAAAAAAATTACTGAGACATCAAGTGGCTTGAGTTGTGTCTGTGGGCAAGTATCTCCTCAAGAACCATCTAGATTTCCTGAATTTCTTTAATTATGTTATCAACTTAACTTCAAACCACATCATTCAAGTTATGATTTAAAGTTATCTCCTGCCTCACTCCCATGGTGCACGAAGAATAGTTCTGATAGCTCACGCTACCACCTTTGCTTCAGAGGCAACAAGGAGAAAAAAGATGAATCCAAAAAGATTCCAATGCACAAAGCTACAGTAAACATACAGTTAACTGGTAATGCTACTTGACCTTCCAGAGTGTAATATTCAGCTACCTCTGAAAACCAGAAGAGGAAGTCTTAAAATAAGAAAACTTGAAAAGCAAAGAAATACAGAATTAAGGTATAAAATCAACTCTGTAATGCAGCTTTATTTTGCCTACCTGGTTCTAGCAAAAGCTATTACGGATTTTTTCAACTGTGTATGGTGCTATGATAGACTGAAATGATGATTTCGGGCCCTTGTTTGTTACAGTGTGTTCCACACGTTTTAATTCCAGCACAAATAACGCTACCTGCATTCTCTGAGGTAGGTCTAAGTTTTACTAAATGGTGAGGGACTAAGTGAAAAAAGTTCACCTAATTAATGCCTAAAAGTTGATGACTTACACATGCTTTGTCTCAGTACCAGTTTTTTAAAGATGTTTCAGCTCCATACAAGAGTTTAATGATACGGACTATCAGTGGTGCGATGATACATCTGACACACTTCTAGAACTCAGCAAAAACTAGGCCAAACCCTTGTAAGATAGCTTTCAGACATGACCGTGTAAGACAGCTTGAGGTGAGCTGTTGGAGTGAACTTAGGGTTTTGTCTGACAAGTCACTGATTCTGAAAGCAAATTATCAGGTCTTGTCTCCCTCATGTAGCTGTTGAATGCTCCTTTCAGTTACACAAACGGAACTCTGTGGCAGTGCTGGAAGATACTGTGGGTTACACACTACATTTAATCAAAATAGTCCCGTTTGTTGATTTCTTATTTGGTAAAAGGAGGGGAGAGAGTAAAAGTAATGGAAAGGGAACCTCTGTGATTTCCTAAGAGAGGTAAGTGATAACTGTTGTGAGTGCTGACAGAGAAAGGTCTCATCCCTTCCTTTTGTTCCAGCCCACCTTCTATACTGGTGTTCCACTGACAGTAAGGCAAAGGTATTCCACTCATCTGGCAAGCTCACTCTTTTGATTTATGAGTAAGTGCTTTTAAACAAATTGATTTATCAGGCAATATAACAAAAACTGTAGTTAGTTCTCTCACTGTAAGCAATGCACAGCTGTGAGAAACAACAAAGGATGTCAGAGAGTCAAAATATAAAATCACATAAGTTGGAAAACATTTCTAAGATAGCGAGTCTAACCCTTAACCACTGCCAAGTGCACCACTAAACCATGTCCCTAAGCACCATATCTGCACATCTTTTAAAGACTAGAACATCCTACTTTGAGCAAGGAAGTCCTTATTTCAATTTGTAGTCTGAAATCACATCCTTAGATTCTTGTGATACCGCAGTCTCAATATTTCAGCAAGAACTGGTTATGCATATCAATTCCTCCTTTCTGAATCTGACCTAATTAGGGAATTCTGCCTTAGAAGAAGGGGTGTATGAACAGTTTTTCTCCTTTGAGTACTTGTGCCAGTTTTAAAGAAGCCTGTGAGGACACATAGCTACGGGATGTGTTATCTGTGTGACTGAACATTTTGAAAAGGCAGAGTTGAGATCACATCATGCTAGTAGATAGTGTCAGCCCTACACTTCCCACTTACCAAGTATTTAAGACTACATTAGCATAATTCTTCATTTTGTGGTTTTTCTGAGGTCTGAGTGTTGTTCAGTTTAAGGAAACAAGGAATCATAAGTCTGTGTTAATATTTTTTTTATATTAAAAAATAAAATAACCCTCAAACTAAATTTCTCAATTTTCATAACCTGACTCCCTCTGCTGCCTCCAGCAGCTTAGTAGCAATTTTACTAGCCACAGTACAGACTGCCAAATCTGTCTGGGACCATATAATTACATCTTCAGCTTGCAACAAAGCAATTCCAGTCAGTTACTAACAAAGACCTAGTCTTAATACATTTATTCAAGTAACTGAACTCTGAATAACTCCAGTATTAAGACTGCCATCCCCAAAACCTCACACCAGTGGGCCTGTGCTCTCCAGTATTAATTCCTGATGGTTGAAATCATTCTGGGAAAGAGAAGAGCCAAAGCTGATTCCAGGTAGCAACAAAGAATCTGAAGACTCAGAGAAGTCTTTTCTTTATCTTGCTTCTTTTTTAAAGGAAAGTTTATTACAAGAGTCCTGAGATCAAATCAGCCCAAATTTAGACCACAAAATTGGAAGGAATATATCAAGTTACCAGACAATCCATCTCAGCTGTATGACACACATGAACTTTACACAACTAGTAAATCCATTTGGATTATAAGCACTTTCCTGGTACAAGAAAAGTTATAAAATGCTGTCCAGTTGGGAAAAAAAAAGGAGAAATGCTGAAAACAATGTTTATCATATAGTATTGATCCATATACCTTAAAGTATTACCTGTTCTTTTTAGGATAACTGCAACCACATCTCCCACATCAGAATCTATTCCCTTCTTTTGTCTGTTTTGTCTTACTGTAATGGACCTCAAACTTGATTACTGTTACAGACTCTTATATATGCAGAGTTTCACCTGATAAGCCAAGTTACAGATACACAAATTCTTCCAATAATTTCTATTTCTCTTATTTTCCCTATCGCTCATGAGGATCAAGTCTCTTACTTATTGGAAGGCTTCTGATTCCCTGCTTGTCCTTGTTCATCTTGCTTTAATCCTGCAAGCAAAGCATCTCTGGAACAGTGCTTATCCTGTTTGGGGAAAAGAGAAAGTAAAAAAAGCGTGTGGAAATTTACCATGAAATTCCTACTGTTTTCTGAAGTAATATGTGAAAGAAAATCTGTACCTGTAAATGGGTAATGAAGGAAAACCTCTGCCGCTGGAAAGGTTCACATCCCTCCCATAAGCACTGCCCTGGGTAGACGTCTTTTCCTCCATGTTCAGTTGCTGCATGATAGAAAACCTGTGATGGTGTCTGAAACCACCTACAAAAAGAAGGGAAGGGGAATTTAACTTTTTTCTTTCCCAGTTAATGGTAAGCACAAATATCACAAACATTAATCCCATTAAACTTTTTTTTTTCTGAATTGAGACATGCTTTGATAAATGAAAAGTTGTAAAATTTTACAGAGAAAACCATGTACGTCTATTACCAGTGAGCTACCAATAAATGTCAGTGTGATTTCACCAAATCCGATCAAAATATCATAGTTCTGTTTTTCTGGTTATACTTCAAAGGAGTAATGCATGTTAATTCCAAAAGACCCATTCTCTCCTATCAAGCAAAATACAGCAATAAACTATGAACAGCTATAAAAGATGAGCTTCATGTATTCATTTTCCCATTTTCCTTCTTTACTGGCAGTCATACTCAGACCTTATTTAAACTTGAATTGGGAAAAAGAGATGTACACCATACATCTTATTTGCTCTCAATGCCACAGACCTGGCAAAACTGACAGAGTAAGAGATCAATCTAAATTAATGCTCTTTAGCACCTGAATTCCAAATAATGTGAAAACTGATAGATATAATTTCCTGATTTTCCTGAAGTTGAAAAATGTCCGTTATTTGACGCTTTTTAACATCTTCACTTGAGCCTCAATTTTTGAGTCATAGAACGGTTTTGGCTGGAAGGGACCTCCAAAGGCCATATAGTCCAACCTTTTTGCCATGGGCAGGGACACCTTGCACCAGACCAGGGTGCTCACAGCCCCATCCAATCTGGCCTTGAATGTTGCCAGGAATGGGGCATCCACTGCTTCTCTGGGCTACCTGTTCCAGGTTTTCACCAAATAAAAATGACTTTCCAAACCCTCAAACTAAGCACCTTGCTGGCTAACAGCCCTAAAAGCAAAGAACATGAAGCAAAAGAGATGCTTCTCCATGAATACAAAATATGAAGTTGTCCTGTGCCTGGCACTCTAATACTCTCAACAGTGTATTATGTGTTTTCTGTATGTTTTTATTTGGTGAAAGCACAGGTGTGACATACCTTAAGAGTGAGTTCAGCCTGGTAAGGGCTTTCTTCCATTTCTAACGAGTAGAAAAGTCACGACTCACTGTGAATGCCACCTCAAAATACTGGTGAATTAACAACTCTAAGATCTGCATTTTCAAACTGTTTGGGTTGGAAGGGGATTTTGAAAACCATCCAGTTCCAACCCCTCTGCCTGGGCAGGGACACCTTCAACTAGATCAGGTTGCTCAGAGCCCCATCCAACGTGGCCTTGAACACCACCAGGGCTGGGGCAACCACAGCTTCCCTGGGCAACCTGTTCCAGTGCCTCACCACCCTCACAGTGAAGAATTTTTTCCTAATATCCAACCTAAATGTACTCTCTTTCAATTTAAACACATTCCCCCTTGTCCTCTCCCTACATGCCCCATCTTTCCTGTAAGTTCTCTTCAGGTACTGGAAGGCCACAATTACGTCACCCTGAGGCCTCCTCTGTTCCAGGCTGAACAATCCCAATTCTCTCAGCCATTCCTCATAGGAAAGGTGCTCCATCCCTCTCATCATCTTGGTATCCCTCCTTTGGACTCACTCCAACAGGTTCCACGTCCTTCCTGTGCTGGGGACACCAGAGATGGGTGCAGCACTCCAGATAGGGTCTCACCAGGGTGGAGCAGAAGAGCAGAATCACCTTCCTTGACCTGCTGGCCACGCTGCTTTTGATGCAGCCCAAGACATGATTGGCTTTCTGGGCTGCAAGTGCCTATTGCTGGCTCATGTCCAGCCTCCCATCCACCAGCACCCCCAAGTCCTTCTCGACAGGGCTGCTCTCGATCTGTTCGTCCTCCAGCCTGTACTGATATGGTGTTGGCCTGACCCAGGTGCAGCACCTTGCACTTGGTCTCGTTAAACCTTGTGAGATTCCCATGGGCCCACTTCTCCAGCTTGTTCAGGTCCCTCTGGATGGCACCCAATCCTTCATATGTGTCAACAGCACTACTCAGTTTGGTACCATCTGCAAATCTGCTGAGGGTGGACTTCATCCCTCTATGTCATTAATGAAGACATTAAATACCACTGGTCCCAATATGGACCCTTGAGGGACACCATTCGGCACTGATGCCCATTAGGACTCTGAGCCACAGACCACTGCCCTCTGGACGTGACCATTCAACCAATTCCTAATCCATCTAAGAGTCCGCTCATCAAATCCATCTCTCTGAATTTAGAGAGAAGGGTGTGGTGGGGGACCACATCATAGTCTTAGCAGAAGTCTAGACAAATGATAGCTGGAGCCCTTCCCTTATCCACTGATGTAGTTACTCCGTCATAGAAAGCCACTGGGTTGGTCAGACAGGATTCTCCCCCCTGTGAAGCTCTGCTGGTTGTCTTGAATCACCTCCCTGTGCCTTAACATACTACTAGGAGGATCTGTTCCACGATCTTCCCAGACACACAGGTGAGGCTCAGGTCAGTAGTTTCCAGGGTCATCCTTTCTTCCCTTCTTTAAGATGGGTACACTATGTTTCTCTTTTTCCAGTCACCCAGGACTTTCCTTGACTGCCATGACTTTTCAAATATCATGGAGAGTGGCTTGACAACTACATCAGCCAATTCCTTCAGGATTCTAGGATGCATTTCCTCAGGTCCCACAGAAGTGTGCACATTTGGGTTTCTCAAGTGGCCATAAACCTGATCTTCACTTACAGTGGAAGGGACTTTGCTTTCATACTTGTCATCCTGTTGTCCACTCGAGAGGTGTAAGAGAGGCTGCCATTCAAGACTGAGGCAAAGAGCTGTTAAGTAGCTCAGCCTTCTCTGTATCCATTGTTACCTGTTCACCAGTAGGTGTACACCTTCTCTGACCTTCCTTTTCTGGTTAACATACTTGTAGAAGCCCTTCCTGTTCTTCTTTGCATCCCTTGCCAGGTTCAGTTCCAGTTTTGCCTTTTTCCTCCCTACACAGCTGTACTTCTTCTCTATACTCTTTCCAGGTTACCTGTCCTAGTTTCCACTTCCTACGCCTATTTGCTTCTTGCCCTTTAGTTAGACCACTAGTTCCCTACCCAGCCACACCAGCCTCCTGCCTTCCTTGCCTGATTTCTCTGGCTTTTGCTCTCTATGGAAGACCTATTTAAAGATCTGCCAGCTCTGTTCCGCTCCCTTGTCCCCAAGGGCAGTCTCTCAGGGGATCCCACTGACAATCTCCCTGTAGAGATGGAAGTCAGCCTTCTTAAAGTTCAAGAGCCTGACCTTACTCCTTACGTGACCTATACTCCTCGAGAGACTGCAAACTCCACCAAGGCATGATCGCTGCAACTTAGGCTACCTCCCATCTCATGTAGACAACAGATGTGTTATTGTAACATACATCAGATGGTAAAGGAGAATCACTGAATTTCAAGAAGTAGGACAAAAATAGTGAATGATTCCAAGTGTAGGGTTTTTTTACCCTAGATATACTCTAAAATGTATCTCAAGTGTTACAAATTATGTCCCTTACTTCAACAGAGGAAAAAGGGCCAAAAGATTCAGCTGTGCACAATTCATTTCAATACAGCTAACCCAGCTCATCAACACCAACTTAAGGCTTGGACAGAAGAGGGTGTAGCTGCTGCCCTTTGGGAAGTCACTACCACCAGCTGTTCTCACACACCTGCTGGACAGATGACACTGGTGCCACAGTCTTACCAAAGGGGAAACACACGTATGTATCCACGTCAGCCACTCTGGTTTCATATGCTAGTATTTTAATTTCAGTTAACAAGAAAAGTATTCACATTAAGATGTTTGACTGAACTCACTGGGCTGATGTTTGACTGAACTCACATCTCCTCTCCAAGAGGAGATGACTTCCCATCAGAGAACCACAGCAAGCAGTCAAGGATGAAGCAACATCTACAACCCAGAGCAGTCATTTCTGGACATGTCCGAGTCAGAACTCCCAGCATACAAACAGCAGATCAGTAAGTGCTCTGATCCAGCCACCTCCTTCCACATCCTACTACCACTCAGCAGTGACCATTATGCAACATATTTGCAGTCAATATCTAAGGCCTAAGTGTACAGGTACTGTTACCAGAACAATTTAAAGATATCAGATAGCTAATTTCACCCAGAGACAGTCTTAGCTATAAACTGAATCCTACTGCAATAACCACTTATAATACAACAAATTACCTTTTGCACAGGCAATAAATATTACTCTCTTTAGAAGCATTCATCTTTTACATGACAGTCAGCCCTTACTGAAGGGAAACTGGGAAGCAGAAATACCTACCTCTTGCTCTTGGTTCAGGTATCCCATAGTAGGAAATGAAAATAAAACGTTTTACATCTGCATTGGCTCAAAAGCTGATGTTTCAGAGGACAGAAAGATGTCTTTCCACAATAAAGGGGAAGCCAGTATATGAACTTAAGCCTGGCAAAACTTATTTATGAATAATTCCTGGCACAGATGAAACAAATTTCATGGCAGAAGAGAAATCCAAAATACAGTGTAAAACATTTTATTCAACACGGCAAGGCTTTAGAAAAATAAAATCATTTCAGCTATGTTGGCTCATTCACTGTTTAATACGTTCAGTATTGTACATGTCAACCACTGATCTAAAGATTCAAATTTACTACCATTTTGCAGAGAAAAACTATTTTTCCTTAAAGAACCACCTAAATATAGTAACAAAAAAAAGGCCTAAGTACTGACAATATGGTCAGTTCAGTCTAGACTCGTTTCACACTTAATTTCTCCATCATTCTGTTCAACCCCTGAACAGAACATTAAACTAATAGCTGACATGACAGGCAGTGCAGATTCGATAGCATTTTCAATTTACTTTTTAAATACCAAGGAATTCAAGAGCAGACAATTCAACAGCAGCTTTTAAATTAAGCTGCATACAATTAGCAGTACTTGCAGACAGCTGAGGTTCAAAGGAAAACACCAACTTTCTGTTACAGTCTCAATACAAAATAGTGTGCTGATTGACACCTTTTAGAGTTCTACTTCCACCTCAGATACTAAATCTGAATACATCTGCCAGCGGCCAATCACTGCAACTACTTGCATAATTCAGTCTCATTTCTTGTGGTCTTCAGACACTGCTAAATCTGTGGCATTCTACATCTTGGTCTACTGTTTCCTAATTCAGTTCTAAAAAACCCAAACCAAATAAAACGCCCACTCACACCACTGGAATGCTGCTCACTGCAGCAGCCAAATTAGTGGGTAGGAAAGAACATACTATTTTTTTATTTGCATTTATTCTGATTCTTGATAAAATGTTTTTTAAGGCCTTCACTGCCTTCTGCAATGCATCTTGGAAGGGAAACATAATGCGAATATTCTGTAAGAATTCAAGAACATGTATAGAGAAACAGGTGAAAATTACTGTTTCAAAGTGTCTCCTGTCCTATCTTTCCAGTTAACTACAAACACCATGAAAAAAAACCACTGTTCTATCATTCTACTATGATAAACTGTCTGCCTAATCTTAGGAAAAAGAAAATTGCTAAGCAATCACGAACGAAACCAAGAAGTGAATGTGAAGTCCACAAAGACAAATAACCCACTTAGAAGAATCCTTTTGTTTCCTGTTTAAACAACTCAATAAAAACCCCTAAGATTGAAAGCTATAAATAAAACAGTTAAAAGAACAGGTGGCAATTCCAGATTCTTCTTTATGTCTGTTAAAATGAGGAATACTACAGGAGATTTGATACCCCCATTCTTAATCAGGCTGTTCAAGGCATATGAACAAACAATATACGTTTGAGGAAAATGCTAAACTTAACACTTCGGTTCTCACTTCACCACACAGAACACCTAAGCTGGGACTGAAGTAAGTATTCTAGAAGTGACAGACAGCATAAAAACAGGAGCTGTGTGTCATATGAACTAAATCAATGCAAAAATCGCTGAAGGCTTTTGAAAAGAATCAAACTTAACCATGGAAAAAAAGCAGTACAGGAAGTAACAACCAGAGAAACCAAAGCAACAGAAATACGCTTGAAATAAAATGCAGAGATCAGCTCGTAAAATATCAGCCTTGCAGCCCTTAACTTCAGTCTCGGGAAAACCTTCTGCAGTAATATTTTAAGACAGACTACAAAAAGACTGACAGTGTAAGGTAATCCTAAGTGTATTGCTCCTTCTCATGCCTCAAAAATCTGTCTGCACATATTCACATTCTAGTTCACATGTGACATCAGCTTATTCCATGGTCAGATGTCACCTCAACACAACTTATCCTATATAACTTTAGACATGGAAGAAAACTGGTGACTTATGCTTTAAAACTGCAGTTCAGGAAACTCTTCAAGATGGTATAAATTGGCAAGGCTTCTACTTGAAACCACCCCAGCTTTTCATTTCAAGCTCAATACAACCCACTCTCATTCTTACACAGGTGCTAATGCATCTATTATGCAGCCAGTAGAGTATAGCTCTACGGTTCTATTTATTAGCAGTAAGGGAGGAAACTACAAAGTAAGTAAAGCCTTACAGGTATTTCTTACATAGAGAAGTGTCATCTATCAAAGAAAATCACTTTTAAGGTGAAAACAGTGCAGTGATCTAAAAAGCAACAGACCTCTACAGTACCAGTCAGTCTTACCTAAAACCCATGTGTCTTACGCTGACTTAGTGATCTTAGAATTATGTTTGTAAGGAATGAAAAATCAAAAATTACACCTTCAGGGGTCTACATAATAACAGTCCTTCAGTATTGCTATAATTCTGTTCAAATGCCTCATTTTCACTATCAGTTCTGTACAGTTCAAACTTCTCCATCTTTTCATCCCAACTTTCTGAATTTCCCACCAGCTTTCTGTCAGATCAGTTTGTCTTTATGATCCCTTTGACTTGCTCTACAATGATGAAGTGTCTCACCCTTGTTCATGCCCTTCCTATGTATTACACAATTTTTGTCACTGTTTTCAGAGTGGCTATCTGACAACTGCCTTTGTTTCACCAATCTCTGCCCTCACTGGAAACTAAGTAGATTCAGAAACCTAAGTTATTTTAAAAATCGCTGTGAAGATCCATATTTTGCTACACAAGTCATATCATGTTTTTATAAGCCTACACCTAAATGTCTTCTAGGTCACTCCCCTCTAAGGACAACAGCAAATCAAGAAAAGTCTAATCATTGCTGCCTAGTTTTAAGGCTGAGTTCCTTTTTATTTCCTTTCATGACAATGGTGTCCTCTGCCACACAAATAGTATAATTACTAAAATTAGTCATAAGCTAAGTAAGACTTTGACCAGGACACAGAATTGCAACAGCCTGCTCTTGCAAAACTGGAAACACAAGAGAACGTCAAGACATGATTTGTAACTGGAGTACAGGAACTATTTTTGTATTTGCAACACAGAGAACAACTTTCAGAGTTAGGATTTTTTTTTTAACTTAACTACACGACTGTTTTGTTACTGAAGAATCGACATACTACAAGAAAGCCACCTAATACTAGTTTTATGCTCTTATGTATAATTGAGAGCAGTTGAGTGTCTTGCTGTCCCCCACCTCATTCAGTTTCCTCAACATTTTCACTTTTTTTTTTCCCCACTGACAAAGTATAAGGTAACTTAAGGAAACAGAATGGACAGAACCTGTAGGATCACCTTCTATATACAAGCATCTGTTACATACTAGTAAAAGGTAAATAAAGGAGCCAGTTACTTTTTACAAGATTGCCACAGACACATGAAGTTCTGTCCAGGTTTTTTCATCTGCTCTGCATGCTGACTTGCTGCAGTGTATGACGGTGGCTGCAAATTGATCTGCTGGCCCGGTACTTGTCCTGTTGGTATCGACGTTGCAGGTGTGCTCTGTAGAAAAAGTTAAAACACAGTTTTAAACAGAGCTTATTTCAATACTTAACATGCAGTTTACTGTTTGCTAAAAGACCTTTTGTTTTACACTGTAGTCTGCCACAGGTTTTCAGTTTTTAACACTTCGAACTCTGAATAAGCATTACTAGATAAAATAACATGAGAGACATACAACTTTTACACTGTCATAATTATGCCGAAGTATTTAATATTCAAATTAATAAACTTTATGTTCAGATTCAATCACAGAATTATGACTAACAAATTTCTCAAGGGCACTAGCGGTGCAAGGGTTAACATTATTTTGCAAAGACTTTGTTTATAATTTAAGAAAAGAAAAAAAAAACATGCAAACTCTAGGTGCTACAATATCATCAGCATAGGGAGTAGTTTTGCTTTCCTATGTAAAAGTAAACGCACCACTGAGCCCTGAAACATATAAAACTGCTATATGTTCTTTGATGAAATGGTTTTATGTACTGCATCTGTGGAATTCTTGAACTGCCACACTAATATGCATCAGCCTCCGTTACAGAGCGCATACGAAAAGGTAAACGAACAACACTGAAGAAACACTATCAATGACCAGTAAGCTCCATCTATGACAATCCATTTTCTCCTAAATCTTAGCAAATGATATAATTCTTCAGGTTCTTGTAAAACCAGATAGCACAAGTACCTTCATACAGAGCACCATATGCCCAGAATGCCTAAACATACTGTACAACTTCTATACAGCGAAGGAGAAACACTTCAGAAAGGAAAAAGATGTTCCCCTTGCTAGGTAACAAAACATTATTTTAACACTGAACTAAAATTATCTTTAAAATTACCTAAAAATACAAAACCAATGCAATTTTTTTTTTCTGAGAAACAGATACAGAACATTGAACTTCCCATTTCAGAACAGTGTTTATGTGATAATATTGTTTCTCTTCTTTTTTTACTGGAAAGCTCTAGCCAGCAAGGTGTTTATAAGGATGATGACAAAAGAAAAGCTAAGCTTTTGAATATTATTTAGGAATGAAGACCTAACATGCTTTTCTTCCCTACTGTTTGAAGGAATGTAACACTCTAGAGAGACCAAAGAACATTACTTTCAAGTCTGTGTTTAAGAATATTATAAAGCAAGCACTTTCAAATGGTGCACAAAATACTCTGTTATAAACCTTCACAGCTTTGTTACTAATAACTTCAGACTTCCACTATAAGAAACAAACAGTTAACTGGAACTTCTATAATTTCATTTGCATGTTGATTTTGCATTTTCTTCCTGCTGCTCTCTATTGGCTTTGTGGACAACAGTCATACAAGGTATTAATTTAATAACTATCACAGATGATACAATGCTAGTAACATGACCAAAGGGACTGCAAAAAAGCCTGATCAAAAGCAAAACACTTCCCATACCCAAGCACAAAACATGATAGAAATAAGGCAAAACTCTGCAAAACTTCTGAACACAGCATAACTACTTATGATGCCTGTAATCCATCCGCATATATGAAAGGTTTTATGAAAAGACTTGAGTCCTTTAGGCATAACTACAAATTATTTTGAACTCATCAATGATTTTCACCTAAAGACCTCCAAACTATTTTACAGAGTGGGTAATGAATCCTTCACAATGTATCTTTTAACAAAAGGTAAACACAAGTGGAGCCTTTCAAGATCAATGTCCTTTAAATGGGCATTTTTAAAGTGAAGCTGCAAGTAAGGTAACCGAGTGTCAGCAGCACAGCTTGTTTTGCAGCCTTCGCTTGGCATCCCAGTATCAACATATTATGATGGTCTTTATGCAACTTTTTATCCCTGCAGTACTTCTGTCTCCTTTAATGTGCAGAAGAGAAAATGAGCTTACTGAACGAATTCAGTATTTCATTTAATTCTCATCATTCAGTGTGTGGTTCATGTATTATTTACTCTATTCAGAGCAAACCCTGCAATTAATCTAGAATTATGAATTTTCTCAAGGGTTTCTCAGGCAAGGTCTCCTAGTGGTATTCAAAGGTTTTAATACCATCTCATTAAAAAATTGTTTATTTTAAACAAGAAAATCTGAGATATACACCACAAAATGTTACATGCTGAAAACGAAAGACCGCAGAAAAGAAAACAAATTTTCAGAACAAAAAGTAAAAATTCAGCTTCCCCTCCATTTTTTTTTCCAGTGAGAAAGAAAAGCTGACAATTTGAAAAGAAATACATAAATTAATTGCTGTTGTTTAAATTCTCTTATCGCTCTACTGTAGTTTCGCTCAAACTCGTACCATTAGGTTGTCACAACTTCCATGTTTTTTTGAAGAGAAACCTTCCTATCAGGTGTGCTGATTATATTTTCAAATCAACACATACAGTAAAGTTACATTTGCTTTCCTAGGTTTTACTTTACAAACATAAGTTCTACATTCAAACATCTCAGAGCTTTCCTCTCTTCACTCGAGAGATCAGGAGTACTGCTAGTTTTCAGTTTCCTTTTCCCTCCTCTATTTTCTTGCATCCATTTAGTAATTCATGATATACAAGACATCGCTAAGATTAGGTACAGCCTTTCTTTTTCAGAAATATACCTAGAAATACTGACTATGTGCTACTTAGTTCACAGTACTGATATGCAATGATTATGTAAACTCATTTATTTCTTTAACATACAGAACCATGACAGACATTAAGTTTTTCCTAATTAAGTCTTTCTGGGAGACATAACATTGGAAAGTCTTTCCCTGTGGCATAAAGATTTCAAAGTTTCCTCCTCTAGCAAAAACATTTCATGAACTCACGTTCCCCAAGAAAACAAGCACACAGTACTCTGGTACACTTGAAAGCACTTCATGACATCTTTTTATAATCAAATTAGACCTCTCCATGATATGATATGCAACTGCCACCACTTAGCCCTTCTCTCACAGGATCTTGGGACTGAAAGGTAGCTCTACAACAGCAGCATCACAAAATTTCAGTATGATTTGCACTGAACTCCAAAGTACACAGATACAAACCCTTAATGCCTGTAACAGCCTACTTACAGAACAGATGCTACAGCCTACTTTTAATAAGCAGGTGGAGATTTTATATCTAGACTAGGTTGACTTTAGATTGAGATATTGGAGGTGGGGTGGAGGTCCAGCCTAGTCATGAAAACTAAGAGTACAGCTAAGAGCTTCCTGCTAACTAGAATGGACTGTTTACAAAGATGCTAATTAATTTTATGCACAAGAGCTCCTCCGTTAGGGTACACGAGCTCCCTGTGTGGTAAGAATAACACACCCTACGGTCTGGGGCCAGAAATGGCCTCCACCTACATTTCACAGAACCAGTGGTGCCATTCCCTTTGTGCATGAACAGATAACTCTATTTTATCATGATACCCGCCCATTTTACTTAAAAGGCCTGCTGTGCCATCAGCAAGAGAATACAGATGTGTTGGGGATTCTGCTGACATGTAGAGCCGTGGACAGTTTAAAAGCATTAGGCTGCATTTTTTCTCCCATCATTAGTATGTGCACACCCATAGTAAATACATGTAACTCAAACAGTTAATTATTAGCAAAAATATTTTTAAAGTATCACAGGATTAACAGTTTGGTACTACAAAAAATTTTTTTAGCTTCTTCATGATAATGAACACATTTATAAAGAGGTAACACATAAGTTGAAAACAGAGCAGAATTTGAGTCTGATAAAGGGGTCAAACAGATGGGCAGGCCACAAAATAAATGTTCTTTTCTTGTTAGATTACTCAAATTTATGTCTCCTTGCAACAGTGTGTTTCACAAGTGAAGGGCAATAAAAGCACAGAGATTCTGTATTTCAGTACTTCCAGCTGAGAAACTCATTTGCTCTGTGGCTAGGAATGAATTACACCTCCTGGAGCTACACACCTGCTTTCTGGTGCATAGTAATTCTCAGCTTCCCAATCAACAGAGAGCAGGAGTAAACAGTCAAGGCCATACAGATTTTGCCACCTAAATTTCAACACAAGCATGTTTTTCAAACAGGCAGCGTTAAGAGAAATGGGTGTGCATTGTTTATGAGGGGATGACAGTGACGAGTAGGAAAGTCATTACTTTAAAAGCCAGACAATTTAAATCAGGTATGTTCAGTTCTAAGAACCTGCATGATATCAGAGCATTCCTTCAAAACACACACCAATTGGGACAAACGAACATGATTATGTTCAACAGATGTTTTGGAGGCGTTTCAAGTGGAGTAAGAAAAAGTGGAAAAGAAAAGCATACAGATAGGTAATTGCTCATTTATTTTTCAACCACCAGTCTAGCACAGTGCCTCAGGAAAGCAATAAATCAGGAACAGGGAACACCAAAATAAAAGGAAGCCAAGAAAGTATAAGTGCCAGTTCTGTCTCCTCTCGGAGTACATTTCATGAGCTTACAAAATATATTAACAAAACTGCAACACTCTGTGTATCATGTATACCTATTCTGACATAGCAAATATAGCCATAGCCCATTTTTTTTATTAAAATGCAAAATACAAAAAGAAAAATTTTTGAAGTCAGAATACATGTAGTTATTTTCAATAAGCTTTGCTGAAGTACACAATTAACATGGAATAATCTCAGATTATACACAGAAGATATCTGTGAATAACTGGATTTTGATGGCACTTACATGGGCTGTCCCATAAACAGCAAGCATGTAATTTTTATTATTTCAGTAGGCCATTTAAATTAACATCATTCCCCAAGCATACGTACCAGCCCATTTCAAACTACCATTCATATAACGAAAACAAATTTCTCTTAACTTCTACATTCCTTTAAGCATTATTTCACTCTTTTTCCTTTTCTTAAATTTCATGTTGCTGATCCCCTCCTCCCCTATTCCTTTGTCCTTCCTTATCTTCAAGCATTTTCCCTTTCTCCTTTCTGCAGTTCATGACAACTAATCTTGCTGTAGTTGCATAAACAGTACTCTCTCTTCTGTCCTCAACATCTCTTTTTCCAGTCTTCCCATTTGGTTTTACTTTTATTACAATTTCTTTTCTTCCATCCCCTTCACACTTCTCTGAAATACAAGCTGTAGCTTAAAACAAAAAATTAAGATAACAAGCAAACACACTAAAAGCTTTACCAGCTATGTAACTTTGCCATAGCCAATATCCCTTTGTTCTCTGTCCCTCACCATTTTTCTCCACTGAGTTGTATTTCTAATAAATGTCACAGTGTTTGCAGAAACACACACTCCTATTTCTTCTGCAAGATAGACAATATATATTAGGTACTACAGAGAGGATAAAATAATGCAGATGCTCAAGTCAAAAAAAAGTGTTCCTTAGCTGCTGCCTTTCCCAAAGTCAGGGACAAAGAAGCTGCTTATCAGACAAGGAAGAGTGAAAATGGGAGTGAGAAAACAGAAGAGTACATGGGGTTTAACCTTAAAAAAAGTCATCACTAAAACTCACGAAGTTCATGAGAATTTGGCTACATTTTAGTATTTCTGGATGTCTCAAAGATATTCCTGAAAGCAGACTCAACATTAGAAAGATTTAACATCTGCTTTTCTGGAAAAAGCGATGGCTATTGCAGCTGTTCAGCAGCTTTGGGAGCTGGCCAGAACGACTTTGATACTGTTTATAGTCCAATGCATTTATTTTAAAGAAGCGACAAAGATCCTTAAAAGTCTTATGTCAAACTATGATGTTAACTATATCTGAACCAGAGTTCTGTAAGTCAATACTTTGCATTGTCATGATAGACATCGTTCATAAATATGCTGCCATATGGTTAAGGCAAATAGCTAATGAATGTATTTTTCACCAAGATCAAAACCAATTAACTCCTTTTCCCCACATTTCTGTAATTCTGAAGAAATGAAGGGCATCCTACAGACAGCAGAATGAGCAAACTTTCAGGGAAGGAGACATTAAACCAAGTTCTCCTCATCTGCAAATTTGTGCTGAATGGCAAACCCAGCCAGCAGCGTTTCTGTTTGTACAGGTAACGGAAAATGTAGGAACTACTAATGATAGTGGTATTAGGGATAATGTAAAAAAGAAACTATCAGCAAAGAAAAAATTCTCTTTTTTTTTTTCTATTTCCCCTCTCTATTGTCATGATACATGTTATCAAACTCAAATGAAACAGATAAATGTAATATTTCACTCTTCTCAAAATTCTTAAAGTCTGAGAGTTTAGTAGCTGTGAGACAACTGCAAATTCTTGTCAGCCACATATTCAAGGAATAACTAAACATAGATAATATTTATTCCATTCCAGAGACATAGCCATACCATTTTGTGCGTCAGCCAAATCCTTAGTAAAGCTGTAACAGAAATTCAAACTGTGTAACAGCTAAAGACACTAGGTGTAAAGAGCAAGGCATAGTTACTATATCCACACTACATAAAATCTAGCACATTAGTGTCCTTACGCTGCCAACAGACATTTTCATTTTCGTAAAACTGTTTCTAGTAAGAACAAAGATAAATAACATATCAAAATAATATAGATCTCTCTCTAACAAAATCTAACTGAAAATTCAGGAGTGAATTCGAAGACAGTTTAAGAAAGTAATGATGTAGCAGTTAAAATAAAAAAGTACAGAAAGGAAAACAGAAAGGTAACTTGTTAACTCAGCCCTGATTTCTGACCACCAGATGAAGGAAAACTGAAAGCTTTCAAGAGAAACCTAACTTGACACAGGAGAAGTAGCACTAGCCATCACTTGTCACATTTTGAGTTCTAGCTGTTTAAGTCCCTAAGGTCTATACTTTCTACTGTGTTGAAGGCAAACAAACAAAACCCCAACCAAATAAACAAAAAAGATGGTAAGAAATAAAAGACCTGTTACTTTAAGGTCAAAATGCACTAACATACATTCAGAACTTCACTTCCTCTCTCTGGTCTGTCAGAACTTGAACTGCCAGACCTACCATTCTATTCTTTTCGTTTCTATTCAGGTTAGGAATGTTTTTGTGGAGAGGGATTTTCTGTCTGTTTACAAAACTAAAATAATTATAGAGATGAATAATTTAGAACATTATTATTTTTACCTCCTAGTAATCGTACAAATGATGGCCATACCTCATTTCTAGTAAAGTGTTGGGACTGACTACTTCCAAAGAATTAAATGAAGTTCAATCTCAAGGAGGTTCTCAAGGGAGAAAAAAACCCCAACAACCCTCTCCAAAGCTTGGCAAAAAACCAAACAAAAACCCAACCCAAAACAATGCTTATTTTATTGGTAAAATAAATGTTGCAAATATTTTATAATAAATGAAGTATTCCAACAAATTTACAAAACAATACTTTCTCCTGACTGTAGTGAACCCACAAAGCAAGACTTCGAAGATCACCTTCAAATGCAAGAACTTCAACTCATTTCAGCAAGCGGGATGCAGGTGTGGTGATTAACTTCAAAAAACCATATTCACCCCCCACAGTGACCAAGAATAAAGCGCAGAACAATACTGACATTTTTACAAGACTATCCAACACATCGTGGTTGTTTTCAGAACAGTTAATCCTTAAGGGAAGAAGGAGTGAGCAGAAGTTCTTTCCTCACTGCATATTATCAAGCTACAAATTTTAAATTCCACTATTGTCACTGATAACGAAGAAGTATGTAAACTGTTAGAACTTTAGTCTGTGAAGAACAGAAGTATCATTTTCTGAATATTTTAAATACTATTCAAGAGGTATTGACCAAGTTCACATTTTCAGCCATGTTATTTCACAGTATTAGTTAGAATCACAGTCAGAATAAACATAAAAAGAACACCACAACATACCTGTGTGACCATGCTTTGTATATACGTGGTTGGATGCTGCTGCTTTTGTTGAACAGCACTTTCTATTGCTACTTTCGCTACAGTGCTTGGATCCGCTCCAGCTGGCACAGCAACCATAGTTGCACTGCAACCAGCATTGTTTGGGTCACTGATTGTAACAATTCTAACTCCTACTTTATTTGGAATTCCTGGAACAGTTTCCCTGTCATTATCCTCTGCTGGCCTCTTTGCAGTTTTGCATTCTGCTGTGCCATTAGTAGACCGAACTTCGGAGGACAGGGTAGACTGGGACACTCTAGGTCCTGAGTGTGGAACTGCTATGATTTGATGCCCCTGTATAACAGAGGCTGTAGATTGTGGTGAGACAACTACACTTGGGCGTTGCTGAGGCACATCTGAATTCAAACTTGAAGCTAGAGGTCCATTAGGTAAATCAGTGTTGGTACCACTAAGTTGCTGGGTTAACAGTTTTGCAGCCTCCTGTGTACCGCTTACAACAGGTGAACTACTCAAAGTTAATACAGGCCCGTTAGAAATTCTTTCCCCTTGATCACCTTTGGCAGTATCTTGCTGCGTGGCATCCAAATTCCCTTGTTGTTCCACTGAAGGTATCTCACCATTTCCTACATGATTGGAAGTTTTGTGATTTGGAATGTTTTTGCTCAAAAGAGTACAATCTCCTTTATCAAAATCACAGATTCCATTAACTAGGGGCTTCTTCAAATCACTTTTAATTTCCTGTGTGTCCGTTTGTTCAAAGTTCTGCTTTCCAGGAGCTCCGTTCTCACCCATTTCTAATGATGGCCCATTACTGACTTGTGAGCACTGATTGGCCTCATTCTGTGTTTTCCCTGAGTTAGAAGGAGGTAGACTGGAGTCACTATACTTTCTCCCATTTAAAAGACTTCCCACCTGCATTTCATTTTCTTTTGCATCCCCATTGCTGGTGTTTGCAGCTCCTCTTCGGCAGGAAGGATTCTCCATTACTTCAATTTTACGTTCATGAATGTGTAAACCTGTTGCTTCCTTTGCTTCTTCCTCCTTTTGGCAAATTATTTTATCACCTTTGAATGGGGGAGCAGCAGTACATGGTGATTGTCCAGCTGAAGGTGCTTGAGTAGCTGGAAGTGTTTGCACCTGTAGCCCAACTCCTGTCTGTGCTCCACTCACTGCAATTCCTGCTGGAGCAATGATTTGAGCTGTGTTTCCCTGACTCACAGTTGCAGTAGCAAAACTCGTATTTGGCACAACTGTTATTGTAACCTGGTTGCCAGTAGTCCCTTGGAAAATAGTTGCTGGGCTGTTTGAGATCAACTGGCCTGGCAATATCTGTAAATTAGAAATGGGTACTGTTTGCATGGCCCCTTGGGGTGGGATCGCACCTGGGACCAGCTGAACATTTTGCTGTCCAACTAGCAGCTGTTGAGCTGTAGACTGTCCTTGAACTCCAAAACCTGGTGCCTGGTTATTGGCCATCTGATAAACCACCTGAGGGCTAGGAGCTCTTGCATTGTTAGGTGGAGGAATCTGTGGAGCTGGGAGTATAAGTTTCCCCCCTGGAGTTGAGGGGCCTCTTTTCGGAAGAAGCAGTTGTTTTATCAGGCTAGACTCACCAGAGTTGGGCTGGCCAACTCCTGTATTAGCTTGTTGGGACTGAACTTGCATTTGCATCGGTTGTTGTACCTGTACCTGCTGCTGCGACGATGCTGGTGAATGTTGCTGCTGCTGCTGCCTCTTTACAGAAAGCATCTGGCTAACAGTAGGAGGGGGTCCTTGTGACTGAGGAGTGGTAGATGAAGATGACATAACTGTAGGGACTTGATTATTTGCGACTGGACCTGGGGATGGTGAAGACGATGGAGTAATGCTTGGCTGTCCAGCCAACTGGACAGTCTGACCAGCAGGAATAGAAGCTGGATTAGCAAGCACAATTTGATGAATGGCTGGTGCATATGTTTGACCTTGCTGAGCTGGCTGGCTTACGATCACTACACTTTGCTGGGATGGTGGTGGAGGCTGCTGCTGTGGCTGCTGAACAGCAGATGAACCTTGCTGAGACGGCAGAGGCTTTGGTGCAATATTCTGAAACCCTACTCTAGATGTTGGTGGGTTTTGGACACCTGCAATTGTAACTACCTGCCCAGCTGCTACTTGGAAATTTTGAACTGTGGTGGCAGAAACAATGTTAGATGCAGAGGTTGTGACGTACTGCTGTGGTGCTATGATGACTGTATCTTGTTGCTGGTTACCCGCAGAAGACTGCTGAGATGATGTTTGCCCAGGCTGTGATGATGTGCCGATTAGCTGCTGACCCTGTGAAACTGCTGAACTGCATGCTGGTAGGTTTTGTACTCTGCCAAATATATGACCCTGAGGTACAGCTTGCTGAATTACCGTAACAGGAGTGCCTGAAGGTATCTGTCCTGGTACCACTGCGTGCAGTGGAGACTGTTGCTGAATTACAGGTTGGTGGTGAAGCAACGTCTGAGAACCCACAACAGTAACAGACGGCTGTTGGCCTGTAGTGCTGTGATTTTGATTAGAAGCTCCTCCCACAGCAATAGTAACAGGAACTGCAGACGGAGGAACAGAGCTCTGTATTACTGCAGCCTTCACTACTTCACAGGATATTGGACCTTTATTCTGAATAACAGTCATTGGAGCATTTTGTTGTGTATGAATAGAAGGATTTTGCGGAATTCTAGAAACAGTCTGTGCCACAGTATGAACACCTTGAATTGGAAAAGACATCTGTGTTGCTGTCAAAGTTGAAGACTGGTTAATAGGGGTCCTCTGATAGTGATTTCCTACACTTGGTAGCCCATGTGGGATTCCTGGTGAAATAAAACACAGTAAAAGTTTCAAAGTGGAAATTACTTCAAAACACATTAACAAAACAAATTTTTAAAAATCCAAGGCTTGAAATTGCAACTCTCCATGAAGCAGTTTCTCTTCTCAGCTACACTGCATCTGAGTTAATGATGCAGCAACAATGGCTTGTCTGCTGACTGGCAAGTTTATGGCTTACACATCAAACACTAGAACGGCATGCAAGTACATACTGCAAAACTATTCCCAACATTACTGAATAAACTCAATGAAGACATGGGGCACCAGCTTCCAACACTTTCAAACTATTTTCAAAATATTTTGGCTTTTATTATGGTTTCAATTAAATACTTTATATATATTAATTTAAAAACCTGCTGGCAAAGGAGACGAAGACACATCAGGAACTGAATCAACCCGGACAACTGGGGTAGACGACGTTGGTGGCTGCTGATAGTACATCTGAATGGGAAGTGGTATAGCTCTCCTTTTCACTCCTACCACGTGAATATGTGCTTGACCATTGTTACTTGGATCTTCTACTCTCTTCACTGTATGATTTGGAAAGACAGTTCTGCCAAACATAACATAAATCTGTTAATAAATAATAACTCAACCCTCTTGCAATGTTTTTGTTTTGGTTAACTGGTCTTGTGTGCAGAGTAACTGCAGGTATGCCTACATCTTTGCAACCCAGTAGAATTTTCCAATAGCATGTAAGTATTCATAATTGAGGACTAGATTTCATACAAGCTAAGCAAAAACTACAAAATCTAAAAAAACTACTTTGGAAAGAATTAAAAAGACTATACGCAGAGAAGAAACCTTATCAAAGGTTCTGAAACAGAATGAAACAAAATTAACAAACTCCAAACATTTCTTTCAATTAAAGTTCCAAAACTGAACGGCTTACAACTCAGATCTTTTCTTAAAGAAATCTAAAGCTACAGCTTAGTACTGAGCACATACAACTAATTCTTTATTGCTGCATGAATTCTTGTCTTACCGCAGGCATTTATAAAATCCAGTTGATGTTAGGATTCCACCTCGAGCTAATTTACTACAAGTAGAGAGGTATTCAGAATACATTTCTGCTCGAGAGACTGAGCAATCAAGGTTCACCTCAAAATGGGCATTCAACCTGAGGACGAAAAAATAAACCATGAAGCAAAATACAGAAAATGTACTTTTAAAAGGGTTGTCAAAACAGTTTTGTCTCTATCACAGAGACTTTTGAGATCTGACACACAGAAAACAGCATTTTAGTATATTATTTTGTCAAATGTCTGTTCCTCACTTTCTCCTTCTCACTGCTTATGAATCAACACATAGCACCCCTAGTACATGCGGTCAGTTTTACATGCAACATCTTATTTACATACTTACATACATATTATTAATGCAAAATAGTCTCTACATATGCCTTTTTAATGTATACTCAGAAACAAAACCAAAAACGAATGCACTGTTTGGTGACATCTCCTCCCCACAGCTCTATTCTTATCCCTTAATGATTTTACTTTAGCAAAAGATGGACTGAGAGCTAGCTAACTCTTCATCAGAAATTTTTATCAGACGTCAATGTTTGTAACAGAAAGAAAGTATTTATATCTCCTACAGTTTCTCTACAAACCGATAGACCATCTAACCTCTAACCAGGAAGCTGTGAGAGAAAGAAACATTTTCTGTCAGTTAAATTTTATTTCTTTCAGATCCATTATTCCAACCCAAAGGCATAGGAACAGTTCCTCCCCAGCAGCAAACAAAGGCAAGTGACAACTTTCACTCAGTGCACAAATACTGGTATCAGAATATAGGCTCAGACAGAATAAAAAAAAATTTTTAGTTGTCAACATCTATTATATGGTGCTAACACTTCGGAAAACTACACTGCATTCTCCTTTGTAGAATCCTGCATTCCCAACATAACTAGATAAAAGAGCGTATGATTACAATCTTGAAATTGTGTTTTCTCATAAAGAGTAAGTGTAGTGCCATTTCTCTTGCAGTTAAGTTACAATTTCACTATTACAAAAATCGAGGTTACACTATTAACAGAAAGTTTAAGTATTAATTAAATATGGCACATCAGACAAGCGACTGCCCAGTTGGGTATGTCATATTAGGCTGACACACTATCACTGGTATCAGCAAACTGGAGATACTCAGGACTTAACAATGGTGAAATGGGATCTGTGATTAGCACTTCACTGTCACACGCACTTACAACTCTACCGAAGCTAAGCTGGCTAATAATACATCCAGGAAAGTCAGCTTAACTAAACTGCCCTTCTGTTGCTTTCAGGAGATAGTAACTAAATTCTACTTGCTATGATTTACTCATTTTCCCATTTCTCTCAACGGAAAGTAATGACTAAAACATACCATGAGAATTTACACAAATCTAAGACACTCCATATTAACACTGATGAAAACGCTTTAAAAGAGGCAGCTACTCGGCTCTCAATTTGCCTTTTTTTTTTTTTTTTTGGCAGCACAGATGGTATTTAAAGAGAATTTTCAGGGCTATATTTCGATTTTTATTTTTCACTACCTCATATTTACATATGACTAATCAGGAGAAAATCAAGTACAACATAGTAATATTCAACACTGACAGGTGCAGAAGTACACAGGATCAGAAACAAAGGAGACATTCCAAATCTTCCTGATACCATGCTCTATGGCTTGTTTCAGTATTTTCTGTCACTTGATGGTAGCACACAGTTGCAGCAAGGTACCTACCCATATTTAACAGCCAAACTTTCTATTTTACACATTATACAAGGTACAAATTTCAGCTTGCCTACAACTTTATTACTTAAACCTAGATGTCAAGTGTTCTCTAGAATCTCTTCTAGAGAAGGTGGCACCAGAAGGTAATTCGTAACCTCACCAGACACTTGGTGGGAGAAGGCAATTTGTTTTACTACTGGCAGAATATTCCACTCCATTAATTAAAGAGGCAGTCTAGGAAACCAGCTTTGGCTTGAGGCCAACTTACAGCTTGCTAATTTGAGCTGCAGACAGTCTAACTCCAGGTACCCCCGTTTAAATGTCTAAATGTTAAATTTCTCAATATTTCAGCAGTGCACATTATTAATACTTTGCAGTGTGCAAAGAGAAGCATGAGAACATCAGCTGACCACAAGAATCTGCAACATTTCCCCCAGAGCTCTGCTGGCAGTATAACTAAATCATAACCTAAATATATAAAGCATAACCTAAATTACTAAGCTTTGTAAATTCTACCCACTTTATCTTGAAGGCCCTTGCCTGCTCAGTAAGACAAAAGATGAACATAAGAGCTGTGAAGCAGCTGAGGTGAAAGGGCCCATCAGGAACCAATTAATACAAATACTTAGGATGTGAGGAGAATTACATAAGACAAACAGTTCAAAAAGATCACCCTCAGTCCACAGGCGAACCAAAGGGGGAATAGTTTAAATATCTGACAATGGTCTTAGTTGAAAACAAGAGAATTTGGATGGAAAAGACTTTAATCTTTCTTAACCTGCGCAAGGTTCAGAGTTTTGCAAAGCCTAGCTTCATAATTCAACAATTACTCTTATATTGGTGCAGTAATACAGTAACACGTTATCAGATGAAAACACTTGTGAAACAAGTAACACTGCTTGAAAATTTAAAAATTAAATAAAATCAAGATGAGAGTTAAAAATCAAATTAAATTCTGCTCTAAGAAACAAAATCTAATTTTAAGTATCAAGAGTTGAAGAGTGAATATTCTGGTTGAGTTCTGTCCTTCATACTTCTTCAAAGCAATGAGAGAATGGTTTTATTCTATACTTTTCATAAAAATGAGTCTAACAGTAAAGAGAAGCAAACTAGAAAATTCTCTGACACCTGAATATACAATTTTTCTTTTTCTTCTTCATTAAAGTATCTGAATAGAACTATACACTTACCATTGACACGCAAATTTCTCGCTGTCTATTTCTACTATTCCTGGTGGTGGAGCAACATGTGGTGCTGTCCTAGAGGCTGTAGAGAATGTGAGGAAGAAAAAAAAACAAACTTGCTGAAATGTTTTTTTATTCCTGAATGAAGCACTTCCACCGGTACAGTTTCTCCTGTGTCTGTCAGCAAGGATACATCCAGCTAAGGCAAGTCACAAAGGTGCCCTAAGCAGACTACAGATCTGCACCACAATTTACCAAAGTGAAGTCGGGTGTGCCAGCACCACAGTCACTGAAGACTATCATGAGGTGTGCACCCTGTGAACAACTGCTTCCAGATTCATGACCATGATCTCAGTACTTTTGGAGTAGCGAGCATGATTTTAAAGTGGGACAACACTCCACCAAAACAGGCACAAATACACAGCAATTATTTTTCCAGTTCCTAAGTGGATGCAAATACAATGCAAGGATTTTGTTGCAACGTTACATCAGTTCCTCCTACTTACTCTTGTTCACCCCCTTAGTTACACTTTTCCAGTCACTTTTGCTGTAGTATCTGCACCTGTTCCACAAACCGCACACGTAGACATGAAAGCCAGTGTCTGTTGCAATAGTTCTTTATCACTGACTTCCTAACAACAGTTACCAATTTGGTTCACGTAACAAGAAGCCGCTAGTAGCTTCAATAGAGGCATGATTCGGTATCATGCCTGCAATTCTATCAAATACTGGATGTTACTGTCCAGTAATAGTGTAAAACAATATAACATGAACTTCCAATTCTCTGCAAATTTTGGGAACAATCTAGAGTGGATACTTTTTCTTTCCACTCAGTAAGTTAAAATAAGGAGTGCACATAACTTCCTGAAATTTTCAGATCAGCAACTGAAAAATATAAAGATTCTTTCAAAGCTTGTTTCACAATAGTTTTGGCTAACCTAGGTTTATATTTTCTTTGTGAACAAGCATTTGAAAAAGATACCATATGTTATGCATAATGCTACATTTACTTATGTAAATTAATCAGAAATCTAGAGAACACAAAAATTATACATGCCATACGGGAAACTTCATAGAAGAATATGTTCTCTTGCTGTGATACTAACCTGGGACACCTGTTGCATGGGCCTGTGAAGAACCATGATCCATTACCTGTGGTCTAACATCAAGTATTCCTTGCTGGCTAATACACTGATGTTCAATGAGTTTTACAGCAGTAAGTGCATCAGGTCCAAACATCTGGATGTCCATAGAAACCAGACATACTAATGTATCTGAAGTATTAAATATAAAACCAACAATAACATTAGAACAAGACGAATGCTGTTGGGACATACTGATTTGCTTTAAAGTTGCCATGTGTTGAAAGAAAACAAGTCCCTGCATGCTTCTGTAGATTTATTTGTTTTAACATACTTTATGGCATTAAAAAAAATACTTCAGAATTTTTAGCTTCCCTAGTTTTAGCACCGTCAACTTCTTGAGGACACAAAGAATAAATTTAATAAATTCGATCCCCAACCTGCACAGACACACGCAAGCCACATTTTTAACTACTGAATATGACACTCTTAAGTATTCCTTCCTTCATAAGAGAGAGTAACAATAGATTTTGCTTCTCCCTTACCTATGCTCTTCTCTACTTTAGCAATCTTTGAGCAAGCCACTTCTCCCATTTCTGTGAGCATGTATAGCACCTCAAGTGCTGAGATTACAAGCAGCACATCTGGTAGCGTGAGATGACATATGATCTCTTTATAGGATTCTTGATCCACATATTCACAAATTAGGACACCATTATCTTCAGCCTTACAAAGATTTGCCAAGATTTCCATGCCTGAAGAAAAAATACAGAATAGTTTAAACAGCAATAATTACAGTTCTAACAAACTAACAAGAAGAGCTAGAGATCTTACCTCTCATTTTTAAAAATCTATCCCTTGACATGAGGCATTTTGTAACTGTGTGAAACATTAGATGAGTAGTTTTGAAATCAACAGGATCCAAAAGAAGCTAATGAGAAAGAAAAAAAATTACTAACACTATCCATATAATGCTAATGGCTCAAATCCTTGAACTGCATATCAAAATATAAGATTTGTGTTTAAATATATACATATAAATCATACATAAATCAAATTCGTGTTCATAAAACAGAACCCTGTCAGTTTTTGATTGTTGCTAGCATTTTGAGCCCCCTCCTCCTTTTCTGTTCTGAAGTAGCAGTCTAATTTACACTTTCCAGTGCTCAGAATAAGGAAAATAACTGCATTCCCAGGCAGTCAACAGTAAACACAAATGTATTTTAATATCCAACAAAGACCAAAACTTGAGTAAGAACAAATATTCCTTCCCAAGTGCTACCACAGTCATTTATCCTGTTTCTATCCAGTTCTGCTTCTCAATTGGAGCTCTCAGACATAAGTAACATTCTTTCTTATTTAAAAGCAGGTGGGTACATCGTAAATAAAAACACCATCTTTTTTTCAATATTCAGCAGTGGACCAATACTTTTAGTTTCACTCTCTGATAGTACTCATTTTATTTAAATTCATAAGCTCTATTTTAAAATACAAGGACTATTTGAACATATATAAAATACCTATAAAATCCATATAATTTATTTGCAAAATAACATGATAAACTGAAATAGTGTATTTTATAACATTCATACCTCTCTGAAAAGAAAAAGATGCCTCACGTGATTCTGGCAGTATACTCAGTGGTATATGACTAGCTTACACAAAGTAAAGTACACAGGGCATAAAACTCTCTACAGCCCTCTGACACATAAGTTGTATTTTAGTTTTGATTCTTGTTTTCAAATTGCTATTTACAAATCCATATAATTTATTTCCTTCTTCATCCAATGATAAAGGAAAAAAATAATTTAATGAACACTGAAGTAATGCTTTTATCAGACTGTATTTGAATTGTTCTGTTTTGAAGCACGTTACCTCTGCTGCAATATTTCCCAGCGTGTCCAGCCCCAACTGCCGTAGAGAAATAAAGTGACTGTGAGCAGAGAGTAGCAGGAACCGAAGACAAGTACGATTAGCTGCCAAAAGTTTAACATTTCCCTCTTCAAAAGAAAGATTTCGTAAGATCACTGCGATCTGGAGTACCCGCTGCCCTTCAATATCATTAATGCCCAACTTGCGAGGTGGATGAAATAAGGATTCCCAAATCCATTCTTCTGATGGAATATCTACATAGTAAACAAATAAATTTTAGTCCTTCCTTTGTTGTATTTACCAACAGGTATGTATTAAGATAATCAAGATGTCTCACCTTGAGATTTGCTTCTGTCAGAAATTAGATCACGAACTTCAATATCCTCAACAATATCCTTCCAAAACTGATGAAAGAATAAAAAGTACTTAATTTCTAGGGGATATTTCTTTAATTATTAATTATTTTTATGTCTATTACATTGAAATATTGAAATAGTATTAAAATAATTGTTCTTAAAAAAATTCCATTCCAAAAAAGATTCATCTGACAGTAATCAGAGGCAGTTTTCCATAAGGAATTAGAAATAAAGAAATTTTAAGTAGGAAAAAAATACAGTTCATCCTCCTTTACCTCCTACAAACACTGAACTCCTAAAGCAGAAGAAGGTGACTCCTCTCAGTTTCAGTAGATATTAGACTCCTGCTCTAAGTTTCTATCTGGAAAGACTTTTAAAGTGCTAATGTAGTGCAAATCATCATAGAACAATGAAAAGAGAGAAACAACCACCACCATCATGAAAAATGTTTATAAATATAACCAAAGCAGAATGCCTCAGCAGACTGGAATTCAAATTACTTTACAGATATATGGCCTGACCTTTAAGTGGTTGGTTGTTGCCAGTCCTGCTGAAATTCATGAATTAATCAAGGGATTAACGTTTGCAAGCTAATAAAAATACACATTGTGAGGTATAATAATATAAAAATTATGTAAAGATATGGGCATTCTAGTGTGTATATAAGAAAAAAAAAAACAACCTTCCTTTGACTAATAAAAATGTGGCCATCTTTTTTACTCACTAATGAAATACAGCTCCTCTTTTGGTTGTAATCACAGAATAAAACCACTAATAAATCTGGATAAAAAGGAAAGAAAGAACAACCAGTTGAACAGCAGGAAAAATTTTGCTATGCAAATGTAATTACTAAATTACAGCATTCTGACCAAGCTTGACAGTACTATTTTCTTGAAAAATACAATACTACAGATTTTCTAAATTGGAAGGAAAAGAATTTTATTTTCCACTGCAATGTTGCTAAATGGCGTTCAAGTACTGTTTAGTAAAAGACGATTACTTGAACAGAAAGGATTATTACCTTGTTTTAGCAAAGACAAGAACAGCCTGGAAGAAGTCTAACTCCTTACTCTTTGTTACAAACAGATTTTTTTTAATTAATACTGAGGCTATCACGAAGTGCCAGAAGACCAAGGCATGTGGGCAAAATTTGCAGAATGAATTTCATTTTAAGAGGCCTTCACTGTTAGAGAAGGATATTATTTAAGGAAGAGGCTTCAGCTTTTTACTTTAAAAAGCATATAGAAATATTTGTCTGGAACCATACCAATTAGTACTTTCCTTCAGGATGTTCCTTTTGGAAAAGCAATGAACACAGCAGCCTTCACATTTCACTGCCACTGCCACTTAAAAGAAAAACCTCAAACGCTATTTTAAAGATTAAGTTTTTTATCCATTAAGGATTAAAAACAAAACAAAAAAAGAATATTGAACAGATATATTGAAAGTCTTCAATTTGAATCTCTCTGAAAGAAGCCAATCACAATACCATGTTAAAAATGCTGTCCCACATTAGAACAGCACCATCACATTTTGCTAGTTGAATCCTCTGATAATCCACATTTTGCCACTCAATACTTAAGTGTATAGTTCAAAACTTAACATTCAAAAACCTCTGGCAATATAAAGACAAAAGAAGGAAATTTTTCTATCCAGAAAGCAAATCACCCTAGACATGTTCTCAATGGGGTGGAAAATGAGGATTAAATTCTTTCTGTAGATGAAGATGCTACAGACACTGCTGAAGATAAAGCCTCCAAATGCTATGGCTAAAGGTGAAGACAGGAATACATTACTGGAAAATTGTACATCTCGCCTAAAACTTGCAGAATTAACAGATCCATGACAGTTGCCTGAACAACTAAGAAAGACTCCCCTTTGTAAAGAAGCAGCCTGTCAAACAATGCCAGTTGTCAACTCAGATGAAACTATCTTTTTCAGAAAAGAACACAGCTCCTTTCTGTAAGTTGAAATGATATACACCAAGGCACTAAATAAAGTGTACTTAGACATAACTGTTATTCTTCAAATTGCTTTATTATACAGCTGTGCTGTGAGCATAAGACGTTAACCTCTCCAAGCAGAGAGTTTTTGCCTCAGGACTACCTACAGCATGTGCACAAACCCCGTTACCCACATGAAGCACACCAGAACTGTGCGTCCCCCACAGCCTCAGTTCTTCTGAGTCCTAGAGATCTGGAAAGGCTCCTAAAGCTCTAAGGAAGAGAATCTGCAGGACAGCACATGAATACACAGACAACACGATTTCAAAAATAACAATTTAAGACAGTATTTTTTTTATCTCTCAAGCATTTATTTCTACATACAGAAGCACTGTGAATGATAATGCTCAGCAAGAACACTGCTTTACCTGCAGAAGTGTCCCAGAGTTTTTTGCTTGCTCAAAACTGTAGGTTTGTATTCTCAAAGCCAGCATCTGTCACTGGTGTTTCAGCAACCGTGAAATACCTACTGAGGCACCAAACCAGGCTTCCTGTGAGCACTTTGCAGATTAAAATTAAACACCCTGCAAAAGCTCCAACAATATCACCAAAGAACTCAGAAATATTATCCTACATCCTCCACTGAGCAAGCAGTAACTTAAACACCTTATTGGCAAGTAATGTGTTCAGAAATCCAAGCAACTAAGAGACAAGCTATTTTGTGTGGCATTTAATGTACCTATTTCAGAGATGGGCTGTTAACTATAAAGGGGTCAGGATTTCCCAGGACTTTAGCCACTGACAAGCATGCAACAATAAATGTACAGATGGAAGCCTGATATGTGTGTATTGCTGTACCGAGTTTCAGAACACTCAAAAGCTTTACCGGAGATAGCTGAGCCATGGAAGTGGCACCTGTCTGCAATTATTGTAACGCAGAACAGCTTTCCCTTTGATTCCAACAAGCTATCTTCTAGCAGGCACCATTACATATGAGAGTTAAATAACTCCCTCAGAAAAGTTGCTGTTCTGTTCATCCAGTGACAAAACAGCTTGAAGCAATTCTCTTGTGCACGGCACATACAGTCACGCAGGAAATTTTAAAAAGTGCAGTCAGCGTGGCCTATGACAATCGAAACCTCAATCCAATTATCAGGCATAAAATTAAGCTGTCCAAACACTAAAAAAAAAATTAAAAAAATAACTGAGAGATGCTATGACAAACAGATTTCAGCTGACACCCATATAGACAATAATGCAGAATTAAAAGTGAATATGAATTCTTTCACTCAGACAGTGGACATCAAGAAATGCAAAGCAGATTTCAGGATTTTCAAGAAGGTAAATCATACTTCCCATTCCATAACTGGTTACAAATTCTCTTGCAACACAGTTGGGAAAAACCATCAATAAAAGAAGAATTGCACCTTGTTCTAAAAGATATCCTCTGTGACTCTGGTGAAGTACAGTTTCCATATCTCAGACATATCCTCACACTGGAATCACCTATCCTGCTTGTAAGTGATCAAAGAAACCCACACAGTTGTTCTTCCTAAGCACTATGAAAGCACTATGAAAGCACTACAGTGATCTCCATCTTGTCATTCTGCACATTCTAAAGGTGTTCAGGTGTCCTAAGCTCAGAGTGAGTCTGCAGTCTCTATTCCTTTCAAGAGCTGGCCTGAATCACCGTCTTGTTTGCATTTAAGCAGATTGGTTTGATTGCTCTCAGCCCACTCAAAAGTTGGTTTCTGCCTAAGTGGGAAAGATCTCCAGAAAGGATGGGGGTGGGCAGTGAATGACAAGGCGGAAAACAGAACTAAATAACTTACATACAATGTTCTTGGCCTATGTTACATGGGAACAAGGCAAAACAAGACAATTTTTTTTTTCCCCCCAAAAGGAAGGCAGAAGTGGAAAATGATTAGTTAAGTTAAGCTTTCTGGGCATTGATTTGAAAACACAAAGCACAAAGGCAAGAAAAAAAATCAGTTTAGCACCACAAGCAATTATTTATTCCCTACTAGAAGGACAATCTGATACTACATACCAACAGAAATAAACAAGACAGAATGAAAAAGTTAAGGTCTTTATCAATAGTTACTCCTACATATACATATTTAGATCATGGTAACACACTGGTAATAGGAACATAAGGCTAAAACATCGCAGCAACCAAATAATGCTTCACCACATGACATCCAGATGCTACAAGATGGTGAACAAAGGTAAAGAACTTGATTCACATTCACAATCTGATTACTGTCAGTAGCCAAATTCCTTTGGAAAAGAGATGCAAGGGATTATACAAAATTTGCTGGAAATTGGATCAACCAAATTAACAAAGAATGTAGTAATGGTATGACTACTTATTGTACAAGAAAAATACAAGAGCAACTGGAGTCAAGTCAGTTTGACAGATCACTGCGAGAGACAAGAAAAGTAATATTTGAAATGTGTTTCAGGTATTTAAGTGCATAAGGATCTCAACACTGTCTGAAAAAGATTGAGAGAATAAATGTACACTAAAGGAAAGTATTATTAAATTTATACAAAGAAGAAAGAGTTGGACAACAAAATAAGAAATTCACAAAAAAAAGGAAACCAGAGAAGTAAAGCATTATGCAATATAAAGACGGAAGAAAAGCTGCATAAATGTGGATTTTGGAATTCTACAGCTAGAAGAGGCCTCAAGAAGCCCAAGAACACGAAATCCAGATCCTTAAATTGAAGTAAACAGAAGCGAATAGTGCATGAAGAAACGTAACGCAATTATTCATACATTACACATCAGACAGTGGGCAGCTGCTGGAGACATGACAGATTTAGCTGGAAAACCAGATAAATCTCTCCAATTTAAAACATGCTATATAAACGAATCACTCTTGAAAGCAAACTACACTCACAAGTGAACCTTGGTAACATGAGGAAATTCAAAGCTAAGTGAAACAGTTAAAAATGGGAAAGCTTCCAGAGTAGACGAGGGAACATCTGAGCAGGATGCCATCAGAGCTTGCAGATGGGACAAGAGATACAAGATGACTGGCTAAATGCCAGTTTTTCTAATCCTTAAGTAAGGACATGCAGTCATTCCAAGTAACTAGAGATTTAAGCTTATTGACAGCACCAGGAAATATAAAGGGGAGAACACCACAAATTAGCATAGCTATAAGAGATAACAGCAGGTTCAACTTAAATGATACTCAAATTCAGACACTTAATGGAACAGGTTCACTGACTACTAAAAACATTTGATTCAGTTTAAAGGGAAGCTCTGTAGAAAGTGAGAAAATATGTAATGCTGAAGATAAGACAATGAATATTACAAATTTTTCTATCCGTTTTTTATAATGACATAAGAACTGAGGGGAAAAAAAAGGAAAGAAAGGTAACTGCCTTGAAGTTTAGCATCAAGAAACACGTTTTTCATCTTCATCTTCAACTGGAGCAGTAGTGATACTGGAGGACACAACTAAATAGGCAAGGTCCTTTGCTTATGAATATGACACTACCAAATGTAAAGTTGAAAGACTATAAATCAAAATTAGAGAACAGCAGAATATAAGAAAGTACTTGTGCTGAAACAATTGACAAATTCTTTAGAGTAAAACTCAAGACCTGACTGAATATCAAACAACAAACAGTACTGTGGACATATCTAAGGGTGGAAGAAATACAAACAGTAATACCACTCTGTGTGCAAAGATACAGAATGAAGAGAAAAACAGCAAAGAAAAACACATGGCCATTTTTCCTTACTGAAAACTAATTTTAAAATTTTAATATTATTAAGAGACTAAAAATAAAATCAAGCTTGTCTTAAGGAAACATTAAAAACTTCCACAAAACATTTTGGTGTAAGTAGATAATTCTAAAACTACTCCCAGTATCAATTCAATTCCTATTAGTTGAAAATTCATGTGTTTAAGGAATTGCTTCTTCACTCTCCTTCCTATGTATCTCTAACATTTGTGTGTTCATGCCATCGCTATACTTCAGTAACTGACAGCAAAATGAAAAAAAATTTTTTTTTTAAAAATGATAATGTGAACAGTGAAAGGAGGGACACCTATTCAACAGTCGTTCTATTATCTTAAAGCTGCAAAAGCACATTACAAAAAAAAATAAACAAAACCAGATCCATGATCTCTATGATGACAACCAAATATCTCCCTCCTATGTCACGAAGTTTCCATAATGCTTCCCCTGATTCCCACTTTGACACAGCCACAGCTGCAATACAAAATAAATTACTTCCAGTAGTAGAGTCAAACAAACGCTTGCAGTGAGATGCTCTGAAAAATCTGGATTCTTGGCATCTAAACAGTTTTAGATCCGGTATTAGTTTCCAACATGCTTTCAGAGCATTTCTGACATGCTTTCAGCAGTATTTCACTACATGTGGTACTATACACATTGTAATGTCCAAAAAAGAGATCTTGGAGAGCATCCAAGTTTCTTATTAGTAAACCTTATTGCAGTTACAGTGGTTCTACTTAACACTTGGTTAAAAACATTTATAAGAACCACCTGTCCTTATCACAATTAGTTTATATAATTAATGAACATATAATAAATTAGAATTCTGTGTAATTTTACATGTTTATGGATCTAGACATGGCGCTTTTTGCTGCTCTAGATCAGCAACACTCTGTAACAGCTCAGGGTGAAGTCAACACAGAAGTGTTAAGTGCTTTAAAAAAATCCCAAACAAAAAACCAAAACACAACCTACAGTACTTTTGGACATATTTTTCAATAGAAAAAGGAAATTAAGATTATGAAGCATCAGTTTTTATACCTAGGTTCAGCACACTTGGAACACATCTTCAAGCCCATACACTCACAAATATATGAGAGCTTAGCTTTTTTGTTCTTAAATTTACTTAAGAAATTTTGATTAGGGAATCTATTCACTAGTATTTCAGCAACACTACTATGGTCCAGCTTGTTCCCAAACTGAGCTACATAAAAATAGAACAAAGCAGACATGGAAAACGCGCCTAACAAATACTGCTCTGTAATACTACTAAGATATTTCAGTATATGAAACAATTATGGAACTGAGCAGAAACCTAGCTTCCTAAGGCACTCAGCAGACTATCTCATCACATTTTTACTTAATGAAAAGCATAAGCTATCAAAATATATTTTAATCTAGCTTTCTTCTATTTTAGCCACATAAATTATGACCTGTAACTTAATTTAAAGCAACTGCGTATCATAGTGAACATGCTGAAATGTCAAATCTCTTTTAGTTGTATTTCATGCTCTCATTCACCTAAAAATGTTCACCTAGTTTATATAAACATTTACTCAAAGAAACGTTGGCTTTATTTTTACCTCATTTCATTACTTGTACAGTAGCACATGCCCTCTACTGGAAAGATAAAAAAAGCCTTGTGCAAACAGTTTAACTGAAACAAGCCTGCAACATGGCTAACCTATTCAAATATTTTTCCTATGCTTCTTATGCTATAGTCTTAATTTTGTCATAATCCAGAACGTTTCTTTACTGATCATGGCAGTTTAAAAAAAAAAAAAAGCATTGCTACCTCTTGTTAAATATGTTGCCAGTTTTCTCTCTCATCACACCTATTAGCTTTCTTATAAAAAGAAGCATGAAAACCCTTCTTCATTTGCCTACATTTTCTTTATACAGCTCTTCCTGCTTTTCCAAGCATTTTAAGACAACTGTGATTTAGTGTCCTACTATATTTAAATTGAAGGAATAAAGTTGAGAGTAATTTTAAAGACATGTGCTAGTGTATCTTAGAACTTTCAACCTTTTAAAGAATTTGATACCCACCATTTGCAGTTCAAAATTATTTTAATAATTTTTAAATTACCTTAACAAAATCTCTATCAGTTTTCTCCTTCCATTCTTCTCCAAATACAGCAGAAAACGATCCTAAAGCTTTAAGCACAAAAAGCAGAATTTAGTAAAATAAAAAAATGAACATCTTTTTACTAATCCATAAACTAAATACAGATTCAACAACACTATAGACTCTTCCAGTGTTTCCTTTTTATTTTAAAAAATACTGCATAAACCAACTGAAATTTCTCTTGTTATTTAATTAAAAGCTACTGCAGTTTTACAGTTTAAATTGAGAGTAAGGAGTTCATAAGTAATGGGCTTGCTTATGAACCCTTTAAAAAAAAACACATGGGAAGCTTTTCCAGAGCTTTTTTCCAGGAGTCAAGATGACTGCTCTACTTTCACCCTGACATCAACAACTGTTTTCCACGTGCACTGTGTAAGCACAAACACTACTGCAATAATTAAACAAATTCCCACTTGTTTTCTAAAAAATCTTAACAGAAGTAAGATTTTGACAGCACTCAACTAAAAGTCAATATTTAACCAGGATGAGGAATGGATGTTCTTGGCTGTTTGATGGAGCCACTACCACAACTTTTCTAATCGTCACTCCTTGAGAGCAGTAAAGACTCAGTCAATCTGACTAAGATGATGAATAATTAATAAAATCAAAAAATAAACTCTGTCTTGCAATAATTCTGTAATGAACTAATGACACGTATTTTATTGTTTTGAAAAAAATGCTACAAATCTCAATTCCAAGACCACATCATCTTATAATTTATAGAATCCAAACCGAGGCTTATGCAGTTCTCATACTATATACCCCTAAACCTCTGGGGCTGCCCCACCACCTGCAATCCAACTGTCACCTCAAGGGGGGGAGGGGAGGAAGCTGATGAAATATTTTACCTAGAAGCACTACATTTTAAACAATAACAATGATAAAACTTTAATTATAGACAAGAAAAATCTAAAACTTGTATTAAGAAGCTGTTGTTCACTGACACCTGAAATTATTGTGACAGTATTTTCAAACTACCTGAACCTACTAATTAGAGATTTCATTTAATCATCAAATCTCACCGATTTACCTTCATTATTTATAATATAAAAGCACATAAGTATTTCAAATCAAAGCTTCACGTTTTCTTTCCGCCATGTGTCCCTCCTAATGCTGCTAGGACACTTCTCTGGATTTATCCAGAAGACATAATCAAGTAAGGTAAACATGAAGTTTTTCCCAGGGAACAGAAGGAGTGAACTCACTACATGCTCATCACTCCTCTCAGCTTTACCTCCAACATTTTTCAACATAAACACTAAATTCTAGAACGAATCTGTGCTCAGAGTTCAAATTAAGAACTCCAGAAAACACTGACTACCTTTGCCACATCCAGAAGGTCATTAAATAGTAACATGAAACTTGTTTATTTGCAAATTGCTAAATCCATAGAAGTTCTATCAAAAGAACAGGGGAGCGATGGTAACCCCATAAATCTAGAAGGCAAGCATTCTGAAATCACTAACATGCAGGACTAAGTTTCCCTTTAGTTTCCTTTCAAGTATTTTCCTTCGAAAAATCTTGTGACTGGGCTAGGTGCAAACACCAAGCAACTAAGGTCTAACAGTATCAGAAGGGCACGTGTACAGACAGAGAGCAGAGAGAAGCTGGAGGACATTAATGCAATACTGGGGACAAAAAATACTACAAATCGTTAAGTAAAAATGCTAATGATTGAAAAAACCCAAACAAACAGTACACAGTGGCTAACAGTGGCTCTTCCCCAGAATTTTAAAACAGAATCTTTGACATACCATACTATTTTTATGCTTACACATGCAAAGTAGGTTGATACTCAAACAGATATGATAATCAATACTATCAGACTTAATTATGCTTAACTGAAAAGGCTCATTTGAGCAATTTCTTATTGTGGCAATTTCTGAAATTCAATATAACAAAACCCCCCAACCAATAAATCCAAACCAATCAACCAAACATACCACCCCAAAAAAGCACATAAAACCTATAAATACTTCCTCCTCACCACCCCAAAACAAGAGCTACGCTGTTATGATTTTACGACAGTTTAGGTCAACTTATTTTCTGTCCGCCCCCTCTCCTGACAGAAAGACAAACAAATAATTAACAAGGCAAAATTTGGCATGGAGGCCACACTGAAAAAAATGAGAATTTATTTCACATACTTTAGTATTTTGATGGACTAGACTCTTACAAATTTTACGTGCTAACACATTAATTAATTCTGAAAAATGGGATTATTATTTCATGAGTTTCATATTCTGAATTTTACTATGGTTGAATGTGTAGTGAAGTATCAAGATAAAAATTTTAGCAAGTCATTGTTTTCAGATTTCTCAATTTTAAATTTGCAGATTTTTAAATTTGCAACTGTTATTAGAAAAGAATTATGAAGTCAGCATGGTCCTATGAATTCAGAAGGAAGTAGTACACTACAAACAGATGGAAATCCAATACTATTAATTCAGCATCTTGAACAGTTAAACTCTATCAACAAAAAGCTAATTCTTACATTTCACTAAACTGTTAAATAATGCTTTTAAATTACCAAACTTAAAAGACATTTGTAATGCCTGATAGGACCTGTAATTGTGAAGGTAAAAAGAAAAAATAGATATAAGTACATCACAGTGAAAAAAGCTATTACCATTTTAATTATCAAGGGTTGTGAAAGATGCTGTAACAGGTGACTCTTTCTGTTGCAAAATGTTGTTACATACTTACTGTCATCAAACACCCCAGCGTTTGCAAGCAGTAAAGTGATGATTTTAGGATCCTTTTCAAGCTGCATAACATGCTTGCTTTCATTTGAAAGAAGAGTACACACATTAATTGCAAAGTCCACTTCATTTGGGAGTCCAGATAACAGTGAAAGCACCAATTTATTATAGTCATTTGGTGAGTTTAAGTCCATAGACAGCCCGTAGCTTTGACGAAGATAATCTAAATTAAAAATAAAACCAAACAAATAACATTCTCACATCTAAACTAATTACATTGAGATGATATATATGAAGTAATACTTCCATGAATAAAACTTTTTGAAAAGTTTATAAATAAAGTATTGGGGGTTTTAGCACATTTTTACAGTATTCAATGTACAATTTTTTTCATTAGTCTTAGGCCAAAATGTTGAAACACATTCTACTTCGTTGTGTACCTTTCTAATTATATATTAATTCCTTCATTGTTTCCAGAAAGGAATACTGCAGCATGTTTTCCCAAAGAAAAGCTTTGAAAACACTGGCTTTAATTAAAGCAGAATAGAATTGTAATACAATTTGTAGTCAATTTGTAGTCAATTTGTATGCAATGAATTGCACATCCATTCCACAGAGCCCACTGACTTCTGATTTAGAGCTTAACTAACTGTAAGCTCAGTTCAAGTATTCGACTCTATGTAGACATGACAGACTGACAGAAACACACTCTGCAAATTTTCAAGGTAAATTTTTTTCTAAGACAAGTAACTATGCAGCCCTGCTAATTAAAAAGGAGAACATTTGTAAAGAGTAAGCTTATGGATTTTCATATTTATTTTGTTGTGGTTAACAGTGGAAAGGTTTTTAAGTCTATTAAATTAATCATTTGAGTGTCGTACAGATTTGATAATTTTATAATATTCTAAATTTATCTATGCACTACTTCTGTAGCTCGTTGAAATATATATACATACATGCACATATACATATATATCTACATATGTATATATGAACACACACATTAAAGAAACAGCACTTTTGCCCTCAAAAATTTACCTGACACACTGTGTTGCTGGTAGTTATAAGAAGTTGGAATTGCACCAATAGGAAGTTGTGGCTTTGGATTGCCTGGTTGTACCTCATCATCCTCCTCCCCAAAATGATGAACTTTTTCATACTTTTCTAGATATCTGGAATAAAATTATAAAAAAAAGGTGTTTGGTATATATACAGTATGAATAAACCCTTCACCCCAAGAGCTGAACTGCCAAAAGGAAACCAACTGTAGAAACAAGGAATTTACTGGAAACAATAGTCAAAATGGTAAAAAACAGAATCTGAGTCAGACTGACAACACCTGACACCGAAAATGTAGATATGTGGAATTATTTAGATACTAAATTTCTTCACATTTTTCAACAATGACACCTAGATAAAAATTGCAACCTATTGAGCCTGCTTGTGAGTAAGTCAATTTCTCCCAAATCAGCTTCTGCTTTTGCTACCCAAGATAACTCTGCAGATGAAAGGACCATAAAAACTACTCTGTATAGGTTTAGCAAAACATATACTGGGGTCAGGTCCAGAAAAATACTTACTTCTTTTTACCTTGCCTAAGAAGAAACAGTATACCAAGTCCTAACAATTACATAAGAGTAAGAGAATTCAGGGATACCAAGGGCAGCAAGTCAGGATTAGAAGTTGTGAGTTGTGGCTGCAGCTAATAAGTACTGGAAATCCCTCTGAACCTCTTAAGGAAAAAAATGCTGATATACTGCACAAAGAATGGACAGAAGTTATGTGTAGCAAAAGTAAACGGTCAATCAGCTTTGTAAATTAAATATCTCAGTTAACAGTTATTTTAGCATTACAAACTGTAACTTTCAGAACTTTGTACCACAATTTCGATTTCAAAGGTCCACTGTAGCCTTAACTTCACTCTGATTCATAGTTGTAAAACCCTTCATGAAATTAAGTCAAGATCAGAGCTGCCTAAACTTGCAAAGTTTAATTGTGCTGAAAAATGACAATACCAAGTCAATGAAATAAATATACTGTATAATCAGGTACTAATTTAAAACATTTATCTTTGTATATGTTAAAAATATTTAATATATGAGGAAAAAATAAGCTTTTGACCTAATTTTTGTCTGTAGACACTGACGTCATTAACTCACGGTGAATCAGAAAGATTTTAAGAAAACAGTATTATCACTGACCACTGAGGAATATTCCACAAGCATTAAATTAGTAATTATTTCATGAAGTGAGATATCAATGTCATACCTTTAAAATGTTAGCAATAACCATACCTTTAAAATTTTAGCAAATACAACTATGATTCATGTCTGACTAAGGTTTAGGATATTCAAAGGACTACATATGTTATTGTTATGTGAACCACTGCCACAGTGCCCTCCTTATTACATAAACTCTTGAGTGAGTTAAGTAGTCAGCAAAAATCTTCTCTGCACAATCATTCGCTTCTAGGGATTTTAAAAAATACATTTAAATATGGTTGGTTTTTATCTTTAAACTAAAAAAATCTCATTTATGTGAGTCAGGTTCCAATTTAAATTCTGCAGAAAAACTGTAAAATTGTTTTTAACTTCTTTAAAGTCATAGCTCAAGCCTGTCCTAAAATCTAACCCTAATTTTCCTCTTTCACTACATTTCTTTACTCTTTTAGCCTACTTCTTTCCTGTAGCTTACATCTTATATCCAAGGATTAAAATCAAACACAATCCATAGCTTCTATACAGCAAAATGTGATTCTCAGCATATAAGCAGACACTACTCCAAGGGGGAAAATTAAAAATAAAATAGCACATCTCCCTGCTAATGAAGTATTTTTTTTTTGTTGCATTCAAAAGGTCATTTGGAGAGTCTGACCTAAGTATTTACGTAACTGTTTTATTGATTTATTTCCTCTTCCATTTTTTTCAGAGAAGTAACACCACAGATTTATTCTGCCTTATTATTTGCTTTCAGGTATTCAAGCTCTATTAAATAGGAAAAAAACCCAATTTCCTTCCAATATCAATTAACTGTTAAGCATTCCATAAATGAACACTGCATCACTGGATACGGCAATCACATACACACACAAAAAGATTAGATGTGACAAATTCCATTTTCCATATTATCATTTACTTGAGAACTTAACATTTCAGAGTAACTTGTAAAAAGCCCACAACAAAATAAGTAAGGGCTTTTAATACATATCTGTGTGTTAGACATACACACTCGGAGAGCATACTAGAGCTCAATTCAGAACCATGCTCAAACTCTACATGGAAGATTAATATTAAATATAGTAGGGGATTAAGCAATTTAAAAGTAGTGAAGAGAAAAACACCCACACTGTGGAATATAACTGATAAAAATATTTTTAAAAGCATGAAAGTATAGTAGCATAGCCACACATTCATGTGTACAGTTAAAAAAACGAATGCCTGGTAAATAATTTACTATGCAATCTTATGTGTCCCATGACTCCTTTCTAAAGCGTATCTGTACTGGTTTCTCAAAATAACTGTGCAGATACTCTAACACAGCTACACAAACAAGGTTTCTCGGACAAAACACTCATCTTTGATTGTAAAAGCTAGAAATCTATGGTTTTAAATCATCTAGAAAATATTTTATTCTTCCAGTGACAAAAGCATTTATTTAAGACTCACTGTTCTGAACTATCTACAGCTACATGCTGGCCAGTACCTCTCCCCTACTCTGACCCTTCTGAGTGCAGAAAATACTGTAGTGACTACCAACTAAAAAAATATCCGTGGCTTATGTATCCTGCCAGGCTGAACTCCCACCTGTATGCATTTGTGATCAGTATTTTAAGATAAATTTAATAGCGGCCTCTAAAATCTTGAAAGAGAACATACTTCTGCAGGATCCTGAACTATGTGTGAGTAAGTAGTACGTACATATGTTGTATATAGGACCACAACACTTCTGATTTACCCTGGTGCAAAATGAACTATGGGAACAATTAGAATACATTCAGTTAAACTCTGCTCACTGCTGAAGTCATCTTCTATCTGCTACCAGCATTTGTCTGTTGGCTTTCAAACAGTTCAATAAACTACTGAATCTGTCATCACAGTTATCATGGTTTACATGAGTTTGTACTAACTGAGGTGACCAGTGATGAAATGATGATTTCTCAAAACTAGGATAACTTCTAATACCAACTTCTAATACCAATCTTTCCTACACATGCACAAAACACATTCTTTGTTTTGTACTCCTATAAGATCCCCAAAAGCTGTTGAAACTGAGGAAAAGACACATCAAGGAAAAGATACAGCCTTCAAAATCTTAATCCAGATTAATCAAATCTGTAATCCCATTGATTTTAACAGTTTGTGTGTTTATGGTCAGGACTAGCTCAGAGGCAGCCTGACCTTCCCTCCTTCTGACTGTCTCACTCTTCAGAAAGCTCATTTTGCAAACTAAGAGGATTCTACAACAGCTTTGCAGTGGTTTTTCAAACTGAACTGGGGTCAGATGAATACTAGAGCTGATGCAGGGGAAAAGCAGGTGTACACAGATGAGGATGGTGCACGTACCATTTCTACACTGCCATAGCTTGCCTAATGGGACTTCAGAAGTGCCACGGCTAGAGCTGATTTCCTCATACTGGTCTGATTCAAAGCTTAGAATCATAGAATCATAGAATAGATTGGGTCGGAAAAGACCTCCAAGATCATCAAGTCCAACCCTGATCCAACTCCAATTACTATATCATGGCACTAAAGGCCATGTCCAATCTCTGTTTAAAAACCTCCAGGGATGGTGAATCCACCACCTCTCTAGGCAGGCCGTTCCAGTGCCTGATCACCCTCTCTGTAAAGAATTTCTTCCTAACATCCAACCTAAACCTCCCCTGGCAGAGCTGAAGCCCGTGCCCTCTTGTCCTATTGCTGATTGCCTGGGAGAAGAGACCAACCCCCACCAGGCTACAACCTCCCTTCAGGTAGTTGTAGAGAGTGATGAGGTCACCCCTGAGCCTTCTCTTCTCCAGGCTAAACAACCCCAGCTCCCTCAG
>JAYRBT010000042.1:29863105-29880129 GCA_036023395.1 Myiotriccus ornatus | reverse complement strand
CCCAGCCTGTAGCGCTGCAGGGGGTTGTTGTGGCCGAAGTGCAGGACCCGGCACTTGGCCTTGTTGAACTTCATTCCGTTAAACTTAGCACAAAACACTTTGATTACTGAAAATAAGATTTCATAAAAACATTTAATAAGATGAAGTAAAAATGCCGATACAGAAACATATGATACTCGAAAACACAGGTTGCAAATTATTCTGGACCCATCCATTCTACCAATTCTACCATTCTACTGAACAGCTATTTAAGCATTAAAATAAAAAATAAAAGGCAATATACACCATAAAACAATCCATGCTGTTCCATACTTTAAAACGCAAATACTTAACCTTATGCTTTTTATTAAAGCCATGGCCCAGCAGAGCTGAACAATATGAATATTGTAGATATATTCCTCTGTTAATAACTACTTTATTAAAATGTGTTAAAACCATTCTGCCACACACAGAAAATCTGAAAGTTCAAAAATCTGCTTTCCTTCTTTCCTCTCTGAAAAAGTTTTGCAAACTAAAACCGTGTTGACAATTGTCACACAGTACTCACTAATGTCTTTTTAAGCATTTCATAGGAAAACAGGATTCTAATTAACCTTTAGTGATGATCTAATTTTCCCTATGCCAAACCAAGGACCTACTTCACTTTCCAAAATTCTTAACTCTTTTTTTTTTTTTTGGTTTTCAACTTATTGAGGTTCCACCTCTTCAAACAACAATCCTCTTTTGCTATCTCACCCCAAACTATCAAGTTTGCTGAGGAAAAAAACCCACAAGCGGGGAAAAAAAAAAAAAGGTGTCAACAATCCGAAAGCATATTTTACAAATGCTAAACCCTGTCTTCTCCACCCCAAGAAAAACACAACCCCAGAACAAAACCGAATGACAGAAATACCTTCCCCACCTCTAACACAACATTTTGTTACCTTTAAGATAGTGTTAGTATAGAGGAAGGATGTTTCATTATTTCTCAATCCATTGAGTTTAGCAGCACTGTAATACTGAATTTCAACCATAATAACCAGACCATAATAGACTCTTCAGTATGATTCCTTTATGCTACACAAAATATCAACTGTTTACAGACAGCTCTACAGACCTCAATCTTCCAAACACTCCTTTAGTTTCCTACAGAGAAAATGAATGACTTGAAATTTTAGTGCAGAGAAGGAGCTTTGTAAATTAGCTTGTACAGGAGCTTTACTAGTCTTAAATTCTGATCTTACCAGTCTGGCAAACAGCTACTATGCAAACAGCAGAATAGTTCACCATAAACACTGAAATAATGTCTTGCTTTAAATATACAAGAAATTTAAAAATAACAAATAGAGCTTTTCTATTACTGAAAAACAGTTGTGCAAACGCTCACACATATAATGAGTTACAAAAGGGTAATCTTGTTTTTCAAAACAACTTAGATCTGTGGTTACAGGCTAGAAATGTATACTATGAACACAGAAAAAGGTTTTTAGGAATTCAACGTGCTTCCTTAATTTCACAAAGTCACAGGTTGTATACATCAATGACACAGATCTCAGTCCTCTAATCTTCTCTTTTAATTTCAGTGCCAACTGAACAACTAGGTCCCAATAGAGAAAGATATAGCTAATCTGTACAAAAAAGAATTGAAGCAACTGACTAAATGAGGAACCAGAATGAAATTACTAATGAAGCAAGCTGTGTACAAGGGATATGAAAGTTTCAAAGATGTCTTTTAAAAAAAGCCCATTTAAGTACTAGGCTGAAGCCTTGGTGAAAACAGAGTAATGAGGAAAACTGCCTTCTGTACACATGTGGAAAAGTGCTCCAAACTGTTAGCATGTCATCCTGTAACTGGTGTTATCCAGTGCATGGTGCACAGGATGCAAAATATTGCACATGATGCAAAATATTCAAGAAACTGAAATTAATGAAACTCAGTGGCAATTTACAGCCACTCCTGGCCTTTCAGCTTGAATCACACCTCTGATCCAAGAGACTTAACTTAAAATAAACAAAATAAATAAATAAAACGGAACAATAAATAAATTAAAAAAACCACACACCCCCCAAACAGAAATACCACCACTCCCCAAAACCAACAAAACTCATACAGGTCTGGTGAATAGCAAGAATTAAATTATATGCAAAGTACTGCGAAATTGGGAAATATACAGGCAACCACAGACAGACATATGCAGGCTGGCTACTTTTTCAAAGGGAATGTGATTTCATTGCTTTCTGAAAACTTGGTTACTTTAACGATCTCACGATTTGGAAATCAAAAGATTATATATCTTTGAAAATTAAATTAACATATTACCTATTCTGTTCCTCTGACAGAACTTCAGTAAGTCACTTTGTTCCATTCAAGTCTGTGAGAAAATAAGTTCTATGAAGACGAATAGTATTTTTGCCCACGAGAAACACTTACTTAAGTAGCAGACAGGGTTTTATTCAGCCAAGTTATTTCCATGCTTGTTTTCAGATATTTGGGAAAAACGCAAATAAAATTAAGTCTACACTAGTTACATCTAGGGGCATGTAGAATTCCTATCAACAGTAGCATACAACAAACTGTTTTATGTAACAGTATAAAACATCTGGCTCATCTGGGTATTTTGGCTCCCTTTACCAGGACACCATAAATTTGCCAAATATATACTAAGCCAGTGCCTGGCAAAACATCAACCATCACGGTCCAACTTTCAGTTCCCTCCTTATCTTTGCATTCAGCTGAAAAACAAGCAGGTGCCATTTCTACCACAGCTCTCCACCTCACCTTTCTCGAAATTATTTTTCTGGCAGCATTACCAGTAGGAACTGACAACATGACCTTGCACCAGCTCTGTTAGCCTGAACACCTGCTACAAAGCTACAAAGCAAGACAGACATGCTCTTCCTGCTCATTCCCTTGTACTCCCTCTCCCTCTTTGCAATCCTATTAACATCCTAGATAGTCATGAGACAAAATCCCTACTGTAATAAGGATTTCACACTACTGAATATTCCAGTTTGTGCCACCTTAAGTGAGAATTACTGCATATGGCCCCTCTTTGCCCCTAATTCAACCTCTTTCCCTGACCTCAAGGACTAAGGAACTCACGAAAACTCAGGAGCTTGTGATGCCAATCAAAAGCTGCAACGTTTTTTAAAAGATAACATCTTTATCAGACATTACAGTCTGATGTATCATGCCTGATACAGTTACTTGAAAATCTGATCCATTTATGAAGCATAATAGCAGGCAGTATTTTAATCCCAGAGAAGGTTGTTTCTCAGCAGGGCCAAAGCACTTATACTTGGCTCTTATGTTGCTGCTGGTGCACACAGTGGAGACGGTGCCACACTCTGCAATGAAACTCCTGCTTAGAACTTCATGAAGCTGTACCTGCAGCTTCCCCAAGTAATGTCCAACTTCTTTACTCACCTCATAGATGTTCACTGTCCCAAGAGTTATGCTAAATAGTTTCTGGAAATGCCAACCCAACAACCCACTCCAAAGCTCTGCTCAGACCTTTAGTGTACAAAAACAAATTGGCTCAAACTTGATTTCACAACTTGAGTGTTTTTCCGGTGTCATCAGCAATCTTTTCAGGGTTTTTTTTTTTCCCCTGGCCCTGACAGGACCATGAATTCCAACACAACAATTACATCCAATTGTCAGAACTGATGCTTGCAGCTGAATCCTTCAAAAATAATGTTTGTGTTTTCCATATTCACCTTGTCTAACTCAGAAACTGCCTATCTCACATAAGGCTTCCAGTGAAACACTCCACACGTCACTGTCAGCATTATTTGTTTGATTTCTGGTTTATTGTGACCACCTAATAGGACAGGCTGCCAAACCAAGACTCTTAATGCTGTGCTTGGCCAGCTTGCCAGATCAGTATGAAACTCCCACAATTGAGCTTTTTAAGCATCTGGCTGAGTGTTCCACGACGTGCACCCAGAGTACTGTCTTGCCAGCCTGAGCCGGCCTGCTTGGAATCAGCTCCCATGCAGGCCCATCACACCATACACACCATACCAGGGATTCCACCATCCAGCCTCCACCCTGACAACATTCTGTCACACTTCAGGAAAATCGTGAGCAAACTCAGGCCCTGTGCACAGTAAACTCAGTCCAAGCCCTTTTAACATATCCACACACAAGCTATAACTGCACTCACTGGAATTTAAACGTGTTAACATTTTGTAACACGGACTATGTGGGGCTACACAATAGATGGTCCAATTTGCAGTTTGCTTGAAATTCAGTTAAAAAATTCTTATCCTACACAAAAAACCTTTGCAAACAGGGAAAAATCAAATATATGCCTTCATGAAATTCTGAATCTTTGTCAAAGCAAGATATATTATTTATTTTCAGAAGAAGTCTAAAATTTATGAGCATCAGCAATCTTGCAAGTTTCACTTTGTTAGACATTACAAGAAGAAAAAGATGCAAAAATCACTCTAAAGTCACTGAAAATACTTTAATATCTATAGGAACATCAAGTGGAAAGAAATGAAGATAATATTTTATGCTTTCCTACTAATAATGCTCTAGCTTAGCAAGGAAATAATAAAAGACATATGCCAGCCAACTAAAGTGCTTATGCTGAAGTGCAACTTCAAAAGACTAAGGTGGTTGGGGTTGATGTTGACGACATCAGCCTCTGAAGAAACTGCACTACAAGGAACTCCAACAGATTCAGGATAAATAAACTGCTATATAAGATTGTATTCATTAATTTTTTTAATTTCATTTAAACTGAATCCAATTGCAATCCACAGCTGTGGATTCACAGTTATTTTACAGGACTAACTCCTCTACTGCTTTCTCACTACTTGCCAAAAACAATTCAAAACAAGCGTCACCTCTTACTGCTTCAGTAGCTGTTTCATCAGACCAAATGGGCTTCACATCCAGGAATATCTGAGTTATACCATTATTACCAGAATTAATTCTCCAGAATAAATCTGGGAATTAACTTTTCAACAAAGGCAATTCCCAGATGCATTCCTCTTACTAATATAGTCATTCTGCTGCCATTTAGGATGACATCAAGTCTCAAGTGTAACTGCAGTCTGACTTTCTCTCTTCAAGCAAAACATCAGAACACTCTGTATTTGTTACTTTCTCCATAACACTCTCACAAATTCTTGAAAAAAAAAACAAACCAAAGTTACTCTATTTTAATAAATAATCTGCAGTACCACCTAGATTTCCCTACAGTGCCTGAACACAAGAGTATCTGAATGGCAAAGAAGTGCTAATACAAATAGTACAAGTTAGGAACCCCTGTAGGCACGTGCAGGAAACTGTAAGTAAGCATTGTGTGGTTTGTCCACAGCAAGTCACAACAATACACTACCACCCACGCCAGACATTTTATTTCAGACCACCACCAAAACCTCAAATACCACCACTTATGAAAGCCTCTAAAACAATTTTAAGTATTTGTGTATTCACTGCAAAGCTGGCAGCAATACAAATGAACGTCTGCACAGTAAAATGAATTGTGATACAGTAAGAGTAATACTTAACTAAATACAGCTTCTGACATAGTGTTAGTTATATACAGTCTTGTAAAACAGAGTCTGGGCAGAACACAAAAACTTGCATTCAGTGAACACTATTTAGGTGACCAAGAGACAGGAAAATACTAAAATAAAAATCATTTGTTTATGTGCGTTCTTTCACAAACATAACCTAGGACTGGGTGATGTTTTGACAGTATTTATCTAATGAGAGTATTTAACATGGAAATATTTTTAAATATGTGTAACTTTAAAATACATATTTACTTAAAAGAAACCCAGAATATAAAGATGCCATTCCTACACAATGTGATAAATTCGAGCACGTTTTAAAGCTGGGACTTCCATTAAAAAATAGTGGCTCATCTTTTGTCAAATATCAAAGCTAAAAATCTCTTGGCTACTCACAAGATTAGGAACAAGGAAAAGCACATAAAACAAATTATAGACTTTGAACACCACAGATTAACAAACCGTTCCAGAAGTATTCCTGAGACAAGCAACTACAAAGACATTTTAATGCAAATACACAAGAATACATATAAATTATATTGCATACGAAGTTGTGTAACTTTCAGAAAGGTGAACGTGAGTAGCTGTTAAACTGGTTGACTATATGAAGCTATGTGAGTAACCTACAAACATTTCATTAACTATATCAAGAAAACTGCATGCATTATAAACAAGTACAGCTCCATTTGTCCATCAAAGCTCTTGTCTATTATTTAACTATTAGGAAATTTAATTTGGATACAGATTTTTGCACCCTGCCTCCTTTTTTTGTGTGTGTGTTCAGGTAGCACAAAAGAAAGTGCAGAAAGAAACAATGCTTGTTAAAGCATCACAACATTCTATCAGAGCACAGAATGAAGAGCTGTTTGCACTGAAAATTTTTATGGCAATTCAGTCTTAGCTTTTTTCCCCAAACTCAGGATGAAAAGTGGCCTTCTAGTATATAAACTTAAGGAAGTGATTCCCTTTTTTTTTAGTTTTCAGGGGTTTTTTGTCAGTTCACAGTTCCACTATCAAACATGTAACTAGAGAGGGCTGGCATTTTTTGTACAACAATGTTTTCTTTTGAACTTCAAGGACTTCATCACTGTTTTCAGAGGAACTTGACTGGGGGGGGGTTACATGCAAGAAGTAAATTCTCTAATTTTCTGCCTGCTAACCATTACACAAAAGTTATTTACACGACAATAATGCCCTGAAAAGAATTTACTCCATCAATAATTCTCAGTTCTTTGAGTTTTTCTCAAACCATTCCAAATAACACAGATATCTACATTATCACAGACAGTAATAGTCCCTTACCTTGTCTTGGCTATGAAGAATAAATTTATCCTAAAAAGGCATAATCTAGCAAAATAGCAAACATGAATGGCTGCACATCACATACTTAAACTGCACACTTACTCAAAACACATTGCTAAACTGGAATCTGTTTCATCTGCAAAGACTTACTTCTTTTCAACTGCAAATACTTATCTTGCATGTTTGTGAAATTTAGGAACATTACACATTTTTGAGACTGCAGCAGTAAGACAAAAATGTTCTTGGAACTTAAGACGTTAAAAATTTGTAGCACCTCATATTTGCGTATTTAATTATAACTATGCCAACAGAAATGTTGCTTATGGATGTTATTCAGTCTTAACACAAAACACGTCAGCTGTTTCAGAGACTTAAAAGTCCAGACTATGAACAGTCTTAGTTATTGGAAAACTGCCCTTTCTCCCTGGTCTATTTATTAATCCATACTCTTTGCTATATTACGGCAGTTCTTTGACAAGAAGGGTCCATAGGTTCACATAGCAAGACCGGTAATTAGAAGGGTATTATACAAGAGAACAGTAATTGTAGATTTAATTCTCATGAAAACAGCAGCCTAGGAATGGCTTTTCTAGATTTTGGCAATTGTTCTAGCCACCATGGTAAACATTTCCACAATACTTCTTTCAGTCTTCTTCAACAGTTCCTAAGAAAAGCCATAAAACACATAATAAAAAGACAGATTTTACTGATTTCTAATGCTTGTCAAAGTTTCTTAAATTTACTGAATCTGCAAGTCTTTATTAAAAATATACTGCCATGCCATTTTTTACCTCATGTAACTATTTGTAATTTCATCATTACTTTCTGCGCAAATTCAGCAATTTTAACAACCGTGCTTTTCTGCCTTCGTACTAGGAATCAGTCTTTTCCTGTAATTAAATCTATTCGCAATTTATTTGCTAGTCTGTATTCCACACTCTGACCACATAACTAAGTAAATGTACCAGTTTAAATGTCCTTATTTATGCAGTAAATCAATCAAACCCACAAAAATTAACTAATTCTTGAACACTTTATCAGATGGATCAAACATTCATGAAAAAAGTAAGAATGGAATAAAAAAAAAATCTGATGAAGAGAATCCTCCTGGGATTCTGCACACTAGGAACATAAATTCTTGAAGTTTTAAGTGGAAGGGGAAAAAGTACTTGGGAGCAAGTACTTTATCTCAAAATGTTACCAGAAATCAGTTTGCAAGAAGGAATGCAATCTGATCTTCATAAAAACAATCAAAAATATCCGTATGCTTTGAATAAACACAAACCTATCCAGACTGAAACTAAAATAATAATGACTAATTTTACATTTTTTCATCACCTAACAATATGCAGTTATACAGCTTAAAGCATCTCTGTGCATTCTGAGAATGTAGCTAAGTACAAATTTAGAGATCATGATAAAGAGGTAACGTATCGATTTAGCTGTCTAGAGTTGTAAAGGCTACACATCTATACCAGTAAAATCAACAGTGCTGTGAGCATTCCTGTGCATGGAAATTAACTGCCTGAACCACTGAACTGTTAGAAAAGCGCCCAAAACAACTTCTGTCCACGTCAATTTGCATTCTTTCAAGCAATTTAAAGGCACCGTTCAGAAGCTATCCTTTGTAAGAGGACCATTCCCAGAAGTAAATTTGGATATAGCTATCCTGGTTTGGGGCTAGGAGTATGGACATGAGCCATTTTGTGTTAGCCTCAGGCACACTTAATTCACTAATATAGATATAGCCAGAGAAACACTGAATGCTACACAGATGGCCTCTGGCTTAACACTAATTCTGATAAACCATGAGGAAAAGCGGAACAACAGATGAAGTGTCACTCCGTCGGAAGGGATTTTAAAATTACCAGCAACATAATAATCACAAAGAATTTATAAGCATTTTCTTTTTGCTTTTTATAACTGCAATGTAAAGTCATTAGAACATATACAAAGAAGAAAGAGAACAAACAGGCATGATGAATACGGATAAAGCCCAAAGATCAGATTTCCTGTTGGGAAATACCCATCTCAGGCATTGAAGATAATCATTGCAAATTGCTTTAGAGGCAGAAGGAAGAGAATTTTTCAATATTAGAAGGGAAAAAAAAAAAACCCAGCATCTCTACTTTTATCTAAAAAATTACTCAGTGAGAATGCTGTTGTGAAATACATAATAAAACCACTCAAACTCTAAGGTTATATAAAACTGACATACAGATACTAAAAACGTGTTGAGCATACTTAGAAGAGAAACTACATTCTTCTACAGAAAGGCTAAAAAACCTACCACAGTATCAACAGTATTCAGGTATTAAGTATCATAAAACGTCTGGAGTGTATATAGCCCCTGCTGGTGGTCTGTGGTTCAGAGGAGATAAAACCTGATCCTCTACTGTGCACCGACCAGCCTTTTCAAATCCTGCGTAAACCCACTAAAGCTTATTGTATTGCCAATGTTTTGAATGGAAATAATTTGTGGGCAGGTAAGTGCTCTGCAATTAACATACTGTGTACCTTTTCAAGAGGCAAAGAATAGGGACTTTTAAGACTGAAAAAAGGTCATTATGGAAAACCAACAAAGTCACATGGTTTCTGTATTAAGCAATCTATAAGAAAGTAAACAAACATTTTCCTAGATAATCGTCCAGATGTTTTCTTTCTTACCTCAGGGCCTTCTATACTGTGCATAAATTCTGAATAGTTCTAAAGGCTGTCATCAGGTTGGACAGGGCTTTGAGCAACTTGATCCAGTGAAAGATGTCCCTCACCATGGTAAGGGGGCGGGGTGCGTACACACCACAGACTGTGTATCTTTCAACTCTAACCATTTAACGATTCTGTATTATTCCAGCATATAATGACTAGATTTGTTACTTACACTTTCTTCACCCTTCCATTTGGCTTCCTGTAAAATATCTGATTAAAACAACTAGGTTTTTGAAAACCTAACTACCAATTTACAACAGCATACTTCCACAGAAAAAGGCACATTTCTTAAGTTTCCAGCTAAGACCAGGCTACCTCAGTGTCACATAAACTCTGGACACATTTTAAGATTCTTCTTCAGGCCAGTGAAATCTTCTACCATGACCCAGAGCTCATTTCCACAAAGAGCAAACCTTCTCAGAAATAAATTTCAAACAGAAAATTAAAAATAAATCTTCAGTATTTTCTGTTCACATGTAACAGTCATGATTTGCAACAGCTGGGGAGAAGAGTAAGTCCTTAAGTAGCATAAAAAGCATTAAGCCAGCGATAACATCCAACCCCCTGGGAAGACCATGACAGAAGGAACAAACCACATACAACACTTTCTTTGAGAACTACCGTAAGGTGATCACAGCTCACTATGATACCACTACTACTAGAATTCATAAAAATGGAAGTTCTTTGGGATTCTTTTCAAGAAAACTTACTAAGACACCTCTTAAATATTCAACCTTTTAAATAAGTTTCTGTCTACTACTATGAGAATCTTTAACCTGTCCAGCAACAAAAGAAATTATAGGGGCTAAAAGTACTTTTCTTCCTGTGTTCTTCCCCCCACCCCTTCTAAGAACCTCTCTCTTCACATGTTCCCTTCTATTAACATTCAGTTCCACTTAAACCACCCCATTTTTCATTTATTTTTCTCCCTTTGAAAAAGAGATTCAGTAGAAGAGCCTAGAGTAGCAGATATTTTAAGCAGCTGCAGTACGGCATGGCCACTGTTCTTGTCATTTTCAGAATAATATGAACACTTACACTCAAATCAGCTCAGGTCTTCCTCATTTCTAGCCCCTGAAATTCAAAAAACTTACATGCGAAAAAATTTTATAGCTCTGCCTGTTTGAAGACTCAGGAATACAAAACGTGAGTTACATTTTTAATTCCTGTAATAAAAATCAAGTTCTGAAGGAACTGATTTAGTTTCCCTTCTGTTCCAAGGGTTAATGACAGTGTCTGTGTGTGTAAAATCCAGAATACTGCAAAGTGAAAATGCACAGGAATTGTGATCAAATCAATACAGGTATTTTAGGTTTTCATTTAACCAAATTAAGAAAATTAAAACTTGGTTTTCCTTTTATAATTAGGAAGAAAAAAAAAAAAAAGGTGCCCTAAGACATGTGGTCAGATTTTCAGATCTTCAGAGGTCTGTATGGCCCCAAACAAGTAGATGTTACTTAGCATCTCTCTGCATCATTACATACCTTTGAAAATAAATACTCTCACAACAAGAAACAATCCATAACTTCATCAACTACATTTCATACTTATCTAACTTAACAAATTAATTTTTAACCCAGAACATGTTCAGATAAAACTTTTTAACATATCCAGTATATTTAAGGTACTTTTTATTTAATCCACAAATTCTAATTTCCATCCAAATACAGTCTGATTGAAAACATGAATAGAAATAAGCAAATTTTCTAGTAAATAAGAAATTCCTTCCAATATTTTCTAAAATAAAACATTGTCTCTACCATTAAAAAAAGAAAAAAAAAAAGTAGGAGTGTGGTTATTGCACCACCTAGCTGCTCAAATAACTATGCTGATATACTGTATCCTTCCCACTGAAAAAAAAAAAAAAAAAGACCACATTCCAGCATACAATTGGTACAGAAACTACTGGAGCAATTGCAGAAGGCGCTAACCTTTCCTGGAAATGAGCCTACCCAAACCTCTGCCAAGTAAATCCATTTCTGCTTCAGTGAAAAAATCAGTCGGGTTACTTCAATCACCGATTTCAAGCTGACTCTGCCTTCAGAAGAACAGGAAATGCTCCCAATAAACTACTCACCAACCTCTGCTACAACAGTTGAATCCAGCCAAAGTCTGCAGCAAACATCTGAGAGCAGTGAAGTTTTAAACTGTTAAATACTGTTTCAAGAAGTTATCTAACACTTGAAATAAACTGGCTGATGTTGTACTATTGTCAACATATTTACAAATATGTAGGCCATAGAGGGAGCAGTACCCACCAGCTGATGAGGGACAAGGGTCAGTCGGGACACACTGAATTGCTGATGTCAGATCCCAAAGTAGTTTAACATTTTTCTTAACAGTCTCAAAACCATGTCTTACACAAGCTGTGCTGCATTAAGCTTGACCAATACAAATATAGAGCCCATATCCAGTTCTCTCACCACTTGTGCAAGCTGCCCTCTGTCTTCACCACCAAATATGCAACTGAGTTTGTTTGGTAGTTTTGGGGGGGTTGTTTTGTTGGTTTGATTTGTTTGCTTTTGTTGGGTTTTTTTAAACAGACCAAAGGCTCTAATTCATGCACCTAATAATCTGAACATTTATTCTGGGTAGCTTCCTTTGGGAAAGATATGGAACATATTATTAAACTTAAAGTTTTAAGCTCTTGGGAGCAGGGGAATACCAGGTGATACCAGATACAAAGAACTTACAGAAGATAGACAAGGAACTAGCTACGTGTTGGAGCAACAAGCGTTTACCACACATGGATGATCTAAAAACAACATGTTGTGGCCACTACCAGGAAGAAATTATTTTTAAAAATGAAATAAAGTAATTTTAGAACTGCATGTATCAAGTTACATCTTATCAACATAATCTCACTCTTTTGAGATTATCATGCTATAGAAGAACACAAAAAGAATTTGAAAAGAGAAAAAAGAAACCAAAGAAAGGAATTTAAGACTGCAAAAAGCAGTGAGATACTGCGGAAGGAGGACCCTGATTTAGGAGTTAAAACAAAGACTGGGAGAACTCTATACTCTAATGTACTAGGCTCATAACCAGGGTGAAAGAATACCAGGAAAAAAAATCAAAATTAGATTTTCTAAAGTCAGAAAATAAATTAACAAATTATAGCAAATCACATGCCAGCCAAAGAGCATAGGACAAGGCTGGCCTCGGGAACAAGCACACACAGTGGCAGGGAAAGGAGGCCTCCCTGGCTGTCAGAGCTCGTGTATGGTTTGGCTGCAGTGTGCTCACAGCAGCTGACCCTGTCAGAAAGCACAGAGAGAACTTTCAGCATGGTGCAGATTAAGAAGAGATGAAGGAGAAAGTGAAACAACACTCACTTTCATGAGAAACAAGGAAATATTACAAATTGTAAAAGATGACAGAGAGGAATCTAGAGAAAAAAGCTTGCCCATTTCTTTTTCAGCTGCTTAAAGTTACTATAATGGCGTAATAAAATTGTCAGATGAAGGTAAGCACCACGTTCCTGGTTTCCTTCTCCAGCCCTGTTAAATGACTGCTCTCTAAACATTAAAAACTAGTTCCATTTCACTATAAAAACTGTGAAGAGAGGGAAAAGAAAAACTAAAGAGTAAAACAGCAGTCATATTAGAACCATGCTTTGGCATAGGCCAGCTGACTTCTCATACATGATTTTCCTTTTAAGTGACATCTGTATAAAAGAGGATGATATAAAGTGATGTACATAGGGCCTAAAAGAGCTACATACTGCTCGAGTGGCTTATTGGACATAAATCTACACAATCAAAACATCTAATCAAAATGAGGCTCCAAATCTTTACAATTTGGGAAAGCTACTAAACAGACTGATGGCAAAAACTGAAGTTCACAATGATTCCAAGCAGCTTTTAATAAACATCATGTCCTTCTAGACTATCAAATTTCGCAATATCAACAGTATATAGCTTTACAAGTACCTTTTCAGCAATAGTGTCCTTATAAGCAGTTGCTCATCCTTCCCAGCATTTCTGCCCAGTCCTGCATTCTCCCTGCATAGTCTCCTGCCACATGGTATCGTAAGAATTTACACAGAGAACATGTTTAAGCTAAGAAATTTCTTAGTTATTTAAAATAATTACTAGAGAGCAATAGAACATCTGTCAGGATATTCCCTCTATACTTCCTTCTACTCCAGAAAAGGCGAGAGGGAGGGCCAAAGGATTTCTGGAAACCTTCCTTCAGCTTCCTGTCTATGATTTCAATCTTGTATTACCCTTGAGATGTTACTTTAAGTAAAATAACTGAAAAGTTTGAAGTGTAAACATGATGAAAAGATATCACTTCATTTCAGGTTTGCAACTACTGACTGAAATTAGGAAGCGATTAAAGTCAACTTCAGCAATTTCATGATGCAACAGAAAACCCTATTATAGCAGTGATTACATCATCCCTGCACTGTTGCTGCCTATGGGATGAGAGCATGAGCAGTCCGAAACAGTACATAAAGAAGCCTATAACTGCAGTTATTTTATTTTTAGCCACGTATACATCAAAGTGATGTAACATTATGAAATACTGATATCCATTTAAAAAAAAAAAATCAGTGAATATCAGAAAGGCAGATTTCAGTTGCTATTTTATGAAGATATCACTGAAACAACTTAAATTTTGTGAGAAAAAAACATGTTAAAGGAAACAAAAAGAATATACTTTTGACTAACAACAAAAAAAGATGTAAAATACGGTATGCTATTGTAACATACTGTTAAATGCAATTACAAGAGTGCTTCAAATTTGTTTGACCTCACACTGGGTAGGATCAAAAAAAAGCCTGTGACTAACAGCCTGCAGCTAATCTAGTAACAAGGGACTATGGCTAGCTAATTAGCCTTTTCAAGAACAAAAAGATAAGGAACAACTTGCATTCTGTAAAAAGTTTTAATTACAAGCATGCCATAGAATGCAGTCTCTACCATGAAGGTAAATTGAAGAAGTAATTTCAGTGTCATCCACATTTCTCCAAAGCGTCTAACTTCTTTTTACTACCAGGTCCCTATTCCAAGAAATCAGTGGAAAAATAAGAAGGACTATCCCTACCATAACTGTAACTTCCCCATGTTAGAAAGCCAACAATTTCAGATTTGTCTATGCTACAACCAGATTGGCCCTTTCATAATTAGGGTTTTAAACTGCAATGTTTAGCAGGCATCAAGTTGTGCTACAGTGTTAGGCACATTGACCTAAACACAGGAAAGTATGTTTGTCAGATATTGACCTGAGTTTTAGCTTTAGACTGAGCAAACTAACATAAGGTGCTGACAGACATGCAGCTGCAGATAAAAATCAGACAACTGAAGCCATCACCACCCAGCCACCTGCCCCTCCCTGCTGATAAATGTGGCTGTTCCCAACTGAAAGCATCTGATGCACCCCTGAACCAGCTCATGAATCACTGATGTTCTCAGTTGTGTATACAAGGAAGCAGAGACAATTTCACTTGAAAATAATTAGATTGCTCAAGAGCTTATTTATATGCACATCTGACATCACCATTTGCAAAGTAGGGTAAACATAACATAATACCTCATAACACTAACAGCTTCAGCCAGATTTCTGTCTATTACTGTGTGGCTGCCAGAACCAATAGTCTCCAAAATCAGCTCAGAACAGGCCCTACCAGTACTCATTCAAACACTATGCAAGTAACACAGTTTGGGTTTATGCAGATTACACACGTTACACCATACATTTGTTATGTGACCTTGTAGGCTAGTTATTACAACTTTAAAAATTGTATGAACAAACATAAAGCTCCCTCAAAAAATATCAGCTGCATAGAGAGTGTGGCCAGCTTGCCTTCTCCAGCTCCGTCACCTATTCACCCCATGGAGTCAGGAAACAATAGATACAGCTGTAGTTTCTTACAAAGTTCCTTCCTTGAGCCAGAGGTTTTTCCACACAAGAGGTGCCACAGCCCTGCAGGGATGTCTGTACTTCTGCTGCAGAGTCACCACCTCCGTTCAATCAGCCAGGCTGCCCACACAGTAATTAAACTATACAGATGTGAAGGCAAAACATGAGATAATTCGGCACAGGCCTCCTCTGTATCAACAAATTCAGGCGGGGGGCAAGGCATGAGCTTGTATTTTCCACCTTATTGTGCCTGCACAACCTGTACAAAGGGTTGCATCAGCAACCTACAGAGTAATTCACATTGGACTATGGCACAGACAAGAGAGGGAGGAGTAGGAAGGCGAGTCATCCAACTTATAAAAGCACAATTAGGATCCAATCTAGATTTAACCCATAACTTTGTCAAATAACTTTAGTGTGACATGCTTTTGTTATCACTGAGGGGTAGTGAGTTGTTTTTGGTTTGTTTTTCTTTTTAATTGCCACAGCCACAATAATAGATCCACTGAGTGCATGTTATTTTAAAAAAATAATTTATGACCATACGTTTATTCCCATTTACTCGTTTCATGGGGCCTTAGAAGGCTTAACTTCTAAACTTAAACTGTGTTAATACAATACAGCCAGCAAACACACAACTGAAAGACGGCAGAAATTTAAATACTACTTAAAAATAAGTCAATTTAGCTACGTCTCGTCTTTAAACTGCTCTAAAAATACTGAATACAAATAAATTTGGACTCAAGTAAAGGATTTAGACCTCAGGCCTTCCTTTAATGACATGGAAACCTTTAACTGGGTTTTCTAATGTCTCAGTATTTTAAGATATATCCCTTATATAGATTGGCTTCATTAACTAAACCCAAACCAAAATAAAAACCCAAACACAGCCTAGGAATCTACAGCTGTCACACAAATTAGTAGACAGAGTTAAAATAAAAGCTGTAACTCAATTTACTAACTAGTCTTTAAAAAACAAAAAGAAACTAACAAGAAAACACTGTTTTATCTTCAATACACTGTTACCTTGGCTCATTTATTACTGAAAGCCAAAAATACATCAAAATCATGCATTCTCCCTAGCGAAAAGGTATTTAAGGTATCAGTAGTTGTTAAAGCTTGTCAAAGCTTGTCACCTACTACACTTATAAAAATCCCAAACTCTCACAATCATAGTTTCAAACAAACAGTTCATTACAAACATGGTCAATTTATTTGATTAAACAATCAAAAAGCAAACATTTCCTTAATTAGCTGTTCAATGTTAAAAAAGAGTCTTGATCATCTTTGGAGTTCAAGCATAAATAAAAACCCTGTGTGCAGAAATTCGTATCAACAAAACACTTTTTCTCCCCCTCACTTTTCTTTTTTCCTTACTAAGACTGAAGAATGTGGTTGATAGCAAAAGGAGTAGGTATAACTGTAGCTGCTATATTGATACTTTCCCCTGGCAAAGCATTACTGCTCCCTCTGGTATCCGTTTGACCCCCGTGCCAAGCTCTTTCCACACACAGAAGTGGCAGAAAACATTTTGGAAAGTGCATAGGTGTGTATAACGTGCATATAGAGAGATTTCTTTGCAGTACAGTGACTGAAGCAGCTGAGTTTGGGGTCAGGAGGGCACTGAAGCT
>JAYRBT010000042.1:29812804-29857850 GCA_036023395.1 Myiotriccus ornatus | reverse complement strand
ACAGAGGCAACAGGTGAAAATACTTATAATGTTACAGCACCTAACACAACCTTAGCTCTTTATCTAATATCTGGTATATATTTTTTACTATTATGTATAATAGCAAGCAGTTGAGCATAATCACAAGCTAAACTCTTAATGGTACTGTACAAAAAATTTCAATGTGTTTGGCTGTATCTAAAGTTTGAAGAATTTATCTCATCCATTACTAAATTCATTCATGTTTGAAAGAAAGATTACATTTCTCAATCCAATTCTTCATTCATTTCAATTCAAACTAATTAATGAGTTTTACTTACAAAAATTTCAGCAGTTTCGTTATATACTCAGAAAGTAATGTATTCTGCAAAGGACAGGCTGCATTCACCACTCAAAACAAATACAAAAGTCCTGCTTCCAGTGAAAAGCTAAAGAGAATTTGTGCTACTGAGTCATAATGAAGGCCAACTACTTATGAGGTGTGTTACACTTCAGGATGTTACTCTTTATGCTACACTGAAATGAAAAGAAGCCATTAAAAAAGTCGATGTAAAAACTGGGATTTTTCAAAGCATTCAGTATTCCAGTGCTGCATCAGAAACAGCAGGGGGTAGTATTTCAGTGCTTTTAAACCCATGTACGAGTTTCACCCTGCATTTTCCCTTGTTACAGGTTACCCTTAAATCCCTCACCTACCTTCCTTTATTGCTTAACTTCTTCAGGCTGCACTCCTGCCAGGCAGAGTTGTCAGCCCTCTTCCGAGCTGGCTAGCACAAGTCCTGCTCCAGGTAACCTGGTGACCACCTGGCTGCTCTTTTCTGCTCCCTCTGCCCTACAGATTTTACTAGACTTTTATTTCACACTATTGTGGAAATCTAATCTGTGCCTACTAAGAGGTCACCTCACACTGCTAATTTTTATCTTCCTACAAATGACATGACTCACAATCAGTTTAAATTGAAAATTAAAATACTAACTTGTACAGCACAAGTGTGTCCAACATTTCATGGACTAAAAGAAGATTCCTACTATGAGTTTATAGTCCAAACACATCAGAACAGCATCTAGCACAATGCAGAATATAGTAATTTTGTGCATGTCATTTGTAAAAAATGTTTCTCGAAAACAGCAGAGCTACTTGAACTTTTCCAAACTGAGATGATACTGTCCTACCTAGGGTGCAAATTTAGACCACCAAACATTTAGTTTTATCTAAACCGAGCTATGTTCTCCAACATCAACAAGTCATATTAAATATTCCTCCAGTGAGCCTGATTTTATGAAGTGAAATACCCAGCAACTGAGATTATGTGTTTAGATTGCAAATATAGGTAGGCTACAAACACTTTATAGGAAAAATCTTTTTTTTGTTGAAGTTTTAGATGTGTTTCTTATTTTATTTTCTTATGCCTCCATATTTTATTTTTCTTTTTCAGAGTTCATCTCGATACCCACCCCCTACATCCCCTGCCCTCAAATCCAAACTTGCTATGGATTGCCACAATTGTAGAAAGCTATTATTTTTCCAAATGTCCTGTGTGCAATTTTAGCATACATTATCTCACAAATTGCCATAAATAAGACCCAGTACTGTCTTTAATTCAATTACAGCGCTGGTTCCCAGTTCTCCAATCTGAGAAACAGGACATGTTTATTTTCCTCCTTGTGTATCACATTTTATTTGTATTAGCTCACAGTAATTTTAAGGATTTCTTCCATAAAATACAGCAAAAATTTTGTGTGAAATATATGAATATTGTTTCAAGCCAATTGGCTGTAGGATGTCCCTCCAATGTTGCCATTTGTTGGCAACATCAAGAAAGCAAAATAGACTGAGTTTAGGAAAAAAACCTTCAGCTTCAAAATTTAAAGCTGAAAACTTAAGAGTTGCAACAAAATATCCATTTTGTAGCCTTAATTCTCTAACCAATATTGCATTTATCACGTAAAAGTACAACAAAAGAACCTTCTCAAAGTAACTTTGTGATTACCCTAAATCACCATTATCATGTATTATAATAAAGGGTGAGCAAACTCTGATTCCCCTGTAGGTTACCACATTGTGGAGATGCACCTTGACAAACAAATGAAAGTTAGTGCAAAATTATTTTATTTATGGTTACAGTGGATACAAAAGAATATTTACTGGGAAAAATTCACACTAACAGAGATATTATATGCTGAAGCTATTATTTAGTCCTCCCATTTGATCCCAGCTATCCTATTGAGAAATTCCAGTGATGCAAGGATGCCATATGCCTTCTCACTGTAGCTGTTTCCATTCTCAAGATATAACTGTTAATTTTTACTGATTTAAGCAAACAATGACCCTAAACAATCCGTCCCTACCATCTTCCACATCTAAATAGAATAAATGGACTGAAAACTACTTTTATCTACAGATCTTTCAGTTCAGTCAGCAACCCAGTTTGAATAGCCAATGACCAATGTTAACAAACAGCAAGTTACAGGAATCCATTACCAGAAGAACACAACTACACTTCTTAAGTCAGAAGGGAACCATATTTTTAGAGGGCAGCTAAATTGTTATCTGCACTGTAGTAGCTGGCACACTGTGAAAATGAAATATTTATCAGCATTTACCTCCATGATTTCCTCATGATCAATTTACAATATTGTCAAAAGAAGGAAAACTTCTTTTGACAATACAAAACAAAGCAAAATGAGTCCCACTCATGGCACACACGATTGCTGACTACCACAACGATGACACAAACCTGATAAATATTTTCACATAATATCAGGTATAATCTTCTAAGCACAGAATAACAGGGTTTAAAGAAACCCCTGAAGGTGACCTCATCTACTGCCTGCTCAAAGCAGAGTTAACTTCAGCAGTCTCTGCAGAGTAAAATTTTGTCAGTCTCCAAGGAGAGATGTTTCTCAGCCTTTCCCATTCACTCCAAGCACCAATACCGAAATAGAAGTAGGTAGCTGTATGCATTTCTACCACTACGTATCTGAAAAATAGGTACCTGCAACAAAAAAAAGTATTAAATTCCTTTTCAGGAAATTAGATGGCTTTTCAGGCACATTAGACTGGAATACTTTTCAGTTTTTCAAAAATAAATTTGAAACAAGCCAACAAGGTCAACAAAGAACATAACCTGCTTTTGTTTATCAGCTTATTTCTAATAATTTTCATGAGAATCTACAAATCAGCACATCAGTTTCAAGAAGAAGGTGAAAAAAGGCAAAAGATATATGTAAAATTAAAAGGGAAAATGCCTCTACTTCTACCTATGCTGTTCATATTTTCAAGAGAAACGCAAGTTCTACGACTGCACTAATGCAAGTTTTACTACTGCATTATTTTCTCAGACAATTGGCAACAAATAAGAATACCACATCTTTGACAGAAGAGATCGCTTTTCTTACTTGGTTCAAAATAATCTTTTCCTCTTTTATTTTTTTCTATTCTAGTCTAGTCCCCAACAAAGCATAATTCCTTCTTCCTGCTCAGGGATATAATTATGTCCTCATTAGTTCTGAAATGTAGTACAGTAGGAATATGTTGATTTTTTGGCAGCATAGGCATACTAAATAAGAATAACCAGATGCTGCTTACATCACTTTCAGATATAGACAAATGAAAAGCAAAACAAAAACCAATGCACAGGTGTTCATGAAAGCAATAAATTTTGAGTACCCCCACTATCTGGCTCTCTGTTACAGGGGTATTCTACTTTGGGTCCTGAAAGGAACATCGTGTGTTCACAGCTCACAGCTATTTCACGCACTCAGATGTACATACCAAATACAAATTATGCAGGTAAAACTCTGTAACCATCTGGTCACCTAAAGCATTTCATATAAATTGTAAGTGACCTATTAATTGGTACACAGAGTGTTTCCCAGCTTGTATTTGCTTCTTCCTTCTTGCTGTCTTTTGATTGAAAGTTCAGGATGGCAGTTTCCAGAACTCCCTGATATGTTGTTCTTTTGTTTGCACACCAACAGGTGCAGGAACAGCCATTAAGTAGGCTGGTGCTAAGAAGTGCACAATAGCGTAACTGCTCGGTTATGCTCTAGAAATCAATGGAATTACCAAGGAGAAAAAGAAATAAACCGAAGTTCACATGAAAAATGAGTTATCACTCGCAGGAGTGCCCAGTTATAACTAAAAATGACACTTTCATTTTCAGCTTTCTTCCAGTTTATGACTTACTAAAACAATTATCACTTCCTGCTTTGGGACTGAAACTGTTCCTGGTCCTCCTCATTTCAGAAGGTTTGTCTGTTTGTTTGTGGTTCTTCTGGACAGAAAGGGCAGATCAAGGAAATGTATTACTGTAGTATTTTAAAATGGTATTCCGTGTTCTTTGCTCTCTGGGCTCTTTAAATACTGAGTTCTCAATTACAATCTTCCCGGAAGCAAAAATCTGCTTTCATGAATGTATTCTTAAGGAAAAAAAAACAAACAAAAAACTGGGTGAGAAAGTACAGACTTAGGATTTCAGTTTAAAAGTGACAAACAAACCAACCCAAACAAACCAAACTTCATCACATACAATTCACTCACTACTTTCTTGACAGAAGTACAAAGTGCAACTAGTGAGATAAGTAAATGAGAACATATAAATAACCCTTGATTAGACTGTTTTTAATATTGTCGTATTAAGAATAATTGACATTTGAATACATACTGACAACCTGAATACTCACAATTTCATTTGTCTGAGGTCTATGCTCACCACTAACTTACATAACTTGAAAAGCAAACAGTTTAATACATTAAATCAATTGTGTGCACTAGAAAGCTCATCTCAAATATCCATGTATTTGGAACAGAGACCTGAAATACAAGGGCTATACAGATAGCCCTGGAATGACCTCCAGGATGATTCCATGTATGGCCTCCTGGTTCAAATCTTGTTTTCTTTGCTTATTTAATTCAAGCTTATTTAATTCTTTATTTGGAAGAAATTTATGGCTTGTCTTTACAATACTCTGGACAATGAGAACCTGATCTAATTCAGAACTTTGTAAGTGGTAAAATGATCATTACCAGAAGGTGTATCTCTAGCACTATGTACTTTCAGAAAGAATGCTGTATTTTCAGTCCTAACCAGCAGATTTGACATTAAAAAGACTTAGTGAGCAGCAGTACAGGTATATGTGTACAAATAACCCAAAGGGAAGTCTCAGTCACCTCTGCAGCTACCTAAGGATGAAAAGGAAGACCCTGACTTCCACTACCTGCCTGCTTCCCAGACTTGACAGGAGCCATCTGGCCCTCTCCAATCGCTTGCAGTTGCTGCCCGCTTGAAATAAAAGCATCTAGAAGAGCAAGGGTGAAGGACACAATGTGCAAATGCAGAGGAGAGTCTTGTACCATTGCCTTTACAACCAAGTAGCTCACTACTATAAGCCGATACTTTTAAAAATATAGCATGTACTAAACATCAGATAAACCAAGCAGTATCTAAGTATTGGCTCAAAAAGACAAATTATACACTCAGAGCCAAATGTTACAAATTTGCCAGCATATCAGATATCAAATCTCTATTTTTCCAGAAAGCCTGATCCAACTCCTATGAAAATTACTAGAACTTATTTTAACTGTCTTTGACTCTAGTTCACAAGAAAATTATGGAACCAAGAATATAAGACCAAGACCTTCAACCTTATGTCCAAGGGGAAAAAAAAAAAAGATTGCTAACAGCAAACAGCAGTGTAACACTCTCCACTACTCACTTAAAATGAGTGAGCATTTTGATGTTTGAGCACATTTTCCAGGCAAAAGCAAGCACATAAAAATTACAAGTAACTATAATAAAAATACCAAAATATAGACGACAGAAGAAACTGTTAGTTATTCATTAGTCTACATTTTTACAGTGAGTTAGGAAAAACACATATAATAGTAATTTCTGCCTATTACTGCGGTAAAATTAACTTTTCCTCTTCTAATTCTGTCCAAATAAATGTCTAGTCAAATAACATAAGCTCTGATCCTGATTCACTTCCAGGTATTTTCTCCAGTGTTGTCCTTATTGACAAATACCTGCAACTTCCTAGATGGTTTTGCATTTTCTAGAGATTACTACAGCATAACTTATTCCCTCTATATTACCATACCTTTTTAGTGAAGCAATGTAACTATCTTCCCCTACAAACATACTAACAAACACTGAAAGCCATGACAAAACACAGGTAGCAGAGCCCTGTAGCAGTCTGCTACAACAGATCTGGTAACACCTTGTCTCTTGAGCCCAAGGGACACAGGAGTTGCAGTGGGGATTAGTAAAAGAAATAAACAATGGTTATTATAAATGTTTAAAGATTAAGGCAGTGAGCACTCTTTCATCATGTATAGTCTATTACTGAACCACCATAATTAATAATGAATTTACCTATAATGCTATTCAATATACTTTAACATGTTTCAAAAAAGTAAAATCAAAAGAGTGTGACTTATTCCTAAATCAACATCTCATCTAAGCCAGTAGGCAGCCTATTCCCTCTCGAATGCAACACGCTTTGAGACTGCACGTTCGGATATACAGTTCATACACAGTGTGAAATATCTTTTAAAAACAGTATTTGATTAAAAAGACAAAAACTACTAGAGGCAGTCACATCCTGTAAAAGCTTGAATGGTTGTAAATGATATACAGCGTCATAGGCCAAGAGTCTGTCATTCATTTCTTCACAGAACTGACCCTTTTTTGTTTTAAGCAAAGTATTTGTTAGATAGTATCCTTCAAAAAATTTTTATCCATTTGTGGAAGCTGAAGTACCCAAAAAAGAGCTGTAAACACTAATCTACAAATACATGACAAACGCAAATGTTTTCATTACTGGCACACTACTCCAATGTCAGCATACTCAGTATTCCCAGTTCAAAACCCTGAAACTTCACTGACCTCCTTGCAAAGGACCGAACAGTTTGAAAACACCACGGTATGTATGACAAGAAGTGCTATGAAACATTTTACCAGCACCACTGAGGTACTAAAGCAGAAACCTGCACAGATCAAAAGATAGACAGACTAACAGATTTTTCAGTATATTTGTCAATTTATACATACCTAGGCAGATGGAACAACACTAGTCAGAGTTACGTATGTATGCAGTAATGAACCATAACAGGTATTAGTTTGGTTGATACTGAAAGTACAAATAAGACATGTATACAGCCATTATTTTAGCTCTAAGAAAATGTGACATTAAATAAGGGAAACTAACCTTAAAAAATGGATACAAACCTAACAGCATTGCTTGAAACATAAATGGAAGCTTCAAAAATAATGATGCCACTTAAGAGTTTACATGCAGTATTCCTCACAGGATCTAAATGGTCTAACAGCTTACCTGTCCAAAACTTGAACCAGTCTACCGGTCTATCTGTCAGATTTGGGAACAGCCCAAACATCTATCTAGAGGACAAATCCCAAAGTACTATTTTCAGTCTGAATGCTTTACCCGCCATATGCTCTAAAGCTTCTTTTCTGAATCTGACTTCCACTTCAGAGAAAGAAAAGAAAGTCATTAATTCTTATACATACAACATTATAGAGACAGATCATGTGGATCATGTGTTCGTTCTAACTCTCAGGAAAAAATGTTAACTTTTCAGATGCACTGTATGCTTTTTCTTGAATGTTTAGAGTGATCATTGGTAAATGGCTGTGATAGTAATGCTGTAGTCACTTATTTTCTTACTAATGCAACATTCCATTTTTTTGCAACTGTCACTTACAACAAGTGATTTTTGCTTATTAAATATTTTGAATTAAGATACTCTTTAATGAATCAAATTAAAAAGTGATTAGAAAATAAAACATTCACTTCTTAATCATAAGTGTAACTAGCCACAACTTCCATTAAAACTAGCATAAACCACGATATAAAGTTAAGAGACTAGGTTACAGATGCTGCAGCAATACTATAACATTCACTAGATTAAAGTTTCGGTCTTCTACAGACTGTTTTTTTCCCTTTTAATACTGTCCACATTTAAATGAAACCTGTAATATTCATCTCTGATTTCATCTTTTAAATGTATCTCATACAAGCAACTATAAATCATCATAAAAAAAAAAATCTGGAAAACTTCCTTATTTTCCCCTCACCTGCAGTATCCAAAACCACATGACAACCTAACGAGAAACAGAAGTAATTGAAAAACCACACTTCATTCAGTGTTGCGAACTGAATATAATTGAACAACTAGTTCTACAGGTGTTTCAAGTTTACAGGATGCTCTGACTTAAAGGTGTGGCCTCACTGCCAAAGAAGCATAAAAATTACACACAAGCAGAATTTGGTTATCTATGATCTGTCACTAACACCAATACAATCAGACAGTCTATTCAGTTCCATTATAGGCAAATGTGATGGAATCAATTCTTCCCAGAATACACAGGAAGAGATTTCTGGATCTTAAAAGAAAAAAAAAAAAGTTTTATTTCCTCTGCCATAAATTTCCAGTACTGCCTTGCCATTTTACATTAGCATGGAAAAAACAAATCATTTAAATCACAATTAACCTCCCTAATTTGCTGCATTCTGAATAACTATTTGCATGTGTAAATTTCATTATGATGCCTTAAATCAAATAATTCTCATTGTCTTATTAAAGTAGAGAGAATAAGAAAAAAAAATTTACTAGTGTATACTATGTAGTATTTCCTAAGACATTGAGACTTATATTTTAAAAGTGCCATATGTAAGAAACGACTACACAGCCCAACTGGATGCTGCTGTATCTCCCTTTACCAGTCCATTTATATTTCTTCAGTGAAGTGCATTATGAAAAAGTTGTAACTAATATTCTAATTTCTGAGACTAAACTAGTTAATCATCATAGCTGGCCACAACTTGACGCTGTTTCTAAACACCAACTTACCAACTCACAATACTAATGTTTAGTGACAATACTACATACTCCCATCTCTCCTACTCTCAGATGAAAACATAATCCGAAATCACCATATTGCAATACTCTGAACAGGAACCATTTGTGATACTATTGTCAGGGATTGCAGCATTAGATAAGAAGAAAGTAACAGATTAATTCTAGCAAGGATTTTATTATTTTATATTTGTTATTATAAAACACACTTCAGAAATTCCCAAATTATATTCTCCCCACTATTTCCCCCCTCCAAAACTTCTCCAGAAAGTATTGTATGTTCTTCCATTTCACAGTACTTACAAAGGTGCTTCTGTGAAAAGCTCAAGTGTCAGCATGTAGTGTTGGTTTTTCTTTTTTTAAAAGATGACAGTAAAGTGAAAAGACTACTTGTCTTTTTTGCTGTCTTTATATAAAACTTCATCTTTTATCAGTGCACAAAAATACAGTTCTTGGAAAATATACCACTGAGCAGCTTATAACAGGTAGATAAACTTCTTCCATTTTTATCTTCCAGACTTTCTCATTAAGAATTTTACATTTCTGTATCATGTGAGAAAGTGGTGGCAAAAATATTCTTGTTAAAGCTACTTAAATTATACTGAAAACCAACTGTTCTTGATAGCTTGTAGAAGTTCCTAAGAAATTAGATGAATGGTCCCCTCTTTCTACCCATTTATATATATATATACCATCATAGCAGAGTATGTCTAGGAACTGTGAGGAGTCATTTTAAAAAACCATCTAAATGTCAAATCAGCTAAAAAATTTTGACATCTCCTAAATTCTGTAGGTTTGGGGGTCATGGTGGTGGAGTTTGTTTTTAACACAAACTCCTATTAAACCTTATTCCCTAAAAAGAAATAAGAAATTTACAAAGCAACTCATGATTAACTTTACCAACAGCCCAACAGTACTAGAGTCTAAGAGGTAGAAAGTCACTGTCCCAGACAAGGGTCATGAGCTCTTAGCATCACAAGATAAGTTTGGGAACACAGAATCCAACTTCTCCCCATCCCCTTGTCAAAAGACAGGAAACTTCCGCTCTATTTGTTCAGCATCCTGTGTTGAAAAAGTGTAAAGGCAAACTGGCACAACTGTGAAAATTTCAGAACAGAAAGGTCTTCAGAATACCCGAATTATTCTTTCCCCACCATCACTACTCCTGAGACCCAAGCAGAACTTATCCTGGCTACAGCCTATGTTACTCCTCACTCCTTTTCAGTGTCATAGGTGCCATTCATATTTAGTTATCATTCTGACATACTGTTACTACTTAAAATGAAGAATGCAAATAAAGGAGAAGGAAATGGAAAGACACTTTTAACTACCTAGAATGCAGTCAAATCATAATGTAACAATGGGACGAACAGAAGGCACTTCTCTAAATACAGGGCCCTGACCTTGCCAAATTGTAGCAGTTCTGGAAATAAAAAGTCTGAAATCACCATAATGGAAAAGTTAAGTAAGGAACTGCTAGCAGCTTTTCTACTAGGTTAAATGTAAGACAACTTACCTCTGTCGACAACCATAAATAATTAAAGCCAAAACCCAGAACACAAATCTTTATCCTTTTAATTTTGAGTAATTACACAAACTGTCCCTCAAAAAAGTGCTTGTGACATTTTTGGAGCAACGAAAAATTATTCTTGGTTAAAACAGATTATTTTAACTGAAGATAAATGAACATGCTGAATTTTCCCCCTTTTTTCCAGAGTTTGTTTTCTTTAAGTGTCAATGAGAGTATTTTCCCTCTGACCTGTTTTACAAAGAACATCACAGTAACAGCCACTCTTACCAAAACTGTACTATCTTAAAATTCCATTATGCTAACCATAATCTACAAATACTAATGCATTAAATATATGATTCACTTCAGAGATGTTTTTATAATTGCAACATTATGCATATTTTTATAGTATTTGTACTTTCTACATCTAGAGTTTGAGATAAAAAGTATATTTTGTAAAACCTTAGTACATATTTAATGTTTTGTAGTAAACTCATATTCAGAACTATATGTTTACCAGAATTATATCTGTTTAAATAGCATACATTCAGTATGTAGGGCGCTTCTAGAACATACAACAAAAACATAAGCACATTTTCAACTAATCAAATTACTATTAGGCCGATATCCTAGACAACACAGCTTACATTAAATGCAACACAGTGAAAACTTCTCCTGAAACCAGGAAATTCTGGTACCATTCACTGTTCTACTCAGAGAACATCCCCACTTTTAAAATCTATGGGAATTAGCATTATTCACCTTTGAAACAAAAGGCCTTTAAATAACAAGTAAAACATTACTACATAGAAGCTTGAGTGTTATTCCTCCCTGTTATTTCATACAAGCTTTATACTAGCTATTAAATTTGATACTTCTACTGTCCTTATGGTATCTGATTAAAAAGTAGCCTCTTCACTATTGCCAAAAGGAGACAACTGATTCCTTCACGTTCAAAACAGAATATTAAAATGAGCCAATGGTGATTGATCTTAATGTTGCAGTAAATCACCCATTTTTAGAATGGTAAAAGGAAAGTAGATTTGCTTACCTTTTTGTATGTATGAGAGTACTGCTTACTCCAGTACTGAACTAAGGGACTAAATACATCAAAAATAGTACCTCCAAGGAAAGGTTACTAACATGTAAAGAACCCCTACATAATCCACCTGGGCTACAACATACATAAAAATGCATAAGGAAGAAATGGAGGAAAACCTTGAGAAAGGTTAGAGGAAAGTTGCCTACTAAAATTTGGTGGTAACTGTATTCCTGATTAATCAGGACACTGGCACTTCAGTTTTATCTACACAAAACCACAACTACTACCACAAACAAAGGAAGTTCCTAATTATAATCTAGACTTCCAAAACACTTTAACGTAATGAGACAGGAGATATTAAAGCATCCTATTCCAAGGTGAGAAACTGCTCATTTTTGAGGCAAGTTTCTTGTATACATACTTCTAAGACAGCAGCTCCCAGACACAAAACACCTAGTACCAGCTAGTCCACAATTAAGTTCTTCCGTTGCCAAAGCAGTCTTCCATTGTCATCTCTTCCATTTCAGAATTTAAAAAAAAAAAAATCTTTAAATCAAATTTCTTAGGTATTAAATATTGCACTTTCTATACAACTGCAGAACAGAACTCTAACCAACTGTTTGGAGTCAACAAACATTTATTATAAGTAACATTTTATTAAAGTGAAAACAAGCTTGCAACCTTTACGGTGTGGGAACTACAGTACACAAAAATAAGCACCATTTCAACCAAACACCCTCTGTAAGGTGTTCTTACCAAAAAAACTTGCCAATCTTAGGTAAATTTCACATACTGCATTGCACTACTGAGTATGAATATACAATATTTTCTAAGATTAAGATACATCTTCTTAGGTAAGTGCATGAGTTCAGACTCAGGACTGTGTTTCTCCATCAATAACCTCCCAATTACACGTCACAGTATACGCAACTGGAAAAGGAACATAATCTGACTCCACCTGCGGACTGCATTTAAACCTCAATTACTGAAGAAAAGTTGGGTGCTACACAGAGAATATCCAAGGGGCAGTTGACAGCTGAGAACCAGTTTTAAAATTCTAAATCACTACTATAATACATGAAAAAGAGGTGGAAGGTCAACCACTTGCTCAATAACTTAAATGTTATTGATAAAAACACAACTATCTATTTTTTTAGACAAATGTGTAGAGGGAAAAATCAGTCCTACAGATGATCTCGTCTCACACTTAGATCAACACTTAGTTCTCTCTCTTTAGTTTATGTTGGAGTCTGTATATTCGATTCCTCAATTAACAACTTCGCTAACATTTGAACATGAGTGTACAGAAACACTCATGACGATTGAGATAGAAAGGTAAAAAAGGTAAAGCAACAATGTCAGCCACATCCAGCAACTACTGTTGTTCAGTGGCATGATCCTGCAGCAAAATACTTCCATTGTATTTCCTTCCTCTAAGGGAAGATGTTTTTACCTTGTGTAGCAGGAGCTGGATCAGCACTTAAAAGAGGTCCATAAGAGCAATGCATTACAATTAAAAGTAAAAAGAATGAAGAGACATTCTTTGACAGACTTTTTTTAAAATGCCATTTGAATTACTAAAAAAAAACCCCAACAACACACGAACAAACAAACCCTCACAAACCCCCAAACAAACCAATAAACCTAACTTGGTTGTAAGGAAATAAATATAAACCATTACACAAATAATACTTCAAATGTCCTGCTACATGGCTCCCGAAATTTATCATCATCTTAGGCATTTTGGTTCCCAATGTAAGAGAGATCAACTTACCAAGTCTTTGAGCCTTGGCAGAATCTAATTCAATAGTATTTGTTTACAAATTCCTCTCCATTCCGGCTCTGACAAAAGGTCCAAAACTGTACTAAGGATTCTCTTGTTGCCTTACTGATGGTACATTACAAAATTTCCTAACAATGTCACATTTCACCCTTGCTTTCTTAACTCTATTTTCAACCTTAAGTGTTTAATATTTCATATTGCTCATAATCACCAATACATCTCCTGTGTAATTATTATTAACTCCATGCTATTTGTACTCTTTTCCCCAAATATCCTCATACTACTACCATAGTTTTCTTTGATATGTCTTGATTACACAAGAATTTCTCATGGTCAAGGGAAATGTTTTCAAGCATAGTTCAGTCTCCTCTGCATTCAATCTACTCCATAAATCTGCTCATCTCCACACCTGCAACTTTTGGCACCACCCTTTCTGAACTCTGCTATTTTAGTTTCCATACGATAATCTATTATTGTCCCCTTAATCATTAGAGCATAATATTTTCTCAAATATTATGCTTTTTGCATATAAAATCTATATACACACAAACATTTCACGTAACACCTTTGACTACGAAAGCTCTCCTGGCTCCAGGAGTACTGGAACTCCTGGCAAAATGTCCCTACTCAGCTTCTTGAAAACACCACAGAAATAACAACTCCTTTCATCATCACGTATCTCCATTTAAAAACTAAGATCCTCTGATCTTTCTCTTCCTCATTTGTTACCCACATACATATTACTCTGGTACTCTCTGAATTTTTTACTAACTTGATCATTCTCATTAAACTGATGCCAAAACCCCTATTTATCTCCATCTGTAAATAACTTCCAAGGAGACGATACAACTGTTGAGGCTTGAAAAGTGACAAAACCTGATCTACCATAGTAAAAACTAGATAAAAAGAGGAAAAGAATTAAGTAATTAATATTTGTCTAAATGTGTGGAGTCTTTTCCTCTATATTCTCTGTGTTGTTCTTCCTGTTTAGTCTATAATGGAACTTCCCTGCATAAGACTGACAACCTCCAGAAAATGAAAAGAAAGGCAAACAAAAAAAAAAGCTTTTCTTTATAGAAGACTAACCAAAAGACAGTAAGAAAAACTTACAAAACTTGTTTAGAAGTAAACAAGTAAATAAACAACAGTAGTACTAGGCAATTCAAGACTAGAATTTGCTCGCTTGTCTCTCTGCAGCAATGGAACCGTAATGCAGGCCTCCATGAAAGCATATCTCTACAATTAAAAAACAAAACACAAGCCCTCACCACCACCACAACCCTAAAAGCAGAGCTCATATCACTACTGGGGTACAGCACAGCAGCCACTCAAGCGACAGCAGGACTGTCTGCTTGAAAAGGGATACCACAAGCTGCTATTTAAGATAACAGCAGTAATTTCTGATGCATATAAGCAAGCAAGAATGCTCTTTCTCCACCCTCTTCTATGCACTGAGGTAGGATATGTACCCCCTTTAAAAAAAAATGTGTTGCTTTTATTCTCTGAAGAGATCAGTGTGGCTGACAGCTCAAAACCAAGTGGCAATAAGTACTACTGTTAAACACAAATTTACATTATCTTTAGTAAAAAAATAGCAGTAAATAGTAAAAAAAATCTAATCATAGCAGAATCAAAATGCTGGATGATAATACTTAACATAGTAGAAATTGCAGAGTTGCATGAAAAATACAGTTTGTCCACATCTTCAACTAATTCATTTGCCCTCCACTCACTAACTGTTTTGATCAGTACAACTTACATTCCATACTTGGAGCAGCTTCAACCAACAGCCATTTTATACATTTTGCTTAGAGCAGGTTGAGTTTAAAAGTTGTCTTTCCAAGTTACATAAGCCTAAGGTCCAGGACAAGCAACAGCTTTTTATCACATATGATCAAGAACTGTCAAAAAGAAACAGCACTTTGCAACTACTTCCATCTGTAGATCCAAACTCAGTCTCCAAATCTTTGTGTTTGTAGGTATGAAAATATTACTAGAATTTCTGAATCAAAGCTTTGTCTCACTGATAATTCATTCTTAACATACATGCAGTATTACAAGTGGGACAGGAAGTCTATGTGATCTATCACAAACTTAAACTGACATCCAGAGTTGTATATGCTTTCTCCATACAGACACATAAAATTTATGCACTTATATAATCAACATACAAAATACATGTAAACATTAGTAATTTTCTCAAAATTACAACAGCATTTGAAGAAATGCTTACTGTTCCACAACTGTAACCTTCTAAGCATTCTGAAGTGCAGCAATGCCCATGAAGAAATATTTTCCAAGATGAGACCTTTCTCCCTGCAAGCTATTTAAGGAACAAATAAAATCCTTTATTTGATTATATGCAATTTTATGCCTTTATGATATTTTAATATAAGGATAAAAATAACAGTAATTGTGATGGTGGTAGATTTTTTAAACCAAAATGAAAATGGTAAATTCAGTACTAATGAAAAATATAAACTAACAGAACAGAAATTAATTCTGCTCATGCAGCAGTGGTAGTGCAAGCAAAGATGCAGAAGAACCACTATAACATTTGTACCAATAAACGAGAACTTCACTGTAGAAAGCAGATGGTGCAACTCAGTACTTTAAAAACGAGAGTCTTCACTCAGCAGCAACCCAGCATCTGGGACACAAGTCAATTAATATCCAGTGAACAATTTAAATGAGGGAGTTGGCCAATAAAGAGTAACTTATCACCATTTGATTACATAACCCCTCCTTTTCCTGCTACAGTATCTCCCCCATCCACCCTTCCAAAGAGCGTTCTCTCCAACATTCCCACATTCCTGTCTCCTGACCCAATGCATGAATGCACCCAGCTCACTCTATATTCATATGCCTTCCCTTTGCAATTCAACTACCTATGTACAAAGGGTCCTCTCTCCCCTCTCATTAAAATACCTCCAAACAGCTTGTCTTCCCTCTCCTTTGGCCTACAGGTGACTGTGAAGCAGCCTGTGTTCTATCTGGCCCAGCTGGAGGCACAGGTATCATGTGCCTCCCAGCTCAGTACCTGATTGACTACTTCAAGTCCAAGGAAAGTCCTGCCAGGCTGGCAACCTTGCAGTACCCATGCGCCTTGGAGCCTCCAAGCTGGACATCTGGATCAGCTGGCTGCTTGGTCAGGAAATGTGTGTCTTCCCAAAGGGCAGCTGCTAAGTCAAGAAATACACGAAATCTCTGAAGCCACAAACCATAGGAAACACATACCGTCTGAACCAAAAAAAGCCTTGAGGAAAAAGACATGGCCCTGAGAGTCATCTCTACCTGGTGCCCCTCTACAGAAGAATCCTGTATTGGGCACCTTTTAAAGATTCCTCTAGTAAGGTAACTAGGTCAACAATCCTACATGTTTATATTGTTGCTGTATGTTATATGGTATGTGAACAATGATATCTATGTTGTGTCTACTTCCCTATAACTTTCCACCATTATTTCCACAATATAAAAATGGATATTTATTTTGGTATTGTGAGTACTGGAAGTCAACAATACTACAGATCACATTATACCAGTGAAATTATAATACAACTAAGTAAATTCTTCCGTAAGTTTCTGAAAACAAGAAATATTGACACAGTTTTTTGTTTTCTTTACTTAGCTTACAACCTCCCCCACCAAGAAAAGCAAGCTTCAATTAATTTACTCATATAAAAACCAAAATCTTTAAAAAATAACAACCACCAAAGCTTGAGTCTGCAACTTTTGCTTATATGGAAAGACCTCCTGAAAACAACTAATATTAGAACACTACACCAATTTTAGTATCTGTAAGTTTTGAATATATCTTTATGGACTTTGCTGGTTTAGTTTCTTTCCTTGCTTTGCTAATGCAGGCACATTTTGTGTTAACATACACAGTTCAGATGCTACACATCTCACCTTTACAAGCACACTTCAGGACTGACACAGGATGCCACCAATTTCAGCCCAGCTCTTAAGAGGGATGAATTCTCCCTACACAAATCTAGAGGCAACTCCACATGGGCAAAAGTCTACAAATACAGTTCTTGATGCAGACCTACAAAAGCACCAAATCACCATAAAACTAACAGAATATTTTTGCTTTCTATGAGGCATATACATTTATGGCACACAAACAGCCATGAAGATAAGTATCAGTACACTTAGGAAAGCTGGGTGTTTGTTTACAATTACATGCAAAACAGTACATTATTTTTAAGTCACCTTCTTCTTTGATCTTCTGAAGCACTGTCTTCAACAGCTGGACTAACTCTGTTTACAATACAATCAAAATGCTTATTAGGAGAATGAAAGCTGCTACAGAAAAATGGGATTTGTGTAGTCCTAATATAAAAATCTAAATAGAAAAAAAAATTGCATTAATCTATGATAAAATCCACCTTTCTAGGAATGTAACTATATTTTACTGATAACAGCATATTGACTATAGGACATATTAATGGAACAATACTAAATATGATGAAGTCATTGTCACCAAGTATTGTATTTTCATTTTCTAGCCTTTTACATTTTTAGTATAATACCATATGCATTGATTAACATAACACCTTTCTAATAAATAACTTCATGTTATATAAACAGAAAAGTACATAGCATTAAACAGGATAACAAGTTCAGCAAAGTTGGAAGGAAATACAGTCATTTGAAGCATTTAAAAAAAACCACATCAAAATCATACAAAACTCCCCTCACTTACCTAAAGTATTCCAAGCTTTATGGGAGTTAGGGCCCTGTATATTCTTCATATCCAATTAAAATAATTCACTACAGGGGGCAGCCCTTGCACATAACTGTGTTCAGAAAAAATATCTTCACTGAAAAAAAATATAAAAAATTGTATTTCTATACCTTAGAGTTACAAAAATGACCTTGGAAGAACAAGCAAAATGTACACCAATGCTGCAGTGCCTGACTAGGTCTTGCAGAGTACCTGAAAACACATTTTTCAGGTGTGTGAAACACCCTTTAGATATTCATCTGGATCCCGTGGATGCTGCATGCCCACAGATGCAGAATTTGCTTTTCAGGTACCACAGAATCTATTAGAGTTTTGCTGTAAAATTTGGTATTTTACTGTTGCTAGGCACCTAACATTCAGTGTTGTGTCCTCTTGCCCTTTTACCTGCATACACCTTTCTTTTTCCCTCCAATTTTCTTACAATTAGGAATTCATTTGATTATAATAAATATGCCATGTGCAGTCAATGGGTACAGACATGGAAGGGGGCACGGAAAAGAAGCTGAATTATGGCCTGTAGTCAAAAGATTGAGAAGATGATGATTAGCAGAGAATGAGAGACAGAAAGACTTGTGAGCTACACAGACAGGGTAAACAGTATCACAACAATGAATCCCACTCAGTCTACCAGCAAAGGAAAGGATTTCTCAACTGGCCCACGTGGGTAACACCATGGAAGGCAAGACAGAGGAGAAATGATGCCCAGAAAGCACACTCAAAACCCCTTTAGAGATAACTAATATCAAGATTAATCAATTACTACATTGAACAATGAGTCAGAATTATGTGTACATTGATACAACAGATTGATGCTGCCATGGAATTTATTCCCACTTCTCACAGAAAGCACAAGGCTCTGCCGTGAAGAATACCCTCGAGAAACAAAGTTATGCTTGCACATTCATACTTACACGAAGCAATTCCTGATTTTCTCACTTATTTGCTGTGCAACTGTAGCATTATATGAACATGTACTGTTAGAAATTTTAATTTTCCCAGGTTTTCACAGATGGTATTGGGGGTGAAAAGTGTCGAAGAAACAGCTCTGTAATCTACAGTGTTTCAAAGCTGTATTATTGCCCCAAAATTACAGAGGACATCTGTAAATTCTGTAACATGGCACTGTTTACCTGGTCAATGCCTGGATTCTGTATCATTTTGTTGAGGTCACTAGAAGACAGATACTCCTGAGCAGAATAACCATGTATGGGAAGAACTGATCCTAAGCTTATTCACACGAGTTTTCTTCTAATATACCTATAGTTTTTAAAAATCAAACAAACCCATACACATAGTTCTGCATCTGTCTTACACCACAATAGTTATTAGCATACTCAAAAAGTGCTAGATTTACCCCCAAAGTAAACTACTTTCATTTAGCTTAACTAAGCCCCTGGGATGTATCCCAAACAAAAAGTTACCCAAACTCATTACATCCCAGTAGTTCTTGCTGTTATAGCACTTCAAAGAACTTTAACAGAGCTACTCTAAGTTAGTCATGTGATTTGGTGATTTACAGAGCTGAGAATCTCTGCACATGGTTTGTCATGGAAGCATAGCAACCTTTGGACCGGGAGGCAGAAACCAACCAGCAGACGTCAGAGCGCGTAACAATGGAGAAATGCATGCAGCCGTAAGTATGGCCCACCTAAACTTCAGCAACCAACCACGTGAAAAGACCACCGAACTCTGTGAGGTGTCTCTGAAACAGAACAATCACCTTACTTTATAAGAATTTTTATGTATTTTAGGCAGCTATGGATTGACAAGTAACACTGTAAATTATTCTGAAATACTCGTCATCTGAACAGTTGCTCCTCCCACACCAACAGAATATTGTATTAACACAGTTCACTCTTACAGACAAACATGCTCCAATGCATGATTCAACACAACTCCACTCATAATAGTGTGTGATCCCTCCCGCAGCGTAGCCTTGCTATAGTTCATCTGGAGTTAAAATAAATGCATGCACATTCAGTTTAGAGACAGGAAAACAAAAAGTAAAGTATTCAGTTTCACTACCTTATGGCCAAAAATGTAATTCAGGTCTGCTTAAGACTTGGAACTTGTTGCTCCAAGGAGACTGTATTTGAGATGTGATACCTAGCTCACTAATCAAGTACCTCAGGCAAAGCCTAAGCTCACTATTCTGGGTACCATCTTGCTGTTTTATTATCCTTCCTTAAGATAAGCTTCTTTCTTTCAACCGTTTCAACATTTCTCTGCTTAGGTATCCCAAGTACATTTATTCCCTAAGGAATCTATGCTATATTTCCTGCTTCTCAACATTGTAGAGGGCAAACAACCTTATGAAAAGTTTTATTTTCCTCATTTATTTCTAATTTATATTCATTTTCAAATATTTAAGATACGACATAGAAGCATGAAGAGACACAAACCCTGCATTAAAGAGCTTACAGTCACACACTTCTCTGCGAGATAGACAAACATCAGCATACCCACTTTATAAATATGAATAAAAAGATGGAAAATTATTTAACCAAGGCCACTGAAAAAATATGTATCAGACTCATAATCAGAAACAATATCATGTGATGTGATCTCTGGCCTATACCAATCCCCTCTATGGACTGTGTCTTCAATTAATGTGGACTAGTACTACAGTTACTCCAAGCAGTCCCATTTTAAGCTGCAAAACACCACTCCAATACTCTGCAAAAGCATTTTGAAACAAAACACAGCAAAACAAAACACAACACCACCACAAACAACTCCTTCTTATAACCTTACAGACTTAGTTTTCAGTACTCCAATTCACAGAACATAACACTACCCTGTTTTATTTTTCAAACAGTGCTTCCTCAGCTATTGATTAAAGAGCAATTTTAAAAGACAATAAATAACATTAGCCTCCTTTTATGGATGGTTCAACTAAGGCTCAAGGAGAAGAAATTTGCCTGTCAGAACTGGATTTTAGTGTTATTAAGAAAAGAACCAAAACCAAAAACCAAACCAAACAAACAAAAACAACACAAACAAAATGCACACAAAACAAAACAAAAAACTAACACCCCCCCCCCAAAAAACACCAGCTTTACTGTATTTGAATTTCATTCTTATGTGACATGCACTCACAAAGTAATAGCATGAACCTCTATGTACCTCTAGTTCTCATCTGTAGAACTTAAATTGTATTTCTCTATTTCATTAGTGGGAAAGGTGGGGAAGGGGTTGAGAAATAATAATAATAAAAAATATAGTATGAAAGTCTTATCTATTGAGATTTAACTGCAAATAAGCATGCTAATTAAAGCCTACTAGATCCAGAATAAAATTACACAAAGAAAAACAACAAAACAAACAGCGTTTCTTAGCCCAGGCTTATTCCATTTCACAAGGAAAGAAGCCATACCCTTGCATTCCAAATATTAATTCTTGATCTTGTTGTAATATGCTTACCATTTATTCAAACTTAAAACATTACCACAACATATTAATAATTTTAAGGCATAAACTCATTTACATACTGTTTCAGTGAAAGAGTAAGAAATGGTCTTAACAAATAGAAGTTTCCACCAATTATTAGAAGATTCAGTAGGTCACAGAAGTCACCACACTTACAATGTTGCCAGAAACTTGCTCTATTTAGGTTATTGGTTCTGACATCTGTCTAGATAAGCTTTCAAGTTAAACAATCAGAAAATTCTGTATTAAAACTGAAGAACAACATTCACCCCTCCCCCAATAAACCAACATATTTCAGCTCAGCAGCAGCGACTTAAGTTATTTCTAACAAAAAGCTTGCAGAAAATAATCAGGAAAATATGTTAGTGTTCATCACATTAATTTTCACTACATTTTGCAGCAATAAAGAAGAGTTTACCCTCTGAAGGAAAAGCTGAGAAACTCTGATAGAGGCCAAACTCATTTACATAGTAAACTAGTATGGCAACATAACTGTAAGAAACAGCAATTTTAAGGTAGCTATGTTCTCTTTCACCTGCTGCTTGCTCTCCTCAGGTGAGGCCTAATGCAATGCAGCATTATGTAAGTTCCGTTTTCATTTAAGCAGATTCCCAGCAACCCTGACAAGACAACATCCATCCAAATAAATAACTTCTATTGAGAGACATTCTAAGATTTTAACAACCAGCATCTTTAATTTCCCTAAATAAAGCTTTACTGCATAAACAGTAACTAATCTTGATTGTATGTTGGCTGTATGATTCAGTACAACTAAAACTATCTAAAACACTCATTACAGACTTAAAAGAATGGCCTTAAATATCTGACTGAAACATGCATTACAACTTTTGTCTTGAGGAGGAAAAAATAAAATTTTAAGAAGAAATAAAAACGTCATCCATGTTTTTGTTTCCTGTCTTTCCAATGACTGGAGAATCTGGGACAAAATTAACTAACAGATTCCACAGGTGAAGTCTGTAGCTATGCAAGATGAAAGCCTTCATTATGGCATTATTCAAGGATGGACAAAACCTGTAACGTCATCTGGTCCCTTTCTCTGCCAGTCCTGGCTCATTATCTGTTGCACACGTATTAGTTCCTGGCTAGGCCAGTGCTGAATGACCCGTGGTGTGGGGTTCCCCCCTACCTGGCATACTATTCGTACTAGAAGGTATTCAGGTACATCTTGGGGGCTTTTGTGCTGCTGTGTGTCTGTTCTGAACTTTCTCCTTCAGTTTCATCTCAGCTTACACATTAACACAACCTTTTATTTTACTTAAAAATATATCCCTTTTAAGTATTTAGACCGTGCAAAATGCTTGGAAGATATAATTTCTCCTTCTCAAGCAAAATGTTAATTTAGCCAAGTAAAATGTATTTATTTAGTAAATTACTTTTTTTAAAATTCAGTCATTCCCTTCAGCCTTCTTAATATTTTGCTGCTCTCCTCTAAGTTTCTGCTAAGTTGCCCCACCTGTTGCAAAGACTCCGAAGTAAAACAGTACTCCAAACACAGCTCCTTCCATAATCTTGTACAGAAATCCACCTCCCACTTGTTCAATGCCTCTCTGGATGCAATCTAAACTCATTCTGAATTTTACGAAGTCTATATATCATCTCGCAAATTGGGGCCTGTCCTTCCTGTCAGAAGCATGCACAAATCCCTTTCATATGAAAGGGAGTTGGGTGCACACAACTGACAGGATTATCAGGCCCATGGTATCACTCCTATCCCTTTTTCAGCAATACTGCTTTCCAGGTTATTCCCTCACAATGAATACCTGTTTTGGATTACAGTCCCTCAACTGTTTTAGCTTGCATTTTCCAAACTAAATCTCATTTGTATTTTCCAACAATGTGCCTAATTTCTTTGGATAACCTTTTCTGCCCTGACTTGTGTTTAACTCTTCTCACTCTCACTGTCTGTTAATACTGAAAGTGTACTATTCACCTTCTCATAAAGTTAAGCAATGTAGACACTAAATAAGCCTAAAATGACTAAACTTGTATTACTACGTGCATATGTAAACACTGATGTTACTCTCTTAGCACCTAAAACTGCTGTGACTCACCAAATCTATTCTTTATACTTCGTTCTATTTTTGTTTATGGTCCTTCAACCATTTTTCATTCAGATAACCATCCATATACATAAATAATTTGTTAACATATTTTGACATGTATTTTAATTTTAGAAAATATGTAAAATATTACTATAGTTACAACTTTCTCTTCATTTACTGGGGCCTTGAACCTGCAATCAGATCTGGCAAACAAGCCAATCCTGTACTTCTCCATACCCACTGATCTGTGTGCAGATGCTGTTGCAGTATCAGATCCTAATTTTAAACACTGAGCAAGAATAACAAAGAAAACTCTCTTAAAGTAATTTCTGCTTGGAAAATTCCAGGCTTATTATTGTTTCCCTGATATTTCTGCCACTATTTTACTAAGAACAGAATCCCTTCTTTCTAGTTCTTGAGCTCATGCTTTCTTTTTCTTCCCCCTTTATTTTTTTTACAAAATCAGTACTATTATTTAATTTTTCAGTGGCATCTTAAAGGTCATATTACTTATACATATCTTCAGATCTTTCAAGAAACCCCTCTATTTATCATCAGTAACTACTTCATTCATATGGTTCTGATTTTTAACTGCTCAGTTTTTCATCCTACTATATATGGAATTTCAGGAAATTCAGCATAATGGCTTGCCTTAATAATAACTTCATACAACTTCTCATTTAGGCACCGAACTCTTTCCTTTGTACTTCCCCTTACCTCTCCAATATTTAAAACAACAAATTCTTATTCACCTTAACTGGTATTAAATAATTTCTGCTGCCTTTGCCAGAAGCTTACAATACACACACACTGCCCACCTTTCAGTTCTCTGCAGTACTAAGACTTATACTTACTTTACAGCTAATCCTTTCACATCATTTATCTTAATGTACATAAATACTTTAAAAAACAAACTAATTTATAATTCAGTTACATATATTCCATTTACACATTTAAGTTTACAAGGTCTCTCCCCAAGAATAGATGAAGACCCACAGCAAATATAAATGTATCACTTACACTTATATGAAAACCAACAGAATCTTATACTAACACAAGGTCACATCAGCTCAATTCTTTGTAGGACTGTAACCTAATCAACCATTAACATAAAAAGCAAGCTATATTCCATATTAGCTTTCTTTTACCTATTGTATGTTTACTAACAAAAACATAAAAGAAGGCCCACATTCCTGATGTTTACATTTATGACCCCATACTAAAATATTTTCATTACCATTATAAAATAATCTTTAGAGAAGCATTTGGAAAATGCTTTACTAATTCACCTCAATTGAGATGAAACATCTAATTTGCACTCCATCCAATGGAATTACAGTCTCTGACACTGTAAAGACTTACAGAACTACATTAACAAGTACAGTTCTATCAATGGTTATCGGCACTGTGGCTTTTGACTGCTCACTATGAACCACAGTGCATAAATTACTTCACCTGTCAGACAGCTCAAAGCAACACAGGCACAAAGTTTGAATGGTTCAGACTTTCCCTATTATAAATAACTTTTTTCAGTGAGAGAAAAGGGAGAGCAGTGCGAGGCAGAAGGGGTAGATAAGATTGGCTATCATATATTCAACTATCACCAATCATAAAGCCTATCAGAATTACATCAGAAGTTTAACCAATTCTCCTCTTTAATGGAGTCTACTATACATTCCCAAAGACACACAGCAAAATTCCACAACAGTCAAAATGGAAATTATTTAAACAGAAAAAAATCACTTCCCAACTGCCTAAAAAAACCCAACAACTGTTTTGCAAAATATTCAGTTTGATCAAGCCAACAGGACTACAGACCTCACACAAATAATTCAACTTTCTCAATTGTTTACATAGTAATTTTAAGTAAAAATGACAGCATTATTAGAGGTAACACAGCATAATTAGCAAGTGGTCCATGTAGCTTGAGATCTCATTTCAGTGAACCCATTATGCCAGAAGTTTCATAGAAAGAAGCAACTTTAATGATAAACCATCCCAAATCCAAATCTGCAAATTAATTCATATAGGTGCACACCACTGAATCCCTCCGAATTCAACAGGGTCCTATCTGCCAAGTAGATTCCTCACTTTACAGTACAAATGCACACAATTGGACAAAAACTGATATAGAAGTTGATAGGCCTCAATTTGACTTTGTTTGCAAAGTCATTACAGTAGTGAGGCCAAGATTATAGTCATACTTGAGGTTCACGAGGAACACTTTTTTTTCCAAGGGTAACTGCTCAGCAGTTCAAAAACTGCAGTAGAAAATCCAGCCCTGTAAGAATCCTCAGGTTATGTTCTTTAACACAGACAAATCTAGACCCTTGTAACAAATTTACCATTAAAGCATTTTTTCTTTCCCTAGAACCAGATACTATCCCCCTTAAACCTTCTAGGTTAAAGCTAAACAAATGTTAACCTAGCAGAGAGACATGCACATACAGTCTTACTACTGCACATGAAAGGAGGTGAACTCAGCTGGGAAACAGTTGACATCCAACTCAGATTATGTGAGAAGCAACAGTGAGCAAAGCAGCAATTCAGAAGAAACAAAACCAAACAAAAAACAAAACCACCACTAAAAACCAGTCCACCCCAAAACCAACAACCTTGAAAGCTTATTTCAGAATGGCCTAAGTAAATCACAGAGATTATGGTAAGACATTTTTAAAGATTCTTCATCTTAACCATTTACCAACTTTTTGTCCTAAATTCCAAATAAGGAAAAGCCCTTTCAATTATTTGTATTTATACATTTTTTCCACTGTATTTCAAATAATGTCAATATCAGCATGCCAATAGTAAAAATAACATTTTTGTATGTCTGATTCTAGTTTAAAAAATAATATATTAAAAATTAAGTTATTAGAAGACGAAATCAACAATAATTGTGTTAACTGTCCCAGCATATAAAAGTTCTCGAAATAAGATGAAAACAAAAATGACAATCTTCTTCTGCAAAAAGTTATGTTGTTCCAATATTTATAATTTATAGAAACAGAAAGGAATGGGTAAATAAAACAAAACAAAAAAAAAATCAAAAAACTATCATTTTGCAAATTACATGAAGAATCTAGTCAAGTAAAAGACTATGTGGTACAACAGGAAAATTCAAAAAGGAAATAACTGCTTTCTATGATCTGACAAATCTTCAGCAACACTACCTTAATACTGGGGGGGGGGGGTTTAAAAAAACAACAGGGAAGGACATCCTAAAGCAAGCTTCCCACTTAATTCCTAGGTCTAGGCCTGCTACCAATCATAAACTTTGCTAAAAATATTAACAACAGTAATTTCTTAATCTGGATCTTAAAGCAATCATGTCACCACCAAAAAAATAAAACAACAAAGGAAAAATTCAGTAACTACAAATAACTAAGGTTTTTTAGACATCACTGTAACTCAGTAACTGCTCCACTCTGCTATGAACTCTACAGCTTCAAGCTGGAAGTCAATCTAGGACAACCAATAGAAAGTGCACCTGTACAATTACTGCATTTCCTAATTCAGAAGGCCCAGCTAAGAACAGATAAAGCCTGTGTGTACTCAGCTCACCAAAACAGAAATCCAGAAGTCCATACATCTTTTGTATATATTGCACACCTATATTATAAATAATTTCAATGAAAAAATCATATTTACAATGCAAAAACCAGAAAATTAATTCCTTAACCAGTGTTCACAAAACTCCCTTCTAAATGAAATACAGATCTCTACATACAGCATCTAAAATAATTAGATACACAATCATTTAAAAATCTTTCCCCCAAAAAATAATCACCAAAACTTAATAAAAATTTCTTCTTAAAAAGTAATCTAGTAACTGAATAGTACCACACACAGTAACTTAAAATATAAAATATGAACTCCATGCTACACTGAAAAATAATCTGTATTACAAAAAAATACCTGTGTCATTTCAAGAAATGCAATCTTATTTTTCAAACCTGCAGAAATTTATTTTTCAAGTAATAAAAAATTATTTAGTTCTTTGTACTCTAAAATAAAAAATACACGCTGCTAGTAATTGATAACAATATAATTTAGCCAAAGCAGTCTACCTTCCTGCAGATCCATTTTCATTCAATGTCTGACCCCACTAAGTAGTAAACAAGTTTACACATACCAACACATTTCAGTGCTCCAAAAATTAACCTAAGTTTCTATAACTACAACATGATCTCTTAGTAACAGTCCTTTAGTATCGTCATTCTAAAACAATCAAAAAAAATGTCTCTGACATATATTGTTTGTATACTTGGGACCCCTTCAAAGTTTAACGCTTGCAGATATAAAATCAAAATAACTAAGAAACAGAATCACCTTTAACTGATCACTGCACCAGACCAGTAAGGAATTACAAGTTCCTTCTGCTTTATTTCACAGCATTTTTTAAGAGCAGGGATATTTTTATTATTGCACACACTGAAAACCAAATATAACCCCACACTCAAAAATACTACTGCAACAGCTTGATAGCACTCACCGCAAGTAATACTGTTTTAAAGCGAAGGCAGCGTTAGAACAACTTCTGGGAAAGTTAAACTCCTCTACAATTTCTCCCCACTGATTCTTCTCTGATACCTGTCAAAAACAACACACAGGCCGAGATACACAACGTACACGAAAACATGTTGCTGACAGCGAACATCACAAAAAAACACATGCTGCAATGAAGCAAATAGATAAATATATAAAAATAAATAAGCACAAATGTATATGGGATTTAGGATTATGTATTTTACTGACAGTCGGTAGTATTCACCCTTCGGGAATAATCCTGCTTCTCACGAGTCTTTTAATACATTTATTTTTTAATATACACATAATTTTCTTCTGGGGGGACGGCCGGTAAGGCTAGTATTGTTTTGGGGTTTGTTTGTTTTTGTTTTTACTGCCTGGACAATAACCAATCGGGAGTCCCTCTGTCGCCCCCTTTTAAATCCTAACGCGGTCCGTTAAAAACCCAAAGAAGTTTAAAATAATGCTGGGAAGTGCTTGCGGGGGCGCCCCCTGGGCTGCGGGGCGCGGGGGCGCCGGCCCGGGGGGTCCCCCCAACAGAGATTCACAGACACAGACAGGCCTTTCTTTTGAGGCCTACATTTCTGTCCCCAGCCTTGAAGCCTAAAGATGGCTATTTGATTACACACCGTCTTGGGTGCCCCTTTTGTTATTTTTCTCCGGGAAGGGCTCGGAGGGCAGCGCCCGGCCCCCCCCGGCTGCGAGGATCGTTCCCTAGCCCATGCTCCGTGCCGATTATCGATGTTAAACATGCCCGCTAATTTTGAGTTGCTCTAAAACTGCACTCAGACTCTCTCTCCTCTCTGTCTTTCCCTATGCGAGAGAGAGAGAGACACGCACAGAGCTGCCACCACAGCCGAAAGAAGCCTCCTCTCGCCGCCCGCAGCTCCCTGCTCCCCCCTCGCGTTGCCGCGGGGAGGGGGGCAGGGGCGAGGGGGCCCAGCGGAGGCGGGGGAGGCAGGAGCGGGGTGTTCGCTGTACCCCCGGCTCCCCGTTCATCGCTCCGCCGACAAGGCCGAGCCACCAACCTGCCTGTCTGCTAGCTTCCTCCTTCCACCCCCCACCTTCTATAACCGGCTTTAAATAGGACTGTTCCCGGCCACCCCGGCTCCCCCCGCCACCCCCGGGGGTTAGAGGAGACTTTTGGGAAGAGGTTAGTGGGAGGGAAACCCAAATTAAAACTTCCACTCACCTTCCCAAATCCGCCTAAAGTGGTGACTCTGGTATAGAGAGCGTGAAGATCCAGCTCCTTCCCACCCACCACGGGGATCTTCTTAAAAGGAGACCTGCCAAAGGAGATACACACAAAACACCACAACTTGTCAGCTCTGCCCCCTTTTCTCCCCTCGCTAGGGCTGCCGTGTCCTTCAGGGAAGGGGCTGGAAGTTGGATCTGGTCGGTTTAAAAGCCTCCCCCCCCTCCCGTTCCATCTCCCCATTTTCCTCACCCTCTGCTGTGGTGAAACTGCCGCAGCTCGTCCAGGAAAGCGAGTCCCTTTCTCCGCTGGTCTGCGTGGTTTTTACCCGTCGAATTTGCCATTTTTGTAATAAAAAAGGTTCTCGTAAAAAAAAAAAAAAAATCCAATTTGAAAAAAAAACGGCCGACAACAACAACAATCCCCGGCTCCTCCTTGTCTTTAAGAGACCCAGGTGCCCGTGCTCGGCCGGGGATCAGCCATGGAGAGGGGCTTGTTTAAAAAAAAGTTTAAAAGGAATAAGGGAGCCCCGAGAGTGTGGTAATTGCGAGTCCTGTCTCCACACAACGCACGGGCGAAGAGGCAGGGAGGGAGAGGGGCACCTCTCAGTAAATTCCTCCTCCCGCGGCTGCTGCCTCTCTCAGCACCACAAACCCAGCCGATCCAGCCTGCACATGAGACTCAACATGGTGCTGCTGGATCACACAATGAATTGGGTTACTGTTGTGGTGGGGCGGGGGGGGAGCCGGAGTGAGGTATTGACAGTGTGTGTGTGTTACAGCCGCGGCTCCATGCGATCTCCCTCCCTCACTCGCTCGCTCCCTCACACACACACACTGTACAGCTACGGCGGCGGCGGCGGTGGCGGCGGCAGCGGGATTCACTTCTCTTCTCGCTCAGACAAAAAGATCTGAGGCCGCCGTGCTTCTGCCTGGACGAGAGCGCGACACAGCGGGCCCCGGAGGCCGCTGCCGGTACTGCAGAAGGCAGCTCCAAAGGCAAAAGCCAGCACAGCCCCAGCAAGCAGTTCCTGGCGGGGAACAATAGGCTCCTCTCGCCGCTAAGGGCTCATCTGCAATGTGCCGCAAACTTCACACAAAGCCGGGCGGAAAGAGGCGAGGGAGAGGGAGAAGAGGGAGGAAAAAAACGGCTACTACCGGCTGTTGTGGGGCGCGGGGCCGGTGCGGGGCCCTCCCGTGCCAGGCTCGCGCCGACCGGCCTCCCTCCGCTGGCTGCCGGCTGGAGGGGGGGGAGGGAAAGAGGGGGGGCGGGAAAGGTGGATTTGGAAAGCGGGGCCGAATTTTTTAATTGGACTAAACCCAACGCCCTGAGTTCAAGGGGAGAGAAAACAACAACCGAAGGGGGCACTGGTGGATGTAGACTTTCAGAAAACTTTCCGACTCCCCCGGACCGAGGCGTTTCCAAGGGCAGGAAGTCGCCCCGGATGGCACGGCGGGGGCGGGGGCGGGGGAGCAGCAGGAACCCCTCATCTTGAGGCGTGAGGGCTTTAAAACTCCCTAAAGGAGTATACCGAGCGCTTGCCCGAGCAGGGGGTGCCCTGAAGAGGTTTGCCAGCAGGGGCCTGAGCTGTGGTTCACTCCATAAATATTTTTTTTCCTTCTTTCTCTTGGAGATACTACGGCCTGTAATCAAAGTGCCTCAGGACTGCTGTATGCAATCTAAGCCGCCCAAATATTTCTGTGCATTGACGAATGGAACACGCAGCTCAAAAGCAATAGAGGGGAAGGTCTTGGCCCCCACCCTGGGTGGGCAGTAGCCCCCAGTGGCACTGCAGGCCGCTTGCCGTCTGCCTGTGGTGTGCGCAGTGTTTGTAAACACTCCTGACGTGCTTTCCACAGGGGAGCCCAGGGAAAGACCTGCACGACAGCCATGGTGAAGCTTGGTGCCACCCGGGGTAAACAGGAGCAGTAAAGGGCCGGTGGGGTAAAGGGTGTCTTCCATCAAACCTTTGCTCCTCGGGTAAAGCAAGCAGTACTCAGGTGGGCATTTGTCCTTCCCTGGCATGCAAACAGAGCCACAGGTGAGTGCTTGCTCCCGTTTAAGAGACTGAAGGAATATTTGCCCCTCAAAACCAGTACATTGAAATTCAAGGCCAGATTGGGCCTACAGGATAGGGTTTTTTTTAAGCAGAACTCATTAAAGTCAGTAAGAAGCTGTGTTTTAAAATCAGTGGCATGTTATGGCCCCCACTGAACACTTAAAGAAGGAAACTATAGTTCCTTTTTACTCTAACTTCAGAAAATAAAACTTTTTTTTCCAAAGAATATTTTTTCCATTGGACTTCAGTGCTGTTTGAGCTTGAATATAGAGACATACAGTAAAATGCTTCATAAGATTGGCTCTGGGTTCACAGTTGGTTTTTTTGGGGGGGGTGCGAGAAATACCTCTGTTTCAAAATAATACTCTGTATTGCAAGTTGTTCTATTTGGATGGAGTGGTGGTGTGTGGATTTCAGAGTATGAAATGCATAGTGTCTTATTCACTGTAGCATTAAGTCTTCCCCCCCCCCCCCCCTTCTTCTAAAATTAGACCTACAGCAGATCCTGGTCTGCAGCTTCTTTCTCTGACACTCTCAGCTTCTGCTATTTCAGACCAAAGCCAGGATAATACAAATGAGATTTAAAACAAGCGATTGGGGGGCTACATTGGTCTTTTAGACATACACAGCTAAACCTCCCTCCAAGAGGGACGTGTTTCTTAATCATGCCTTAAAAAAATCCGTAAAAGCAGGGGGTCTCCCCTCCGCTGAGGGGCGGTCGGCACAGGTGAGTCACTGCTCGCCCGGGTGCTCTGTGAGGAGAGCGGGAAGAGGGGAGGACAGGCAAGTTGCGTAGCAGGACTAGGTGGGTTTCCATGCTAAGTACAGCAATTGCGCACGGTCCCTTACGTAACTGTCAGCTGGGGATTCCCTAGACGGGGTCACTTTATTCAACCATTACACAGACCCCGGCCGCCTCTCCGCCGCGCCTGGGCTGCCGCGGCCGCCGCCACTGATGCTGCGGCTGCTGCAGGGAGCACGGCAGCTCCTCACAAAATGGCGGCGCCCATGGAAGCGGCAGCCCCATTTTGTGCCCGGCAGAGCCTGTCAACAAACGCCGACTTGGCCGCGGCTGAGGAACAGAAGGCGGCGGCTCGTTCGCGTTACGGAGCGCGGAGGGAGGAGAGCGGAGGATTTCACCGCCCTCCGGCCGCCGAGAGGAGCCTCTCTATCGAGCGCGCGCGTTGGGGGAGGGAGGAGAGGGAGGTGAAGGGGGACGCGAGCAGCGAGCGAGTCAGAGGCTGCGTTATCCCGGCACGGAGCTGCCGGAGCTGCGGCGCGGGGGAGGGGAAGGCGAAGGCCGAGGCAGGCGGCCTCGGCGCTGCCCTCGCTGGGGCCGGGCTCCCGGAGATCCGGGGGCTGCGGGAGCGGCGGGCGGCCCCGGAGCGGACCGCAGCCCGGGACTGTCCGTGCGGGGGGCACTGCACTACGCTCCGCTCCCGCTCTGCACGGGCGGACGGGGCCGTGCCTGTCGGATTCCGGCGAACTTGTCATAAGTGACAGGACGATCGAGCTCCTTGTGTAGCTAACTAGGTCACTGCTAGCACTTAATTACTGTTTGTTTCATTTTAGTGCGTGCCTTATGAATAAACCGGCTATTAGGCTGATGCTTCAAGTAACACTATCCAGCACCAAGGTACAAAATGTCTGTATTGGACTCTGATCTTGTGATGCCATCTTGGTAATAATTACTGTTGTACATTAACGATGTCTTGGTTCTTACAGCTTGGTTATACGACTTATAACTGAAACAGGTGGAAAACCCTGGTGTAAGGTTGTGAAGATGATTCTAGCATTACACCACCGGTTTTGTTGGTTTTTTTGTTGATGGGGGCTCCCCTCTTTTTTGAGGTAGAGAAAGGACTTGTGCATTAAGACTTTTTTCTGGTTTGTCTTAATATGCATGCTTTTTAATGGTATTAAATAAAGGAGATGACCTATTTCTGGTGGAAGTGGTAATTTTTAAGTGTACCAAAATTATAATCCTTGATATTAAGGATTTATGAAATAACCTTGTTGCACATTAAAGAGAGATTAAACGTAGGGGAAAAGGGAAAAAATCTTGCTGTTTAGGGAAAAAATCCTTTTACTGATTTCTGTATAGTACTTTTCAATGCCATTTGAATTATTTAAGTTGTAAAATAAAACCTGTAGTGTTATACACTGTTTATAAATACTGTCATACACAATGAATTTCGGTGTGTAAGTGTTGTGTTGGGGAATTCTTGCAGACAGGCAGGTCCAGTAACTGAACTGTAACTATTTGGTTCTGGTTGGGTGAGGGGTTTTTGTTTGTCTATTGGTAGACGCTTTTTTAAGTATAGTTGTGCTAAGTGAACGTTGTGTTCTAGCAGCTGTATCCTGTGTTGCAGTTTCAAATTTTTTTTCTTGAATCTTTCATACTTAATTTTGTGCTTAATACCTATTTGCCATATTGCTGCTCTACCGAGAGCAGGACACAATTGCTGTTGTCACTGTGCCACTAACTCTGCATTTGCTTTCTGGTGGGTGAAATATTCTTGTTAATTTCCATTTTCATTTGTGCTTGTGGTGCTCTTGAATTGTGGCAACATTATATTTTGATTAGAGTAACTAGTATCACTAGCTGTATGCTACTTATATTAAACAGTAAACGGTAAATCCTTAGAAACTAAAATTAATTTTATCTGTATGTATGTGCAAGTGCTGTATATGTGTTTTTTGAAAATGCAGCCTATTAGATGGAGTAGAGAATCCAGTAAATTCACTCTCAAAGACTGCAGACAGCGTAAAATATAGGTGCAATCTGAAAATAAACACAAGAATTACAGGATGAGCGTCTGGTAGAGGAGAGAGGGTCAGAAAGCCAGATTTCGCAAATTTGAGTGACAATCAGCTCAACTGTATTTAATAAAAAATGTTAAAGTGTTGGAGTTAATAGTATATGCTGGGCTAAAGACTTCACTGTTTGGATAGCTTGCTGTGACAAATGTACGCTTCAACAAGGGGCATTTACTGAGCTAGGTATTAGTCCTACTTCTTTTTACTGAATAATATTTTTAAATTCTTTATTATGTTTTACTGTGCTAGCGTCTTTTAAAGGTGCTGCTACCTAGTGTAGACCATATGTGACTAGTCTTCAATGGTACACTCTTAAATCATGAGTGAAAGGTCTTACGCATGAAATTAAATGCTAAACAGCACAGCAAAGGTGGGAAAATGGGTGTACAGTATTTTAGGCTATTTCTGCACACTTGCAAACAATTTTTACTGCAGTTACTTGAATTTAAATATTCCAGAAGGCTTGGCTTAGGTAATACTTCAAAATAAAATAAAATTGAAAATGCTTTTACACTGAAAAGAAGCAACGTCTTAAGTTGTTTATTTAAAGGACTTATGACACTTCCCTCCTAAATCTTCCAACATGTGCACCTTCCTCATTTCAACTTTGTGGTATTACTACTTAGGAAATAAAACAGAAGGAAAATTGGGCTACATAAACAATGTTGAAAATAACCAAGTAAATTGATTAAACACTTTTTAAAGTATTATCTGTAATTATTGTCATTTTCTGATACTTGCTGTTCTTCACAAAGATCCACCTTTTGGAGTAATTGAATTTTATGATCACCTAAACTTCAAATTGAAAACACTTCAAATATGAGGGTTTTTCAGTTGTGCAATGAAGTATGAAACACAAAGCAGGAAAACCCTAAATGCAGCTGAAAGAGAAGTAAAAATATATACATAAATGCACTGCCACTTGATTTCAAAACTGCAGTGCTTTTGAAATCCTGATTCTTTACTAGGTCCTGACTTTTGTGTTCTGAACACTCTGGGTTGGCAATACTTCAGAAGTAAGTTTAGGAAGATTATCAAATTCATATCCTTTTCTCGCTGGCAAAAAGTGTTTGCTGTTTTAACTGTAATGGAGATTAGGGCTTCAATGGCAGAAAATTTTTTGGTGTTCTGACAAGCATTGGTCTGTAGCACAGCTGTCATGAATTTCCTGACAGCAAATGGGTACAAGGTTTTTACTAAGAAAAAAATATATTTGCACTTAGTAAATTACCTATTTCAGACATTACTTTGTTATTACCTTTGTGTTTGTGTGATCTGGTAGATGGCACACTTCCCTCTGCCACTATAGCTGTACACTGTTCCCTGAAATAGCACTAGTGTGATTCATGTTTCTGGCTGAATGTGTGAAAGTTTGATTGAGATGCAAAACTCAGAGTTCTTCTGAATGTTAAAAAGGAGCCATGCTCAGAAATAAAGAAATGATCAGGTTAAATTTGGCTCACACTTGAAGGCTTTTTGTAGAGTAAGGGTTAGGGTGCCACACGTGGATGGGGAAGGTCTAGTTAGCTTAAAGCAAAACCAAGGCTAGTAACTTCAAAATATTTGTTAGAAGTCAAATCCTACTAGTAGGTGAAATCCTATTAGTAGGAGAGTTCTCAGTATTGCAGATTTGTCAGCGATGTTTGCTTGTTGAGTATTACTGTCTCACTTTTCTATTTTTACCAATTCAACTGACAGTCAACAGTAGCTGAAATTACGTAGAAATTTCTCTGAGTGAGCAGTTGCCTTACCTAGCTTTTATATAAGCAGAAACGAAAAGGGAAGTAGTTTGTGCAGCTGTGAATGTGTGGACAGACAGTACATGTGACAATTTATTCATTTCAGTGTAATCTGAACTGCAAAAGCACTTCTGAAAACTTAAGTATTAAATAAAAGAAATCCTAATCAATAACATTGAAACTAGGCAGTCTATTAAAATTGAGAACTTAAAGCAGAGAGAACCCACAGATGCACTTTGAAAGGAGAAAATTTGTTGTTGTTTAATTATAATTCTCAGTGTGTCTGTTGATCTGCCTGATCTGGAGATTTGTCCTTAAAGACTGCTGATAGATAGGTGGCATCATACTGAATGCTGTTGTACTGCCCAAATAAAAGGAAGTATTTTTACTATCAGACTAACTGAAAAAAAAAAGCTCTCAATATTATTGCATTGGTTCAATGCTGATGGGACACCTAACTTGGAAATCACACTTAAAACATAAGACTTAGGCTTTTAGCTACAGTGTCTAACATAATTGAGAAAAAAGCTAATGAGGAACAGTTTTTGAAGTTGTTTACATTAAAAGGGCTATCAAATGTAGTTGAGTATCAGTTCCTGTTGCTTGCAGTAACATGGTAGCATTTGAAGTTCTTGGGGGAATCTATGACTGTTAATCTACAGATGTTATAAAAATGTTTATTAGTCTGGGCTGCTACTATTTCTGCATTTTGAGCCTTAATGTGAGATCTCTCTTACCAGGATCTTGTTGCAAACTCTCCTTGAAAGCAATGTAAGTTGCTTAGGAAAAGGTAGCAGAAATAGAGTCCATATATGCTCCTGTATCTTCTATCAGTTCTTGACCTTGGGGTTTCCGAGGCTCCCAGGGACCCTATGCTGAAGAGCAGTCGATGTACAGAGCTGGATTAGTATCTCGTTCTGAGCCGAGATGCACATAATGAGGTTTAGAGCAGAGTGAGCATAGTCCCCTAACCCTTTACCAAGAGGCAAAAGTGCAGTCTGTGGGTATTTGGGGTAGCTGTGTTCAAATGTGTTACACAAGCTGGTCTACTTAGTCTTGTCCTTATCTAGCTTAGGTGCAGAGTGGGGAAACTGCAGGCCTAGGGAGAGGTCTCTTCCCTCCATGAAGACTCACTAGCGTGTATTGAAGAAGCTGGAGGAATCCTTGCAGTCTTGCTGAGGAAGAAAAAAGGGAGATGAAAGGAAATGTGGACTTAATGAAGGGAGGAAAAATCTGATAATTTTGAGTGGGGCAACTCCCTGTAGGTGCTTTCAGCAGTGTCACAGGTGACTTCAGATACAGGTCTCCTTAGTTACAGTTACTATACAGTTTGTTTCCATCTTTTTCTGATTCGGTAATGTTTAGTCCTGCAGCTATTCATGCTTGATTGTAGTCTTTATTGTTCTAAATATTTTATTCCAATTTATTGAAAACAAACTTCCAGTGATTTACATGCTGTGCCACAGACTGTGTGTACTAAGTTCCCCAGCATAAACAACAGTGCCCTAAGCTTACAGTATGGTCTTTCAGAATAAAGCTGCTTCCTGTCCTGTTTCATCCTTCACCATGTTCCTCCAGTGTTACTTTGCAAAGTCAAAATAGATTATTTTTTTATTTATTGTTACAAGTTTGGCTAGATTTACAAGACAATAAAAGTAAAGTAAGCGTATCTGTGAATGAAACTCTTAGAATAATTGTATTTTGTCTGTTACCTCCATTTTCGTAAGTCCAGGCTCATTCTTCCCTTTGCTTTAGGAGAATTAAATAATGCCACGGTTTTTCCTTTAGAGAGGTTGCCAAGCTGTTACAAAGGCCCACATGGTGCTCCACTGGAATTAGTTGCACTTAGAACTTCTGAAAATGGAGGTGTGTGTCCTTAATCCAGGTGTTTGTGTCATGTTTGCAGTACTATACAGAAACTGTAGTACATATTTGATAGTGCAAATTTCCCCATGACATTTAAGTATTGTGCTAAGGAATCATCTTCTTTTGCCAAAATATGCTAATTAAACTTCCAAAGATGATTTTTTTTTTTTTTCCTATTTGGGTAACTAGCTGCAGCCAAGTTCATATCAGGATCAATTTACTTACTTGTAGAAGAAAATGCATGGACATTCAATTTATTATTTTTTTATCTGCCAAAGAGTTCTTGACTTTAAATGAAAGTTTATTAATAGTTTTTGTCTGCAACTGAACATAAAAGTATAGATATAATTACATACAAACTTAACATATATAAAAGTTAAGGTTGAAGAATTCAGTGCTCATTGGTTAAGTTTTCCATCTGTGTGACATCATGTATGTGTATTATGATAGTCCTTAATTATATGATTACTTTTTGTAATGCATGATCCTTCAGTTTGAGGTGAACTGCTCACAGAATTAAAAAGATAGAAAAGTTATGCCTCTGTATCTGTGTTAAATGTTTATCTGAATACAGATTTTTTTTTTTTTTTGCTTTTCTTACAGGCTTTCCTGGAATAATCATTAGGAGAGTATCCGAATGCTCACGCTAATGAGTTCCCAAAAATTCTGAGATAGTAGCATTATCATCACTATAATGCTGAGAAAGCTAAGGCACTGAGCATTTCAATAAAAGAATGGCTGCTAAATTGGGTTGGTTTTCATTTAATCAAAGCACGGTTTCAATGAATGTAATGTACAGGTTACTTGAGGGTGGAGGTTGCTCAACAATAGGAGTGCTGGCTATAACTTTAGAGCTGTGTTAAATTCAGTGATAGGCTTTTCATGAACTGTGGGTACATGCTGTGGTCCTGTCTGCATTATTAGGGCTTTCCTAGTGCAAGATTGCTGGGATGCTCTGTTCTTCAGAACATTTGCAGTGATGAAAAGTCTGCATGATTATGGTAGATGCTCCTGGATATTTCTGCATTTAGTTTCCAGAGGCTCGGATTTGGAACTGACAAAATGAGAAATACTTCGTTAGAGGCAACCAGTTCGATGCAAGAAACTCGCTGCTCTGTGTAAAATCCTGATAAAGGCAGAAGTAGTAGTGGTGTGTACCCAACAGGATGCATTTGCTGTAGGCTCCCAACATCCCCCATCCCACCTTCCCCCCGAGGCTGCTGCTGGCTCTTGGTGTGGGCCTGGGTGCCAGAAGAGGGAGCACGGAGCACAGTGGAGCCCCAGCCTGAATTGTAGTTCCTGCTGCTGCCTCAGATAGAAGGAACTCTGCAAGGACCAACCTGCAGCATTGCTGACACCACAAAATTTTCAGAAAACCCAGCTTCTAGTTCTTAATTTTTTTATTTTTTTTTTCTGTGCATGTGCAGCTTGAAATTCAAAAGGTTATTGTTTTATTATGTTGTTCAATAGGAAAACTGGCCAAAAGGCATATCCCTGATTCAAACTAAATTTCAAATTCTCTTCTCAAAGTAAAGGCCTTTTCAAGTACGTTAAGAGGAGTTTTCCTGTATGTGAGTAAAAATGGGAGGTTTTTTCTCCCTCAGTTTCACACTTGCATTCTTTTTGGAAATTTCTTTTGAAAACATCGGCTTGAGGCAGACACGTGGCCTAGAAAAGTTCAAGTAGTTTTAAGGTCTTAAAAAGCAGCATATCTTCAATTGAGACGTCTTGGAATTTGAAGCCCTATTGAATTTCAATCCCGAAAACATATCCTAGTAGATATTTGGCTCTGTTTGCATTTATAGTCATTATATGCAATGTAATTGCAAAATACCTGTACATTGGGCTGAAATACAGAAAGTCAGCTATCCTGTAAAAAGCTCATCTCATTCCAATATCATGCTAATTACTCAGAATAACGCTACCCAATACAGAGACGGTATGTGAAAGGAAGGTAGCAAGTCCTGTACTTCTAATGCAGGTAGTAAAAAATATGCCTTACACTGGTGATTCTGAGTTCTGGATTCCTCAAGTGGGTTTAGGGCTCTGAGTAGCTGAAGCAGTTGTGTCTTGAGTAGTATGCGAACTGCATCCCTTTGCCAGGCAGAGCTGTGATCACCACATTCAGTCCTAACTGTTGTTGCAGGATCATAGTGGAAGACTGGAACAGTTTTGTCAGGTAGCTGGATGTCCTGGGAGAATTCCCAAAGGATTATTTAGTTTGTTAATCACTGCTCAAGAGGTTCTGGTGGCTTCATTGCTAACAAAGGCTTAGCCTAGGAAGTACTGTCTTTTTCATTATTATTTATTTGTTTAATTTTTAAGAAAGGACTGTCTGATGAATGGCTACTGAGCATAATGTTAAGGGGGTTTTTTTTGTTCTCACTGTGGTACTTCTGGCCTCAGTTAGGTCTGAGAGTCATAGAAGAGCTTTACACAGCTGTTTGCTTCATTTCCCTATACCTTCTCCCCATCTCATTGTCACAAAATGTTTGGGATGTGTCTTGTAATTAGAAGGTGGAGGGCTACTCCATGGTTACATACTTCTTACTTAAGGGAGGGGAGAACATAAAAAGCCTCCAAGCAAAAGCATAACAAAAAAAACCCCAATAGTTGTGGGAGGGGGAAGAGTTTCCAGTTCCAGTATATGTTCTTCATAAGCATAGTTACTGTAGAACTGAGTTTTAGGCTTGAAGTTAAGAGTATTGTTTAGTTAAAAAATTCTTCATTAAATACTCCACTAGGTATTTGCTGATATACTGAACATTGGTGGTAGTGAAGAGTCATCGAGGGTCTGCTTTTTGGTGCTCTTTCGATCCCAGGGAAAGTGCAGAAAAGAAGACTTGCTTTTTGTTTGTTCTTGATGGTTTCAGTGGCCAGCTGTCGTTCCTAGGTACGGAGGTTGGTGAAGCTGACTCCTGCTGTATGCCTGCAGAGGTTCAGTGCCAGCTGGAGAAAACAGGCACTTTTCAAACAAATCATTGAAGCAGCTTCACTAATCTTCGACATCGTTTCATGGAAAGTGAGGGGATACAATGTTTGCAAATTTTTGAAGGAAAAATTGTCAGGATTTTATACGGCCTTCTGGGTAGTCCAACAGATCTTCCTCTGCCTTGATAGATGACAAAACTAGCATAAGACATACGCTATGCAGTCACTGGCCTTTTAAAAAGCTGTCTTGCTCGTTGAAGCACCACAGCTCTCTAGCGGTTTTAAAACGGGTATCCTGTCTGACGAAGGAGTTTCTCTTGGGCTTCTCACCTTTGTCCAGTGCCACACCAGGCTACTCTGCACTGAATGTTAGGAACAAAAGTTAAAATTAGCTAAAGCAAAACCACCAATGACCAAACACGTTTTGGGTTAATTTGTTATTGCCTTAGTAAAGCTTGCTGATCCTAAATACGGAGTAGGAATAAATATTAAAACCCACAGCTTTGTAAATGCAAATGAAGTTGTTGGAAATTTAACATTTTGGAAGGAAGGAGTAAATAGGCATGTGCAGGAGCCTGGGTGTGGCAGGAGAGGCCACTGCAGGCCAGCTATCTCATGTGGCACATTTTGAGCACAAACTATCAAATGCAGCACTGTACCAGCCTCACTGTGTGCACTGTGCTTTGTGCTGGTGCCCTCCACCTATCAGTCAGAGAACAGGAGCTCTTCAAGTCACAGCTCCCAGACCTTCTTCCAGGACCTGAACTAAACTACCTAAAAAGGGTTTGTATCCACATGTATGTCTTTGGAACTGGAGTCCAGGAGTTGAGTGTAATTTCCCAGAAAATGTTGGATCATCTCTCAAAACTAGAGTACTAGTATTATGTGTAGTGTTTTATGGATGTTAAAGTAGTCAGGATTTAAGTACTGATAAACAGTTTGCTTTATCATATTTCATTCATGTCAAAATTACTTGGACAAAACTGCTGCCAATTCACTTACATGGTAAGTAAAGATAATTGCAAAGAAATTCACCAGCTGAGTTCATATTCTGCAGCAGTGATACCAGTTAATTTTTAGTAAGGGTTTACTTTAAAATACTTCATACATATCTTAATTTCTAAAAAAATGACTCTTCAGCATTTTTGTAAATGTGGAAGAGACAAACATGAAAATACAAATTTTTTTTTGTCTCAATAGGAGATACAAGGTACAGTTTGAATGTATATACATCTGTAGTGTTTGATCCCAGAATTTAGCCATGCTAAGCTCTTCCTCATGCTCTGTGATGCACCACTTACTTAGACAAGAAAGAAGAGTGTGTGTAGATGAGATGGGAGAATTGCAAGTGATGGGACTCATGTTACTCCTTTGCACATCAGTCATTTCTTAAAGTACACTGTAATTTCGGTAGAACTTAGCAGTGTTTTGCTATATTGGTTTTTGTTATATTGGTTTAAAAACATTTTATACTTTGCAGTGGTTATTTTACTTACAGACATGAACAATAAAGTTTTGTTGTTTGAACTTCTGTCAACCTAATTGTAATGAAAGGAGAAATACAAGCTATGCAAACAGATTTTATTGAAGCATAAAAAGAGAGCCAGCAGTTTACACAATCTACAGAAACAACATGTCATTACCACAAACTAGCTACTACAGGAAGTAGCTCTTGGGTTGTGTGCCAGATTATGTATTAAGACTCTGCTTACTAAAAATTACTTGGGGACAAATAGTCCATGTACTTTAAGAGCCCCTTAAACCTTTAGGGAAGAAAAATCTTAACAGACAACTCCTGTCTCTTTCACTGGACATGTTTTGATGTAAAAGCTCACATCTCAAAATGTGAAATATAATATCACTAAGGAGGCAGTTGTTTCATGGGATCAGGCATGAACACATATTTGCACAGGATCCATATCTCCTCTTGACCAGCATGGGTCTCCCATGGTGCTGTTTTGTTATAGGAACAACTGAGATTTTGGGCAAATCTCTGATGCTGAAAATCTGCACTTAAATAATTCACATAATGATATCACTAACCTAATGCAGTAGTTGATTTGCCAAGCTAGTAGCTCATGAAGTTTTACCAGTCTGACTAACTAGTTTCTGAATTTCAGTAATAGCTTCATCGTGCAGCAGAGTGGCTTTCCACAGTTATACACTAAATACTCAAAACTGAGGGCAAATTCTGGAACCACTCCTAATGGTCAGGTAACAGTAAGTTATTCCACAGTTTGTTTAAGATAGCTTAAACTGCTCCTGCTTCCAAAAAGAAGCGTATCATCCACCTTCATCCTCTTCTTCCTTCCTCTTGGCATTAGCATTTCACACACCTGTACTGCAACAAAGATGAACATTAATTCAGCTGAAAATTTACGAGGCAAAGAAGTTACCTTTTAAAAGCACTTGTTACCTGGGAAGACTCACTGCATAAAGGGCAGCATCAGTGCAAGAGATGTAGAAATAAGAGTCAGAGAACAGCAGGACTCCCTCTTCTTCTATTCCATGTTCAAAGGCTTCAGTATCCACACCATTCAGGTACCAACAGCAGGACAGAACATTGTCCCTCTTATTCTCACTGATGAGGGAGTAGAAGAAACCTGAAGTCAAGGCCGTTAGGTACTGCTACCAGTTCCCTGTTACTCTTTAAAAGGATGATGAAGTGGTGGCTCTTCTGACAAATATTTCCTCTAGTTTGCTTAGTCCACTTGCCACAGGCATTTTGAAAGGGGTGCACCTGGCTAAATAGTTAACTCTGCTCTTTATTTCTTTTTCAGGGCAGGTGGGGTACAACTGTCATCTTGTGGTGTTTTGAAGAAAACAGAAATAGAAAACTTAACTTTCATTTTACATGAAACATGACTGTGTGGGATGGACAGATGATACAAAAATTAGTTAGAAAGGGCGTTTTGGTTGATAACAACCCTGTTATATTTTCCTTCTGTTGCAGACTTTCAGCCTGTATGTCCCAAAACTTTGTACTGCATCCAAAGACCTAAAATTTGGAGTCTGCAGGCCTTGGGGATGGAGGGAAGTTGAGCCTCAATATCCATAAAGAGAGCCTACTGGATATTTTCAAGACTGAGATTTGGAAGTAAGTTTCAGTCCTCAACTCATAGAAGACTCCTCACCTCAGAGAAGAATCTAATATAGAACCTTTTGGACCACGGCACATCTGTATTTAGATTTTCTATACCTGTATACTCCCCTCCCCCCCATTTTTCTCTGGACAAGTTTTAAAATAAATGCATAGATGAAATAGATTCCACATCTAAAGTCTTGCAAATGAGGGGTATTGCAGGAGTGTCTGTATTTCCTGTGTGTTTTCATATAGATGAGAGAGAGACAGAGGACATATGCTTGATTTTGGTAAGATGAATGTTTTCAGTCAACATTAAATCTGCTGAAGTTCCAAAACACTGCCTTGTCCACTGCTGCTCTTCCCTAGACACATTTTAATTTCTAGTAAATCTCATCCATTTTAGCCTTCTTTTTATCTTCCACTTCCTTAACCTCCTCTCAGCAACACTTTGATATTGGACCTACAGCACATCAATCTGGAGATTCATGACTCCCCTATAAGTATGGAGAGGAGTATGAAATTGCAGTTAATTCCAAATTATAATTTTGTGCTACAAACAATAAAGTTAAGCAATTGAAAAAGAAGTACAGACTTCTAACTGCTTATTTTCAATTAGAAACCCTCCCCTTTCCCATGTCAATCATATCAAACCTATGCTATGCTTTAGAAAAATGGGGAAAGGGAGGTCTTTTAACAGTGCACCCTGGATGCCATCATTCCAGTGATGGAAAAGGGTTGGGACGGAGCCCAGAGTAGCCAGCATCACCACTCTCACCACCTCCTCTTTTTCAACAGCTAGGGCCTTGGTTTCTGCAGAACAACCCAGTGGTTCATCATGTGTAACAATCCCAGTACAGGTATGACCCTTGAATTTTTTGAAAGCCTTGTGAGGCTCCAGGACAAGTCAAATGCCTTCTGCGTATAAGCTAAAAAGAAATGTCATACGGTTTAGACCTTGGGACAAGCACAGAGTAGTCAAAGTTAAGTAAATTCATGTTCTTCAGTGAAAAATCTTATTTTTTTCACAGTAAGACAGAAGAAAGCATCTGTATTTATTATGTGAGCCAGAGCAGAGGATATGGAAAGTTGGGAATGGAAATGAAGAAACAAGATAACTTATCTTCTCCTCTTTTTAAAAGCAAAAATTTCAGATTTTAGGTGCAAGTCCATACTCTTCCAGCCCATTTGTTGTGCGTTTCATCCAACTAAGAAATACTATATAAAGCACTTTCTGTTATGATAGAATTTCTCTTTCATTTTACTGCAGTTTCCTCCTAAACCAGGCTTTAGTTCAGCATTTCATGTAAAATCAAAGAAGCCACGTGCTTCAGTACTGCCATGACTGAACTGGGAGGGCAGCACCACATTTTTTTTTTTAAATGTAGCC
>JAYRBT010000042.1:29785561-29812704 GCA_036023395.1 Myiotriccus ornatus | reverse complement strand
CAAAGAAGCCACGTGCTTCAGTACTGCCATGACTGAACTGGGAGGGCAGCACCACATTTTTTTTTTTAAATGTAGCCATTGATGCCTCATATGCAGTTGGCATCCATTAAAGTTTTTCATTTCACTTAAAATGCTGAAAATCCTTTACAATTACTTATCTCTTCTCCAAATAGCTACTTGGAAGTTTTATCTGTTTATAATGGTAGAAAAAGAATCAGAAACGCCTAATTATTAAATATGGAGACATTAAATATGATTCTTCAACTGACACCAAACCATGTTTTCACACAGTGTTTTCCTATTTCAAGTGAACTTTCCTATAATCTAAAAGCATCTCTTAACCTTATATTTGTGAAATCATCAATAACATTATGGGATTATTCATGTATAAAATTGTGCATGAAGATAACTGAAGGACCTTGGCTTAAGAATGCAAATGGTTTCTGGCAGAGACTCTCTTAGCTGCAAGACCTACAACTCCCAGTAAAACGTGACATACTGGTTGGGGAATCTAAGTGCTGAAAAAAAACCTAACTAATTTTTCTATTTATGAGAATAGGCTTAAAGTGGTTAAACTTGTCCAAGAGAAAAATCAGAATTTTTGAATGGCCCATTTCATGAACCTGGCGGTGTTCTTCAGTGGCAGAGGGTCATACACAGACTGTATTCCAGCTTCTTACTACAAAACCCAAATTTGGTATCCTTTAACATTCATGGTAAAATATTTGTTGATGAAAAGAACAAAGGGAACATTCTTGAAAAGCAACTCATCTTCCAAAAGAGTGGGATTTCTAGCCTGAAGGAAAAGGAAAATCTGACCCCTGATGAAAAAAATATCATCCAAGCTGCATAGTGTCTAACTTGTAGGTGAAGAACTTTGAACATCCTGCCCCAGATATTCCTGAAGCTTGGCTGTGATGCTTGAAAAAGCTGTGTAGTAGTCAATCTGCAGTAGAATGTGCAGTTTTAAGTTAGATGTGTAACCTGCCTTGTGCAGACAGGATAATTGCCCTGGAATGGGAACTGCTAAACTCAGAAGTGAGTAGTGAAAAAATTCTTGTGCAAAAGAGGGCCTTGGAGCTGTTTCAAGTAGAGGTACTGCTGTCTGCAGATGCCTGTTTTACTTGGGACTTACGGCATACAGTGCTATCCTGATTAGTGTTTGTGTCCTTTTATTCAAAATATGATGAGGAATCCTCTTCAGGTGGAAGCATTGTCATCCCCCTGCTTTGAATACATTAGCTGAAAATTTAGAGCCTTCACTGAAGAAAATCCAGGTTCTAAGTGATAGCCCACGTCTGTATTCACCCTGTAAGGGCATATGCAGGCCCCATTACTAAAGCTCAGAGACTTTTCCCCTTTTTGTGTAGGATATGATTCAGGAAGCAACCCACACAAGTTTCTCTTGGGGACCGTGCTGAGGTGCTACAGTGAAGTTCACACAGGGAGTGAGTTGTTTTCTGTTTAAGAGACAGCCAAGATGTGTATGGGACTCTACAAGTCTTCTTCCAAATGCTACTTTTCACTCAGCATGACTTAAAAAGTCTGGATCCTGTCATCTGCTGTGCAAACCAGGAGCCTTAACTGTCTTAGAAGGTGATATATTTCTGATAAATGTTCAATCCATCATTATTTTAGAACAAGAAGAGTTCAGGATCTTGAACAGCAGAATTACACACTTGGAAAATTATGAAGGCATCATTATGTTCAGAATTCTATGGCTATATTAAGCAGGAGCTGTGAACTGACAAAATCCTTCATTACTGAGTCAATATGGAGCCATCTCCTAAGAAATCTGCCCTCAAGGAAGTAGCTCTAACCCTCATTATGTCAAGACTTCTTGGGCACATGAGATTATCAAGGAAGCTCCTTGGCAAGTGAAATATGGCAACAGGGAGTCATCTCCAGCACCGTTTCACCTGATAAAAGCCACATGATGTGGCTGCAAACGTCCTGCCTTTGACACTGATGAGTCTTGGAGTAGTGTGTTCCTTGGGCATTGGTGAGTGGATAGGACTCAACATGGATAGGACTGCTCTGCTTGTTTCCATAGCTACTACTAACAACCTAAGAATGTCCCCTTAGTCTCCTTGTCCACCCCTGCCCTTGGCAGGGGCAATGAAGGTAGCACCTGCCACAAGAGGCCTTGGCACCACGTTTCTAACCTCCTTATCGCATTTACCCTGAGGAAGTGTTGCTAGCCCTTTGCATCAGGGACACAGTATTTCTCAGCACTACAGCTGTGCTAAAGGAGCTTTCTCCCCGAGAGTCCTGTGGCAGGTGATAAGGATATTCAGATGTTGAAGGCCAGGTGAGGTTTCTGTTGTCAAGACAGTGAAAGTGCTCTTGTTCTAGGGAACACCAGGGTCCAAACGTCTCAGCACTTGAAGCATGGACAGAAGAAAGAGGGAAATATCATCATTATCTTCAAGAAGACCGAGAAAGAGAATCCAGGGAACTAAGCGGTCTAACCTCCGTCTCCTGGAAGATTTTTCCTCCTGGAAACCATTTCTGAGCTCATGAAGCGCAAGAGATGGGCAACATGAATTTACCAAGGGCAAATTGCCCCTGATCAACCTGGTTGGTTGATCATTGTAAGATGGACTCATTCTGTGGATGAGGGAAGAGTAGTGAATATTGTTTACCTTGATATTAGCAAAGCTTTTCCCAAGCTCTTTGAGAATATCCTATCACTCAAAATAGTTAGATATGGACAAAATAAGCATATGATAAGGTGGATGGAAAACTAGTTGAACTACCAGGCTAAACAGGTTGTGATTGGCAGTACAAAGTCCATCTGACAGCTTGTTGCTAGTAGGAGTCCCCCTCAGGGACAGAATCTGGGGCCAGTGCAGTTTGGTGTCTTCACTGTTAATGTTCTGGGCGATGGGAAAGCGTGCACTGTCAGCAGATTCATGGATGATACCAGCCTGCAGGGAAGCAGTTGATATCCTGAGGGCAGAGCTGTTATTCAGATGGACCAAGACAGGCTGGTGGCATGCATTGCCAGGAGTCTCACCAAGCTCAGCAAAGACACGTGGGAAGTCCTGTGCTTGGCACAGAGTAACCCCCTGCACTTGCGCATGCTGGAGGTAAGCTGACTGGAGAGCAGATTTTTAGACAGCAGCCTGTGGTACTGGTGAACACAATGAGCATGAGTTGGCGGTTGGGGCAAACAAGGTCAACCTCATCCCAGATTTTACTAACAAGCTGTAACCAGCAGGTCCAGGGAATTAATTTTCCCATCTGGTACTGATTGCTTCTGGAATACTGTTTTTGCTGCCTAGCACAAGACCTTGACATATGGTTTTGAATGCATAGGAGTGTCACTAAGGTCACACAGGCTGGAGTGCATGTGTATGAGTGATGGGGCAAAAATAAGAAAGAGATCCAAAGTCTTCTTGGAGTTGTAGGGTGACAGGGGAAGAGCTAATAGGCACAAGTTGCTATACAGGAAATTCCGCATATAAGGAAAAACATTTTCACTGTTAGGATAATCAAATGCTTAAATGGACTTTCAGTCAGTATTGGAGATGTAAAAAATCTGAGCAATGTGCTTTAGTTGATGATGTTTTGAATGAGAAGTTGAACTAGCAGATCTCCAGGGATCACTTCCAACTTGTCCATCAGAGGAGAGAGGCACAGACCAGTGAGTGGCAATAGTTTACCACTGCAGACCTGCTAGAACCCCTATTGTTCTCAGAGAACTCTAATGCCAAAGGTGAGGCACATACACATTTCAACACTGAAAGATGGAAGCTGAGTTTCGATATGAGGACTGCAAATTTCAATAAAGAATCCTACAGTCTGTCTGAGGATCTTTTTGAATCTGTCTCTTAATACCGAATCTGAAAAAGCATTCATCTATTTTCAAAGAGTGCAGGCTTCTCTACTGAAGACATGAAAGACCTAAGAGGATGATTCATCAGGATTGTTTTGAGGGACATTTTTCTTCCTATTGTCCTAAAATGAGATTGGAGGTAGTAGGGAGTGACAGATGTTTTGGAATGGCCCTTTGTTTTCAGGACTATAAATTACTGTTTTCGTTTGTGAGTTTCTTATCTGCTTAGTTCATACTTGTCTGTAGGTAACTAGTGTACATGGCTGCAATTGGCACCTTTTTGGAGTTAAATCATAGTTGTCTTCTAGCTGCTATTAATTCCCATCTCCAAACACTCTGCTTAAATTCAGCATTAGCAAAACTGTATGAGAATGTGATGCTGCTGTACTCTGTGTTGTGCAGGGCTGTAAGTGGAGTTATGCATTACAAGAATAATTATATAAAATGAAAAGCTAAATTACATTAGTGTCTTCCTGTTAAAAAGTATGCAGATTCTAAACATAGTGCATGGGAAAAAAGTAATCTGTCTCTTTATGACTGATCAAATTCTATACATTTTATAAGAAACATTATGAACTTTATGTATCACTAAAAATTAATAAACTTCATACATATTTTAATGGAATATATGATTTTCCTTCTGTTGCAATCATTCACAATTTTTTAGCAGCTTCCACATGTATAGGTAACAGGACAAAAATAAGGGAATGGATAATTGTAATCCTTATATTAAAGAGAAATATCCAGCTTATTTTTAACTTTGGTAACTACAAAATGTTTCTTGTATTTTGTCTTAAATACAGCATTTTGTCATTAGTTTGATAATGCTTCTCTGTGACAACATTGTTAGAATATAGACATATAACATATATATCCTTTTCCTTTCCTCAGTGGGTTTGTTTGTATGTTAACAAACCCACAAGCTGGCTTATATTTTATTAAAAATATTGGGAAGGGAAAATGAGATTTGCCAAATAGGGTAAGAAAAAAAATATTTATCAGCTTTGAACACTTGGATTAAATTTTCTGTAAGAAAAGTTATGTGGCTCTCCATTTTTGTTTTAGGAGAGGTCCTAAAAACCATGATCCAAAAACCATGACATATTCAGTGCATATAATAAAAGCATCACTCACATTCTGGTCACAAGAATATGCTTCTACAAAAAAAAGTTGTAACTAATAAGTCTCTTTCCCCATAGTTAAGAAAATAATTTCTATTTGAATAGCTTTCAAATTTCAAGTTCTACTTCTTTTTATAGTGAAATTTAAAGCCTATGATATAATCTGAAAACTATCAAACATACAATCTTCCTAATGTGCCAAGACTTTGATGACATAAAAATACTGTGTTGGTTCTTAGTGAATATTGATGAATGGTTGGTATATATATGCACACTATAAAACAACATTGTAAAAGAACAGCTTTATACTTATGGAAGCATTTAAACACCAAATCATTCCTTTCTACCTCTTTAAAAAAAAAAAAATTAATACCTATTTAATAACTGTATATTATCTCAGTATAAGTTCTGCTGTGGTGACGTCTCTGTAGAATCATCAATATTTCCTCTACAATGAGAACTGGAAGACAGTCTATATTAACTACTAGTTTACTTGATGGTGTCCTGGAATATCCCTAGCCTTCAGTCAAACTCATTGAATTTTTCTCCTGTTTTAGGGTGGGTAGAGGCAGCTGATAGGCCTGGAGTCATGGTCAATGGTGATCTAGTCAAAACAGTCAATATTATCCATAAAGTGAGTCAACTCATTTTAAAGCAGGCATCTACTTTTAGTCAGATGAATCGCTCTCTAAACTTCATTGATGTAGATATGTCAAGCTGGATGAGATGGATCCCACTCTCACATTCCCTGGATGTTTCTTCTCACTTGTTTGAGAGTGAATTGAAGCACTTACAATAGAAGTTTGCGGTACAGTTTGCACTGCAGTTACAATTGGGACACCTACTCTCTGTAGTCACCAGCGTGGCACTGCCAGCTGCATGCGTGAACTGTACTATACATGAACCTGTCATGGTCTGTATGGGATTCAGTGGTGCATTCATCATTTAAATGCAGTAAGTTCCTTCGGTCTTCTTTCGAAAAAATTACTTTAACGAGAGTTATATTTACATTTAAGCACACTTGCTTTTTAAATAGCTCCAGAATTTATTAAATTAAGTTGGCTGACAGATTCTAAAAAATCTTCCAAGTGTTATGCCAGATCCATATTGGGTACATATTCTGACTGAATGTCTTATAATGTATGCTAAGTTCTGTCTGTGAATTTGTTTACTGGCATGTGAATAGAGAAACAGCCTCATCTTGTTCTGGACCTCTTACTACTATGCCCCTTCTCAGGAACCAAGAGAAACTTGGAAAGACTGGGTCAAAGCTGCAAACACACTTTGAATAGAGAGAGGAAAGATAAGTCTGATGTATCAACATGTACAGCAAAGCCATTTGGCTTATTCCATATTGTTTTCTCCAAACACTGTACCCTTCTCTGTCACTGTTTTCTTCAAACACTGTACCCTTCTCTAAAGCCCTATTCCAGGGCTTCCCTAGCAGGTTGCTGGCAGTTAGGGGAAAATTACGGAAGAGTGGATGGTCCAAAGCAGTGGCCAACAGTTTGTAGGTCCCTACAGCAACCACCAGCACCATGTTTCATCACAGATAGAGTAGCCCTTAAAGACCTTACCTTGCAGGTTGGAAATGTGCCATGAGCATGCAGGGATGGTATGACCAGATATCCTCCACTGATTCACATTTGCTTAGCATGAATGAAGAATAGAGGAAGAAATTAGCAGAGGCATGAAATGTTAAGGAATTGATATCCTGCTTGTTTTGTTTTTTTTTTTGGTTAATCATCTGAAGTAGCATGAAATCTGGATGGGAACTACTCTTTCCTCCTGACTCATGTCAACAGGCTGGCTGTGACAGGGATGCTTCCACCCCTACTTATTCCAAGGCTGAAATCCTGAAGACAGGTTATTTGTTCCTCTGCTCTGCATCACTCTACATAATTCTGGATGCCCTTTGCCTGGAGGAAATCACAGCCCAGTTGAAGGTTCAGAGGCTTCCTTGCCAGTGTGGGAGGAGAAGTGGGAATGGATTCCACAGAAACCTCTGATCAGGAAGCTGCCCCAGCAAGCCGGTGGAGAATGGCTGCATTCCAGGGGAGTTTCTTAATTGCTGTGCCACTGGGGCATGCTGGGGAGCATATTCTGGCCAATGCCAAATACTCTTGTCTTCAGCTGCCTTTGCCCAAGCACTTGATGGAAGGGTTGTGCTTCAGCCCACAGGTGAGGCAGGGAGGGAGCTTCCTGTAGTGGGAATCTCATTCAGGCTTAAGGGGTGAGCTAGCAGGCTTCAAGGACAGTCAATAAGACTAGGATTCCTTGCCTTCTGGCAATATTTTAGGTTCGTAGGAATGTAAGTAAGTGTCAACAAGTGCCTCACTCTGGAGATGGCAAAGCTCTGCAGTGCCTTTGAACCTTCCAAGAACTGGTGCCAAATAACAAAAAATGTCATGTATCTGCCTTGTGCCCAAATTCGCAGGCTAAAGCAGGTTTTACACTTGCAGGGATATTTTTTTACTGTGCAAATTCAACAGTCTGTTTTTGCACCTGTAAGAAGCCGGTGTGCTACTTACCTTTTCCCTGGTCTTTAACTAATTGCAGTTTTAAAAATGTTGTTGTTCAGCGTCCTTAATATGGGCTTTATAGTGAGGAAACATTACATCCTGTTCACATGGTAACATCCAGGAAAACACAAATATTGAAATTTCTGAAAATTTGTCCCACATTTTATGTAGTTGCATTATATGCATTCAATGTACTTAAAGATTATTTAATTAAAATAATTTGTTACTGTGATTTAAGCAAAACTTCATGTGTTCTTTGTCAGGGATCTTTGTCTACCTTAGAAATGTGCCCCATTCCCAGAAATAGGTTTGAAAGAAAGAAAAAAATTGTAGAAAATATGAGTTTGCTGACTGTCTCTCAATAGCTTTATGGAATTAATTTTATGAAGACAGAAGCTTGCTTACACCAAATAAATTATTTTATGGGTAGAACAGAACTGTTATATACATAGAAAAAGAAAGGCATGCTAAGTGCAGTGTTTTAAAAGTAAAGTCAAATTCAAATGGAATGGTGTCAAAATTGTAAAGCGTGTGACTACCAACAGCATGTGCATCTTCAAATAAGATCCTAAACATAAATTACTGCAGTTATTACTGAGAGGTCTGTGGTGTTTGTTAGATGTGAGACAAAAGTAGGTAACCTAGCCTACTTCTAACCTTTTCTTCTTCTAGAAACTTTGACTATATGCCCAATTAAGGCCTATTGAAAGGAGAAAATTCTCATGGCAGACAAACTCTGCTTTGCTGGTCTGTTTGCGGAGAAACCACACTTCTGCTATGTGATGGATGTGATGGAATAGCTGATAAGTAGGCTATTCAGCTGTATTGAAATGTGCATTTTCTAACAATTAATAAATCTTGGGGCTGAGATGCCTTTTCTACCTTTTTCCACCAGCTGTGTCTTCATCTGCCACAACCTTCCCAACTTCTGTCAGTCTGCTCTAATACCAGTTCCTGTCCGTATGTCTTCCTCCACTTCTTTTCAATTAACCAATCCTGATTTATTTTATGAGGTTGTTCATCTGGGCCTCTGTTTAACATCTTCTTGTTTAGTAAAACCTTGACTTAGGAGCTCAAGGCTCCCATCCTCTTGCCAATCACTTCTAATTCCTCCAGTAATATCCCAGTCCTTATCTCTGTTTTAACCTAGCCAAGCCAAGCTGATATTCCTCGCTATCCTCTCTCTCTTTCTGCATGGTCCATTCTCCAGCCTGTCTTAGCGGCCTTGCCTCTGGTCTTACTCTGACTTATTTGTCAGGTCAGTCACTGCTTGCTTTGTATAAAATCTTTTCATGAGATTTTATGCCTCTCCCATTTTGTCTCCTGTCTACCCTTCACTGATCTCATTGTGTACTGCATTTTGAGTGTCTAACTCTGGTAAAGAAAGGAAGGGAGGCCATGTTAAGTACCTAATGTTGGATAGTTGATGGTAGGAATAACATCCAAAGTTCCTCTGTAATCACTGGGGGAAAAAGTAGATGCCTTTTAGACGTCGTTCATAATAGCAAAGACAGCTGCTTGAAATGAACAGTGCGTATAGTCCTTCGTATCAAAATTATCAGACTAACCATAAGCAAATATGACACTTCCTCAGTAGACTGAATCAGATTCTTAAGGCTGATGTACTGTTGAAGTTTTACAGCATTTTTCCTGAGATCCCCAGTATTCAACTTAACCTGAAATATCAAACACATCTTCAAATAGTGATTGTCTAAAATATTACCCGCTACAGAAGTTTTTCAAATTAACGCAAATAGAAATACTACTACCCTCTTACTTCTTTCTGACCAAAATCATAGACCCACAGTCATTAGTCTTTGCAGTAGAATTGCATCGTTGGTGACACAAGTAGTAGTCCTCCAGGAATGAATAGACTGACCTTTTGTCACACATAATGAATATCCTACATAATCCTTGAGTGACTCCACCTAAATATAACAGAGTTTATTATTTAAATTACTGCAAAACCAAAATAAATGACTGTGTTGAATGTTGGGATCCTGCTCCCAAAAGCATGGATCTTCTCTTGGGAGAAGAGTAGAGCAGTTAAATGACAGAGGACTGAAAAGAAGAAAGAAAGGGAGCAGAAGTTCTCACATGTGTGTCTCATTTAAAACTTTAATATGTTTTAATAAAGCGACTTAATGAAATCAATACAGCAAGATTGATTTTAGGCGTTAAGGCATTTTAGGTATTAAGGCATTGTTTGTATAGCACTCAACAGTAGTAAAGAAACCATTTAGCTTGGTCTCTTTAAGAGGTAGGGCTTAGGAAATCAGGCTGTTCAGAATAGCTGGTGAGGTGGGCTTATAGTAGGGGCTGTTTTGTCAGAGTCAACAGAATTAGCTGTAAAATCACAGCCTAATTCCGAATGAGCTATTAAAATGTGCACCAGAGGTGTTTGGCCCAGCCGCTGTCGCCTCCTGTTCCTTCTTACCCCCTCTACTCTAGCTGTCATCCAGAGACTTGTAGCTGAGCAACTTCCCTGTTGCTTTCATGAATCTGGAAATATGATCTTACAAGCAGATAAATACCACTGAGGGAAAGACTTCATAGGAGTTTCATTCTTTCTGGACACCAGAAAACTCATGTAAGGAGTATGATGCAAGCAAACTTAAATCAGAGTTTGTGTTTTCTTAGATGTTCAGTGAATCAGGCTTAATACACAAATGCAAAAGGAAAAAAAGTTTCCTTAGATTGATTTTCACTGAACTGTGCTTCAATTAATCTAACTTTCAACTTTGGTTTCCAGAAGGACAATTACTAGGATGACAACTTTGGTATTTTTCTCCTGGGAAATGATTAGCTTCATTATTTAAATAATCAGATGAGATCTGGGACTAACAAATCTTAATTTCATACTGAATTAGAATACCATGTCCAGTTTTAGACACCAAACTTGAAGAAAGAAGAGAATCAGCTGAAGACAGTCCAAAGAAGAGTAACAAGGAAGATCAGAAGTGTAGAAATTATAACCTAAAAGAAAAAAATTGAATAAATTATGTTAGTTGAGTCTGACACAGAAAAGATAGAACAAAGACATTAAAATACAAGAGGTTGCTCCAAGGAGGAAGAGAAAAATCTATTTCCTTTGCCTGTGTTTGATAGAACAAAAAGTAATAGGGTTAAATTGCAGCAGGGAAGATTTATTTTTAAAATTACAGAAAGCTTTAATGGTGAGGATAGGGAATAGATTGCTTGGCAAGCTTTTGGAGTCTCCATCTCAATTGGAGATCTGTAAGATCAGACTACTTGAATAACTGCTTCCTGCAGGCAGGAGGATGGATTAGGTGTTGTCTTGAGGTCCCTTCTAGTTCTTCTGTATATTTTATTCTTGTAGTAAAACTGTAGTGTAAAAGATAGGACTCATGTACACTTCTTACACTATCTCATCCTGGTCTTCAAGCAGTGATAAAATCCTTCTGAAGAGGAGAGAGTAAACAATGCTGTTACTCCAATGATATTTTAATGAAAAATGGAAATACATCTTGGAACAAAGTACTTTTTGATATACCTTCATTTAGATAATTGCACAGAAGTACTTGGAAAGTTGGCTGTAATAGGGGAAAAGCAGATAATGTGATAAAATTCATTTGTTTAAAATTACTTTTTCGGCACCTGTTACTGTTGTACTGAACGATATCGCTGTAGATCACTCATGTGGGAAATTCAGAAATCAGTTGAATAAAATTGCCCTAATTGCATTCAGAATACTAAATATAGTTTTAGATTTTTTTTTCTATCATTCATTCTATTTTAAAGATTTCATTTAACTGGAAATATTAGAAGTAGCATTTCAGTTCTCAAAAATTATATGTATCTGTGAAATCCATTGAAAAACTAAAATAATAAAGGTTAGACATTTCAGAGATAACTTTAAAAGTCTTTATTACTGTCTTTGTGGTTGAATCTTCCAGAATAAAACAGTTGAGCCAGGGAGGATGACTGAGTACTTGTAAATCACGACTCTCAAACACATACTCCTGAGACAGAGTTTAGAATTTTTTGTTTAAGTCTGGGCCGTCTTTATTTTTCATAGTTTACATTATAACTTCAATGCAGTTTCTTTACATTGCGTGTAATATGATTGAGGCATAGCACTCCTGCTGCAGAATGTCACAGAAATTGGACTTGACTGTTCTGTTTCTTTCCCCTTTAGCTGCTTAGACCAGAGGAGATCTTGAGCCTGAAGAAGGACACTGTCAGCCGTCAGACCTGAGCAGCAAACTGCCCGGCTGCCACTGAGCCATGTTCAGCTGGGTCTTTCAGATGCAGTCGAGTTTTTCAGAGGCAGACCTTGGGAGACCACTGTGCCTACAGGTTCCAGATTTCCCAGAATTACAGAATATGCCAAGATGGAAGGTACCTCCAAGGATCATCGGGTCCAATTCCTAGCCCTGCCTAGGACAGTTCCCAAGAGTCCTACCATGTGCCTGAGAGCACTGTCCAAATGCTTCTTGAACTCTGTCAGGCTTGGTGCTGTGACCACTGCCCTGGGGAGCCTGTTCTAGTGCCCAAGCACCCTCTGGGGGAAGAACCTTTTTCTAATATCCAACCTAAACCTCCCCTGACACAACTTCAGGCCATTCCCTTGGGTTCTGTCACTGGTCACCACAGAGGAGAGATCAGTGCCTGTTGTAGAAGGAAGCTGTAAATGCAGTGAGGTCTCCCCTCAGTCTCCTCCAGGCTGAACAGGCCAAGTGACCTCAGCCACTCTTCATACAGCTTCCCCTCAAGGCCCTTCACCATCTTCATTGCCCTCCTTTGGACGCTCTCTAATGGCTTAATATCTTCCTTACGCTGTGGTGCCCAAAAATGCCACAATATTCAAGGTGAGGCTGCACCAGTGCAGAGCAGAGCAGAGCAGGACGATCAACTCCCTCGACCAGATGGTGATGGTTTGCCTGATGCCCCCCAGGACATGGTTTATGACACATGGACTGAATGTGGCTGGCTGGACACTTCATCTTGCCCCAGGCTTACATCAAACCTCCTTCTTCTCTTCCATTTTCTCATCAGAGACAAGATACACGGATACATATACATGCAAGGGGAGCAGAAATGTGCCATTGGTACATGCATTTGCCATTAAAATAGCTATGTTTGGGGCCAGTGATATCCAAATTTGGGTGATTTTGCAAGCTGCAACAGCAGAAATTGATGTACTGGAAGGATGTGGCTACTTACTCAGTGAACAGGGAACTGTGCCAAAATTTTGGAGGCTTCACCAGAGTGTAAATGTTAGACGTCCATACATGCATGGAGACTTCAGCACAGGGTAGGGTTATCTGAAGTTAACTTTAAATAAAATTGGTCAGTTATTGGAAGGGGTCTGGCCTCAGTAACAGGCCACTCTGTGCACAGAAGTTACTAAGAAGTTACTAAGGTGCTCTGCCCTCTCAGAACCATGTAGCTTCTACTGATTGAAGTGAATTGCTTAAAGCAAACTCAACAGGACCTAGCCACTGGTAGTTTTCAGACTTTACCCACAGCAAATTCCTGGGACGTGTTAAAACATGGAGTGTTAGCAAGACAAAAGCTCATGGCTATCCATAAAAAAGGGATAAACAGTGGCCCAACCCACTGGGAATCTCTGCACTATTCAACAACTTGCTGACATGCTTAAATTTCCCATGGCTGTAACTCTTGAGAATGCGTTCGTATGAACAACACATGAAAATGAAAATAAGTTTAATAAACAGTCATTTTTTTTTAACTGAGAAGCTCAAAAGGGGATAGATAGTTGCAAGGAGCAAGAATCTTCACATATTTTTGTTACATTTTCAAAACCACTACCTCTATTCTCGGCATTTGTGTTTTCTAATGGAGATCAGGCACATGTTCAAAGGAGTTTTGCAGGTATAATTCCTTATATTCAATAGCCACAATGGATTTTAAACAGTTTCGTAGCAACAGATGGTTCATTATGACCATTAACTTAGATAAGGGGAGATCAGTTTGGCACATCCGTAATGGTCCATAATGGTTTGTGGGTAAAAAATTATTTCTCTTCATCTGTTCCTAAGCTGTGCTTTTTAAGTTTTAATTTTTCGTTGATTTTGTTTGAGGTTTTGTTTTTGTTTTTTTCCCCTAGACTTTGTTTTACAAATCAGGTTCATGTAAATTCTTGCATTCAGGAAAAAAATTTGTACCCAGGAGCTTTGTGTTAAGAACATTTACCACAAAAGTTTGTTTCTCTGGAATGTAGTAGCCATAGTTTATCCTAACAAATAATCAAAATTTTTGAAAGTTGAATATATACCTTGACAGCAGCTAAACAGATATTCCTAAATTGCACAGATTTTTGAATGACTGCTGCTATACCTGTTGAATTCAGAAAGGTAACGTACTGTTTTTAGTGTTAAATCCCGTTATGCTGCTAGGACATGTCATAGTTCTTCTCTGAGACAAAGTATTGCTAATGCCGTGGTAGAGGAGGAAATCACTGCAATACCTGATGATGGAGCTGACACAAAGCCTCGGGAAGAGCAGAACCCAAGCTCTCCAGGAAGTGCAGATCTGGAATGTAAGGATTAATGCTGGGATGTTGTGTTCCCCAGAGGCGCAGGTGTCTCAGCACAGGAGCAGTTGCGTTGGCAGAGGCTTCTGGTGGAGGCATGGCCCTTGTTGTGGGAGGAAGACAGTACATCTTGGAGGAAATTACGCCACCTCTCAGAGTGGTGTAAGTTTGGCATAAGTACCTCACCCCCCCCAACTCTCAGGAAGCGTTGTGTTGGCACAGTGTGTAATCTAGGGCTCGTGATTTACTTACCCCACACATGTGCCTTCAGCGACTAGCTATGTAGGCAGACTTTTGCAGCACATGCGTGGGCCTATTTTCATCCCTGAGACTCTACTAAGGCTTACTAGATAGTAACGTAAATACGTGTTTTAAAAATAATGCTTTATAATGTACTATGGTGCCCTACACAATATTTCAGACTGATTCTATGGTGATGCATATTTGCATAAACCTTAGTGAGACTTACAAAAGTAAGTGCCAATTTTAGAGAAAATTGGATTAAATGGCTTAGTTCTCCATAGTAAAGACTTTAAATTTTAATCAAATTTTGAGTTTGAGACTAGTAACTCTTAGACTGGATGCTAAAAATTACTAGATTTCCAAATAGTGCTCATTATCACCAATGTATTTGTATAGCAGTGAGTCCTAGAAGTATGAAACAAATTTCAAAAGCCAGCATTTTCCTTTAACAAGACTCTGGTTTGGATTTTGTTCTGCTTTTTTTTTTTTCCCAGCTGTACCTAGAGTGCTACCCTGTGATGCTGCAAACCTAGTCACCCCTGGGCAGACTTCTGTAAGACACCTCGATGAAGTGTATTGGTGCAGTTCTTCCCAGTGATAGGGCAATGCAATACCAATCCTAATCTTGCTTAATATGTGGAACAGGCAGCTAGATGTTTGATTCTTTATTATCTGCCTGATATGCAATCTTTACAGAAAAAAATGTGAAAGAAACGGGTTTGAATTCTGGTCTGTTATTCCCTATGTCTGTGGTCACAATGCCTTCCCATTTCAGTGATATTCAGAACATCATAAATACAATAAGGTTTATGGTTCCAAATTGTCCTCCAGTTTGGGGTTTATTTTCCACATGGCTATGGGGGACTCTGCGTTAGACCAAATAGATCGTTTATGGGTGGTGGAACTGGTGAGTCACAGACCCCTTCAGGTAGTCCCAACCACTATTGAGCTATTAAGCTCTTTCTTAAGGGGAGATTTTTGCATCATGTTTCTCAGGACCACATAATGGTTGGGGTTGGGAAGAACCTCTGGAGGTAATCTAGTCCAACCCTCCTGCTAGAGCAGGTTCACCTGGAGCAGGTTGCACAGGATTGCATCTAGGCAATTTATGTATCTATAGAGGATCATGAGAACACTTTGGTCATAAGCAGTAAGGAGCTTTCAGTAACGCATTTTTGTAGTTAGGCAGTTTTAACTACAGTTTTAATAACCTTAGTGAAACATCATATTTTTAAAATAATTAATAAGTTTGTTGTGACCTTAACACATTGCTAGTACAGAATTACTTAAAAATAAATTAGCCTTCAGAAATTATGTGTGGTGGTATAGAATAACCTCCAGGTCCTAGCTAAGCCCCTCCTGGCTACTGCAAAATTTAATCCTGTCCTGGCTGGAACCAGGACAAATGGGAATAAGAAACCTCTGGCAATTTCTTGCTTCCAGTCTACTTCTGGAGTTCTTTTTAGTGAGTAGGAACACATGTGACTAGCAAAGGCAGTAAGTGTCCATTAAACTTCATACAATCTCAGTTGGATCTGGTGGTCAAAAGTCTTTAATACTTCTGGGACTTCCACTGTTCTGCTAGATTTGATTGAAATTGTCCAAGAGGTTGAAAAATTACCAGACAAATCAGGGTAATAGTTGAGTGAATGGATAATGAGCCTGTATAAAAACCTCATTTCCTTAGGACATTGTGCAACAAAGTGAACAATCTACTGGATGGGGGCATCTTCAAGATTTAGCAGTATAGATGTTTTGTTTCCGTTGTTAATCTTACTGCCAGTTTGTGGAGAAAAGTTCTGTTTGCTTAACAAAAAATATCCTAATCAGTCTCCATCATGCTTGGCTTTTTCTTTGGAAAACATGTAAGACTTAAGCTGAAAATATTCTACCTCGAGTTATCTGTAGTTAGCATTTCTGATCAGAACATCCAGTTCTTTCTTCTCACTTTCCTTTTAAAATTATGTTTTTATTTCAACCACTTTCTAGCAGCAGGCAAAGTTGCTGTTACACTCTACCCAGCTGTGAAATCAATATGATTTTCATTACAAAGATAACAGAAGCTCTCTTAGAAAGACTGTGAATTGCCAAAGGTCAAATAACAGTCAGTGGCAGAGCTTAGAATTTAGATATACTAATTAAAAAGTCCTGTGGTATAAATATATTAATGAAATGCACCCTGAGAAATGTTTGCATTTAAGATGGCAACAATTTTAAGGTATTACAATGTTTCTTTAAGTACCATAGTTCATGTAAGTCTCATCAAACTGTGACAAATTCTTTCTCTGGTTTATGATTATTTCGTATAAAAATAGGTATTATCTCATGTTTATTTTTTTAATTCACAAATATTCGAGTTTTGTTAGATTAGAAAGTGTAACAGTCGCAGAAAACAGAGCATATCTAATAAGATTTTTGTCATATTGGACTATAAAAATTACCCAGAAACTGGATGAATGGGTGCATCAGTTATTTTTGTAATATATGACTTCATTAGGAAAGAGAGGAAGTGCACAGTCAAACTGAAAGCAGCACTTGAGTCTTTCAGCCAAAGTAGACAGTTCTATTTAAATTAAAACAGCATTGTAAAATAAATGTTATTACTCTTCCTAAGATTATCCTTAATCTCTTCTTTTAAAGCTTAATTTTTGCAGTAGTTAAATTGCATCTGCCTTATTACAGATGAAAATAACAGTAAATAAATTACTTTGTCACTTGTAGTTGTTTGATATTCCTCTCTATTTTTATTTAAATTCTGTCTTTTTCATGCTATGTGCTAAAACTAGACTCAGATTGCCGAATATTGTGGATTTTAATAGAAAAAGTTCCTCACCGTACAGCTGAGGGTTTTTTGCGTTACTGTGCTCCCTCTGCTGGATAGTGCATGTTAATTTTTTATTCCCTGAGCTGTGCTAATATCCATGTTCTATAAACAAGCAATCACACTGCCTTAATGAAAGAGGTATAAAAAGTGGGAATGCGTCATTTTGGTCTCAGATAACACGGAAAGTGACATCTGTAGGCTTGGAAAAATCCTGCTGTCTGGCAGCTCAAAAAGCCTTCAGTGGACATTTGAGGAAAAATAATTTACTATCTCTCTAAAACCAGATGGACACTAGATAACCTTCTTTCATTTGTATAACTTAGAGAGGATGATGTTGATTCTCATACTCTGGTAAGTACAACAGTATCCTCAGATGTCCCTGTAATGTTATTAGTGTCTCAGCCTTAGCAGTATGGTTCTCATAACTTGCTTCATCCTTTGTTGAATCTTACAAAGTAACTGGTGGGCAAGCAAAGAGAGGGTGGTGGAGAAAGCAAACATGCTCTCGTGGTCAGTTCCAGCCCCGCAGCAAGGTGGTGACAACTCGGTCCTTCGCCATCTCCACTGCAGTGAGGCAAAAATGAAGAAGAGCAACGCTCCAGATTTGTTTCTAGAGGAGATTTTGGTCTTTGTGGCCTTTCTCCCATTGCTGTAACACAGTGAACCTGGCTTTGTCCTTCCTTCCTCCCTTCCTCCCTCCCTCCCTCCCTCCCTTCCTTCCTTTTCCTTCCTTCCTCCCTCCTTCTCTCTTTCCCTCCCTTCCTTTCACCCTTCCTTCCCAGGGTTGTGTGGCTTAATGTGATGTTATAAATGCAACTACATATTAGTAATATCAAACTGGGAGGGTTTTTTTCCAGCTTGGCTTGTCTGCACTTACAGATTGGCCAATGTGTCTCCCATATTTTGATATAGAACAGGCTAGTAGCATATTCTTGAAAATAAAGAAAAGATTGCCAATTTTCAGGGGGAATAACTTACGTTATAAAACCAGAAACTATTTGACTCCTGGTTAACTCGGAGCCTCGTTTTGGGAAAAGGCATTATGGTCAAGTTCTAGTTAAGAATTTTTTTCCTAATGTCAGTTTTAAATTTCAATATCTGTATATGTAAAATAATATTTATTGTCTTTGATTGTCCTGAACAGTCCTACAGTGAAGTAATTAGCATAATTATATTCTCTATGATTCTAATAAATAAACCCAACTTCCATCTACATGTACATTTTCTTTTACAAAGGAAGTTGCTTTTTTAAACCACTTCCAGAAGAAAAAAATGGTTAAAAGAATAAATTTCCAGTTCCTAAAACCTTCAGTTCTTCCTGTTCAGAAGAAAAGACAGATGTTTTATACATTTTTTTTTTGTAAAAATAATAAAAACTTGTGCTGTTGAATAAATATTCTTCCTTAATTTAACAAGACCCAAATAGAATCAGTGTTGCCATTTGCAGGACAGCTTGTCCTAGGGTGAATCAATGACAGTTCTGCTGTTGCTGAGGCTAGGAAGGACTTCTGCAAAAGGGACCCTCCATGCAGGAGCTTCCAGGATCAGGTTGGAAATCTTTTGCCTCAAATGTTTATTGAGTTATAGCAACTAAAATACTTGACAGTGCTTGTCTCAGCAAGAGCACACACGATATGCTTTGGGAACATTCCCAAGCAGAATATTATCCTCCTAGTGCCCCAGCAAGCTCATTAATACTCGAGTTATCCCATTCAGTGGGACTAATCCAGCAGCCCCTGAAGTCAGTGAGGAGATTCAAGTTGTCTTTAGAATGCTGTGAATAAAACCTTAGATGAAGTTTGCATAATTTAAGTCACACCAGTGGAATTATTTTCCAAAGTTATAAATGGTAGCTCATTTGCCACTTTCTTTATTCCAAGCTACTTGTTTTCCTCCATCTTATGGAGAGCAGTGATGTGAACTGGAAGAAGGAATATGTTTTTATAGCTGGATTTGACTTTGTATACATTCCAGCTATTTTCACGAGTTTTTCCGGAGAAGGACTGGAATAAGCTTGTATTGGCATTCCATATAATACTAACTCAAATGCAAATTTATATGTTCAACAAGTGTTTTCTCGAAATATGTGATCAGTTCATGGGAAGAACTGTGGAAATTTTGTAGTTGGTGTGGATAAAAAATGTGCCAGTTTAAGTTATTGTAGTTTTCAATCAATTCTAGTAATCTTTTATTGCTCTTTGGCCATGCAATACATTTAATAGAAAAATAATCTTTTACAAAATAACTTATTATATGTAAGAGAAGAAGAATTGGGTTTTGCCACCCCCTGCCCCCCCCAACCCCAGTCCCAATATTTTGCCAGGCTATATTTCCTCATATGTTGTAAAATTTTCACTTCCATTCCTTTTAACAGCAGATTTGAATTTTAATTTGGGGGGCGGGTGGTGTGGGGGGAAGAATAGGATATGTGGGAAGTGAGAAAGCACGAAGTTAGAAAAAACCAGACAAAAGATACTATTTCAAATAAGTATATTTATAACTTAGATCAAACAAGAAGAAAAGACTGGAGAGGATCTACTCCAGATTCCACTGATGTGATAACAATTGCTATTACAGTATCCAGCTTTTTGAATTAAGTGTTGATAGAAATAAATGAATAAAAGACTGAGTAAACAGAAATGTGTATTCTGCCTTCCTAAAGCTTTTTTTTTTCCAGCATCTGGAGTACCAGAATCAACACCCTTTTCTACAATTAATAGTACTAAATAAGGACATCAGCTGACAGGAAATAAGGAAGTTCCTATGGCAACTAAAAATAAGCACAGGAGGAAAAATGCATCAAATGCTGTCAGCAGACAGCATGAAAGGTGGCTGTATGTAGATAATAGACCATGAGCATACACAGAAATAAATCCTACTTGTAAACATATGCATTTTGATTGCTTTTACTGGCACTTTTTTCTTTTGTTTTGTTTTTTTTCCCACCCAAATGGGAATGTGATACCTTTGTTACAGTGTCTACTTACCAGTATTTCAGATTGTTTTGCTGAGATAGGCTCCTGGTTTTACAGCCTATGAAGCACAGGGACAGAGCCCTGCATCTTCATGACACCAGCTATATCCCCTTGGATTTGTATGCTATTTAAGAAAGCCTTTGGATGCTTCAAATCTCGTGTGCTTCTGGCACTTTCTCTGCATGTTACTCTTGGGTTCCTGCATACAAAATATTTGACCAAACTTTTTGATAGTAGCCGAATGTCTGTTAGAGATGTGACTTGTGGAAGAAGCAGGGCTGGACACATCATGTAGACATTACTTTCATTCATTTAAAGTTACACCGAGCTTGAAAAGATGTAGATGATAAAATCGCTGGTGGAGAGGAAACCTGAGGGTGCAGCTGCACTGCTGAGGCCACGTGCAAGCTACTTCTTTCATCTCAGTGGGAGAACTAGTTTTGAAGATAGTTTAACTCTTGAAATTCCTGACTTACCTGCTTTTTCTTCCTATCTGATCTTCCTACTTTCATCTCTTTCATAAAAAGCGAAAACAACACCCCTCCCACCCTTACCAGTCCTGTACATGGCAGAGACAGTGCATCACTTCCCCTTTGCTCTCCCTGCTCTGAAATTGTTGCCCCTGCAGACATATCCAGGCTTCCCCTTCTGATGCACAGATGTTCAAGTTTTGAGAGTAAAACTCTTCTGCTGAGCAATACAGGACCTTGCCAGAGGGCTCTGTTCGCCAAAGGTTGTTGGGGAGACAAAACCACTGTCTGTCTTGGCCAGCTCAGGAAGAAAGTGGAGAACATTCCACCCTGCAGGTAGCAATGGGATTGTATTTCTTCCCTGTTAATTCTATCCTATTAAACAATAAAATGTGGGAGAACACCAAAGCAAGACCAAAAGCAAGAACTGGGAGAAATGTGGTCGAGCTGCCTTGATGCTAGTAGAGGCTCTTATCATTACTCAGTGTGCCTGTAATTTCTGATTTTCTATGTGTCTGTGCTGATTGCTGACCCAAATTTTGAATTCTGCACTCAAATTGGAAAAGGAATTCCACTGTTCCAAAGACAACTTTGTTTTCAGTCTTAATATTATACAACTCAGAGGACTTTCTGGGGCAAAAAGGTCTCCTCAGCTATTGTGGGCAGCTTTGTCATATAATTGCTTCTGTAAAATTAATTTGGATGTGTTGCTATATATATTTATACAGCTTCCCAATCCTGTTGTTCCATGCGCATGTGATAGTGTATGTCAGATGTAACCCATCATTATGTGACTCAGGCTGCAAGTCAACACATGTAACCACAGGCATGTGAAGTATGAATAGATACCAGCCACTGATACTATTATAGCTTATTCTGCAGTTTGGGTATGTACAGGCTGTTCTGAACAATACCCAGCCCTGTTGGGACTATACTTGCACTGCCTGCAAGTCACTGCATGTACAACTCCAGAGAAATCTAGGAACTGATCATTAGGTAGTCCAAACAAAACATCAGAAACTAGTTGATAGAGTCACTCAAAGGGAATCACTTTCTGAAATTGACTGACAAGAACAAGCATAAACACGTTGTGTTTTGGTCTGACATAATTAGCACAGCAAAGAAGTTAGCTGTGTTCGATTGAGCAAAGGTGTATACTACACATAAGTACTCCAGCAAACAAAATGCTTCCAAAATTATCTGAACCAGGATGTCACTGTAAAGGGAAATTGCAGATTATATTGTAACAGAAATTCAGGGGATGGCAGCTGAGTGTTGGCAATTACCTTCGCATTCATAACAGACTCCTTTTCATTCATGTCTTGTCTACCGGGCAGAGCAGCCTGCGTCCGTGGGAGCTGCAGGTCTCGTGTTAGGGAACATTTGGTCTCTGAGCCACACGTTCCTGGTGGCGGTGTCAGGCAGGTACAGCCTGAAGCAGGAGGCAGGGCACAACCCGTTCTGTCCTTCCCTCCTGTCTGTGAGTACACTGTGCTCTTCAACAGCTAAAGGAACTTATTGACCACTTCCCTAGTGCTGCTACAGAGCTGGGTAATTACAATGATTACAATGGTTAGATTACAATGTAGTTTTTCCTACTGTGCTTGTGAAATGTTGCAGCTCATCCCACCTTTTATTCATGGCAGATGGTAGATTTGCTGAGTGTATGAATGGGTGCTACAGGACTAATCCGCTTTTTCCACCCCCCACAGCTTGGTTATATTCTTCACCTTGTGTGAACTAGCAGGACAGTAAAATAGACAGCATGTCTACTTTGTGCGAGTCAGACTTGACATTTAATTTACCTTCTCATGTTCAGTAGTTCTCTGATAAATGAGTTGAAAATAACAGCAACCAATGACAAGCAAACAGAACATCAGTGACCTCGTAATTTTTGTTCCTTGGATGAAGAGTTAGTCTTGACTGGCTGAAGAGTCTAAACATAAGTATTAAGAAAGAATTAGAAGAAACTGACTATATAGTTTGAATATTTGCATTAAGCAAGCCTGAAAGAAAAAAATATCTGCAAAGCACAAAACCAAGTTTTCATTTGAGAAACATTCTTCAAACAATTGAAACACTAAAAGAATTTCAGAAGTCTTGTTTGTGGAAGGGATAAAAGAAATGTCTTTTTTCTCTGCTGTGATATTTGTCATCTTTCGCTGTAATAAAGTCCAGCTCCATTGGGCCTGGTGAACTTTTTGACAACAGTATTTGGCTTACCTACACTGATGCAAAAGTTTCTCCTCTAGCAACAGCAACAGTTCTTCTGGCAAGGGCAATGCAGTCAGATTAGCTATTCAGCCTTGGCGACTGGGTAGACCCAGAAGAAGAGAGGGCACCCATGTTGATCATCACCATTTCAGCAAACTTGTTGAAACTGTGTATCTGGTGTAGAATAGGGGAAGCAGAGGCACTCACACAGGGTCTGAAGAGTTCAGGTAATTCCTGCTGACCAAGAATGTGAAGAACCTTCTAAAAGAAAAACACTTTTCAGCTGGAAAGAAAAAATGAAAAGAGGAAAAAGAGAAAGAGTAAACAGGAATGCCTGTGCAATATTAATGTCTAGTGTAATAAATTTTTCCTTTATAGAGTGCCTACTGTTCTATTAAGAACTCAATACTAACAGATCTCTTGTTTCCTGGATCACTTGCAGATTATGAATGACAATTCTCTTTGCTTCATTGATCAAAATGTCAAAAAACATTTTTGTAATAAAGTTAAGTTAGTTTTTGTGGATAGTATACTTCAAACAAAACATTTTATGGTGACTTAGTGAGTACTCAGAACAAAAACTTCTAAAGTACAACAAAATTGGACAGCATACACACAGCAAGTCAGTCTGTCTTGGTATGCGAGATTGCTCAGAAACCGAAGTAAATTCTGTGGGTCAAATGTTCTGTTTGCATAGTTATCCTATTCTGTTGGAAAGAACTTTTTTCATTAAAAACAAATGTAAAATTTTTCATGAAACTGTTTTTCAGCTCATTTAGAGCAGCCTCTTTCACGTGCTCATTCCCAAGGGACTCAAAACACTCTTGGCTGCTACAGAAATGAAAGTCAAAATTGTTTAGTACCTCACAGGACTGAGCTACGAGTAATCAGGGCTGATTGGACATTCGTGGGACCTCAGGCAATGATGTAATCCATCTACTCAGTGACCTGCTATACTTCATAAATATAGCTGTCTCACACGAAACTCACTGCATATATTTAACCTGAGAATAATAAAAAATATTTTATTGTACAAGTAAATTAAAAAAAAATCATTACACCTTCAAAACCGAGAGTACTTCTTGCTTTGAGTACGAAGTTTTTTCCTTGTTCAATGTGTTTCTATTTCTTCAGCAAGTGTAATTTGGACAAGAAATATATGACTGATGCATTAAAATTGGAAAAAAGTCTATGTGATGACAAAATGTAGCGTGATGATTAGTACTCATTGGCTATATTGAAGGCAGAAATATGTGGTAACCTAATTTTGCTCATGATTATAAATGGCATTACTGGAAAGTCCTAACTATACCACAGCTTTTGAGATAACCAGGTTATCTTGCACATGCAGCTTAAAATGCGTGTGGCAAAAGGGCATGTGACAGGCATAAGTCACTGTCCAGAGCCCAGTGCAGTGCATAAATATCATTCACATTGCACAGAACATATTTATAATTTTTTGCTAATGTATGATAAGGAAATTTTTCAAAAAAGTCTGGCAGGAGTGTTTGAAATCTTCTTATTGTAAGTCACAGGATTAATTTATTAAGCATGGGCTCCAAATTCCTGTTCCAAGGTCAGGCCCTTCAGGGCTAGGCATACAGGGATGCTGAGTGCCTGGGAATCTCCTGATCACAACGGACACAAGATAGAGGGGAAGCTGTCAGAAACCTCCTTTTTTTAAAGGCTGTGGTGATAAGGAGGATGAAAACGTATGGGGCTTGTATCCATAATCAGCTACTGATGGTTTGAGCTGAGGAAGGGAAGTTCCAAGGATGCCAGCTTGCCCAACGAGAGGTCTGAATTGGAGGAGAGGAGCTAGGAAGCCCTTAGCATTCTGATCCCTCAGATGGGACATATTCCTTGAGTTACCCCTACACTGCTAAGTGAAGCAAGATCAGAGAGGCTCCTCGACCTGCTGGCCACGAGGCACAGGCTGTCCATGTCCTCCCTACACAGCCCTTGGCTCTGCATCTCTTCCAGGTGCCCAATGGCATCACCATGACCACAGCTCTCTGAGTGATGCCATTGCAGTGGTGTGAGGCTGAAGTTGCACCTTGGGTTCCCAGGGCCGTGGCATGGGATGGGGAGGATGGCCAGGGGTGGCCAGTGGTCTGGGACAGTAGTGGGGGCCATGTGGAGGTAGGTCTGAGAGATACTGGAAACTTTAAATAGTATGGGTGATCTCCAGCCTGCTACCTTGGCCCTCTTATTTACCAGGTAAGAGACTAAACCAAAGGACTGCTTTGGATCAAGATTTAGCCTGACTTTTTTTCAGCTGTTGCCCTGTGTTAATGGAAAACCTGCTGTTGAAGAGGACTGCTTTGTGAAATTGCATCAAAGAGGGATTTTTACTGTTTGTCATTGGATTGTATTTTGGTGCTAAATCTCATCAGTCCCAGAAGGAGGTCAGGAAAAAAATGGAAAACATATAGCTACTGTCATCCCAAGTTTTGTTTACATTTCTTGACATTAAAGCTCTGATTTCTGTAAGGACTTTGAAGCTGATCTTGTCTTTTCTATGTTTCAGAAGTATATTGTTAGGTACTAAATCAAGTCTTGGTGTTGCTCGTAGTATGTTTTTGTATTGTAAAGTCATATGATCTAAATGATGCTCCTAGAAAAGCATATCAACACTTAAACCCATAACATTGTAATTTTCACTTCTGCATTTTGTTGCTATTTGCATGTGTTAACATTATGTATTTTAAAAATGTTAAAAGGACACAAAGCTTTGAAAGTCAAGCAGTAAAACATAATTCTGTTTCTTCCTGGCAGTAATCTGTGCAATTGTAACGAGCTTCCTTTGGATTTATGCACTGTGATCACTCTTTAATTAAGAGAACGCACACTATTTTTTTGTTCTTGTCAATGAACCTCTTCTGCTGAAACTCTTTAAAGTCATACACCTAGCATGGAAACATGTTTCATATAGATGGTACATTAATGAACTCAATATTTGATTTTATGCTTGTGTTAGCTGAGCATTCAATGCCTTATTCATTTCACAGTATGCAAACCTGCAGTTATTGCGGAATTATTTGTTTCCTTATGACCATTTGTTTCATGTTCATCATTAGTGTACCCAGCTGTTTCTCGACCAGTAATGAACTTCTTGCCATATTCCTTTGCTGAAATGAAAAGTATTATTAGTCACATTCTTCAGATAATAAGCTGGAGCAGAGGAATATAAATGATAACTTTAACTACAAATTTTGGACAGTGAGTAAGAACAAAATAGGCAACTATTCCTCAGACTTTATTAGTTCATAGTGCAACCCTTCCCGCTGTCAGATGTAAATGTGAGAGATCCACACTTCTGCAAGACAACCACAGCCTTCTGCTCAATCTGCTTATGCACCTAAGGGCCTGAGGAAGAATGCTTTGGAGAACAGGATGCTCTGGGGAATGGCTTTGTGAGGTTACCTAGGTAAAAGGTCTGGAAAGGAGACTGATGCCTTTCCCTTAGAAAACACAGGGAGTGGTCCCATCAATGCAGCCCCCTTGTGTAACCTCTACCTTGGTTTCCTGTCTGGGTCCTGGGCCAGGACATCTGGGAAGAGCAATTGCAGAGATAGTTTGGACTTTTAGCCTCCTTTATCCCAGGGTCAGAAAGAAAATAGGCTTACCAAGGACAGAATGCTTGGAAATGCTACTTATCAACTGCTGCTAAGCATATCCAATCAGATATTTTCTGGATTATTTATAAATTGCCTACATTTTAGCATTATACCCCTCCACACACATAGATGCACAACAAAAGGCTTATCCGTCACACAAAGACTATTCAATGCCAAATTTCAATTCCTTGCCTCAAGTCATCATACTGCCAGAAATTATTGACAAAACTGTTATAGTAATCACTGGTAAATAGCATGATTGGCAAATAATATATTTTCTGCTGATTTTATTATTGAAAACAACCGGACAATTTATGCTAATACTATTTTGGAAAACAGACATTGGAACATTTCAGCCCCAACAGTTAAATTCTGGAAGAGTTTTGAACTACAGAAATGAAGGGTTTCTAATGGAAAGAGTTTGGCAGCACTAACTACGAAGAGCCTTAGCCATTCTGTCTATAATTGCTTCTCCCAAACTGTGAATTACAAATCACCTCCACCCCTAATTCTTACCAGAGTTACAGTACCTGGTGAGAACACCCAGGGGTTTTAATTTTGTTGTTGTTGTTGCCTTTTTGTTTGTTTGTTTGGGTTTTTTTTTGTTTTTATTTGGGACATGGGGGGAGGAACGTTGAGTAGCTCTAGTCTACAGTATTTGTATGAAGTAAGTAAGTAATGGCCAGTCTTCGCGAAGGAAGAACCGGGGAAGGTCTTTTACACCTTCCAGCCTGTGCATTGGATTTTTTAGGTGAGTTCCAGTGTGCGCGGAACTGAGCCCACCCTTTAATCC
>JAYRBT010000042.1:29762189-29785461 GCA_036023395.1 Myiotriccus ornatus | reverse complement strand
ACGTAGATGGATTGCCTTACAGGGCTAACGAGCTCCATCTGCCCAGGGAGTGGCCCTGACCAGGAATCGAACCCGGGGCTTGGCGGTGACAGCGCCGCGCCTTAACCACTAGACCACCAGGGGCTCCCAATTTGTATGAAGACCACACTGCTAAAAGCATATATGGAGGTATATGAGGATAAAATAAGAAGCAGAAATTACTTTTTTGTACAAGGTGCACAAGGCCTGTAATGAAATTTTTCAGTTTATTCATCTTTCTGGAATGAGTAGGAATAGTGTTATCTGTTCTTTGCATAGCTGATAACTTAGAGCTGTAGAATCCATGTAAGGTATTTACTGTTTTGTTTTGGTGTGATTTTGGTTAAGTGAATTTAAAGTGAGAAAGACTCAGACTGTAATATATTAAAATGAGTTCTGTCACAAATAAAAAAGCCTAGTGTGCACTTGTTAGGGAAAATGAGTTATAAAGAGACTATACAGGGGGAGTATGTGTGATTATGGTACAAATGGGGGGGGGGTTGACTTTTCTCATAGAAATCCTAAGTGCAACAATGCCATAACTTCTTTTATAAGCTTATCATTCTGGTAGCATGGTCTTAAAAAGACAGCCAAAGGGCCTTATCCTTGAAGTGTTTCTGCAGCCTCAGGTAAAGACAGTACTTTGTAGAATCCACGCAGGAACTCGTTTAACAGCATGGGGTTAAAATGTGCTTATTTTTACATCTTCGGGAATTGTCAGTCATTTTGTACCTGTTTATTTCACAGTCAGATTCCAATTACAACCTGCTGCTAGGAAACCTGTCCATAAAAGTTGGAAAATACAGCATGGAAGACATTATTATGTACTGAGGTATTCATCAGAATAGTTGGTATGTGTAATTAGGAGGGGGTGAGGGAGAGCAGCAGCAAGGAAGTCTTTTTCTTACACTTGCTAGACGTGACCCAGTGAACTTCTTGTGACTGGGAGGATTATGTCAGCACATTGCAGAAAACAGGTTTTCACTATGAGAACATTCATTCCCCAACTGCATGTGTTGGGGGACAATAGAAAAGCCAGATTGTTATGGTTGATAATGCAGAGCTGATCGGACATGACAAAGCCATAACAGTCAACATCCTGAGGCATGTTTTACCAAAGTGGTCATAAAATTATTGATATTTAAGATTTGAGGGTTCTGTTTAAAAAGTTTATCCTAATTAAAAGAACAGTCCTTTCGACAAGAAGCTTGCAGTCTGTATTTGCTTCTGTTCCCCGCTGCAGACTGAAGGTGACACAGGGTTTTCCTCATAATCCAGGCTCCATCAAGAGCCATCCCTCCACGTCCTCACCTTATTTACTGTGTGAGTCCTTCTTGGAGCTATGGCAGCTAGCAAGCTACTGAAGGACTCTGTCACTGATGGAGATGGATACCTGGCTTTGTTAACATCAAAATGACATTTTTTCTCACCTTTTTTTTTTTTCCTCCATTTTTTTTTAATTCCCTATGTTATAGGCTGGGGAGCAGTGGGGCGATGCTGTCCAAATGTTCTCTCACTGTAATCATGGTTAATAAAGCTCCCATCTGACCTGTCCTAAATTGTACTTTTGTTATTACACTCTTGGAATGCCCAGATTTCCCACTCCAACCTGTAGCCCCAAAATTAGATGATAACAAGATTCTTATGATAGCACAACAACAAAGTCATTTATACATTAAAAGAAAAACCTCCTTTGTTTTCCCTTTTTTTCTTCACTTGTAAGCCTTTTAGAGGTCTTTGCACTGTATTTCAGTAATCTTTATCTTTAAGGATTCAAGCAGCTCTTGTAGCCCAAAGGAACAACTGTAAAGATGCCTATTTTACTTAGAAAGACCACATCCACTCGTAACAGAAACATATTACTTCGAGTTTATATTGTAAGGTTGTTTCTCTGAGTCATCATAATGAAGCCACAATAGTTGATTATCACTTATGCTCAGCCCCAACACATTATCTAAATGATGTTGGGTAGCTTGTGCATCTGAACACTGAAGTCTGCTCTGTCACTTCTGTCGTCCTGTCCTGTGTTGCTTAAGGTAAAAATTGCTGCTGCTGCTGCTGGACTAGTGCTGTTGTCACTATGCATGTACCTGTAACTACATAACATATACTCAGACAGTGTGGAATTGGGTACATTTCACATTTGTAGATATTACAATTTATGATTAAAATATTTATGATCTCGAGGTACAACCTGTAAATGTCAGAGTTTATGTTCATGCTTACCAATATAAAAAAGCCATCCTTTTTTCTTTAAATTGGAAGTTGTCAGTTTAAAATAAATACAGTTGTCTTTGAAAATGCTATTTATATTTACAGCAATGACAGTCTGTTCTAAGGCCTAAATTCAGTCTTGTCATTCTCAGATGTTAATGAATTCAAAAGTGCATTTTGTCTAATAATATGTATTGCATTGAGTAAGTCTTCACGTTGTATAAGTCCTTCAGAAAAGAGGGTTTGTTTAGTGTGTTGTGGTTTGTTATGTTTTTAAAACTTTGGAGCTTTTTCAGTTTCTGCTGTATTGGTTGAAGCTTTCCTGAATTACTTCCAGTAGAATTTTTAGTTGTGAGATGCAAACATAATATTTGCTTCATTTGTGTTATTTCATCTGAAGCTGACAGACTGAGTTAAAAAAGCAGAAAAAAAGTTTTTGTCTTCCAGTATACTAACAAACTCTCAAATGGACAAGAAAAACATTAGTTGAATCTGAAAATTGAAGAATATCTGTATATATTTATTATGCTGTTCTTGCACGTATGGCTGATTTTCAGAAGTGCCTTGGCACCTTACTGGCACTGATTTTGCCTGAGACAAAGCAGCTGACCTACTGCAGTAATTCTGAAATCCCTCAAGGTAATGAAGTGCTTTATTATGCACTTTTGGAAGTCAGACCCATGATGACCAGAAGCAATATGTTAGTTCATTACCTACAATTAATATTTCTTTTCTATAATAATCTATTTCTAAGTACAAAGCATTGTTAAAAAACTTCATTTTTGTGAAACAGGATTGAGGATCATTTATTTTATTTGCAGAAGCAATTTCAGCGAGCTCTTTTTCTGTATTCTTAAAATTTTAGTTCCAACTATCATCTGAATGCTGCTTATAAAAACCTTAAGACAAAAATGATCACAAGAAAATGTGTCCATTGCTGTTGTCTGGCACATAGATGAATAATATCTGAATAATTATCTGAATAAAGGTATGTGGGACAGATGCAAAAAATGTGAACAGGTTAAAAATAACAAGTTCAGCATAACTATAGCAAAAGTTGCAAATGATCATGCCAATCAATGAAAACTAAACTTTGTGATGTACTGTGGCACTGCCCATAGTTAGAGCTGTTGGAGTGATGCCGAATGCAGCCCAAGCACGTTTGAGCCCAGCTGTGCACCCAGTGAGCCAGGACACTGCCAGCTGCATTCTGCTGGGCACAGGGAGCACAGGCTGTCATGGGAAAGGGTCTGGGTGGTTCACAGTATATACAGGCCCATTGAATAACAGTCTAGTTTTAATTTTTTGTAGCTTCAAAAGGGACTTTCTTGTCAGTAAATCACTTGAGATTACTCTGAACATTTTATTCTTAGTGACATCTTTTTAAGGGGCATAGAAAGGTAAAAATCAAAAGACATTTACTATTTATATATATACTCCATGCTTATTGCTCATAAGGAGCAATTTAAAATGACAAATCACTATTCTATAAATCAGATAGAGACAGACAACTTACTGGACTCCTTCCAACATACACTGAGATATGCACCAAAATACCAGAGTCTAATTACTTTCATTATGTATTCCAATTAATTAGAAAACAACTGAGACTGTAAAGATCACATCCTGCTAATTTTTACCCACATAAACCCCAATATTATTTATAGAATTGGTTGTCCTCTGTTTACTTGATTGAAATATGGACTAATCAAGCACTGCTTTTCTAGAAATAGTTCTTGAGTAGGATAAATTACCATCTTTTGAAATTTTGTTTATTTAGCCAAAACACAAGTGCATATTTTAATATGTTAAACTTATGTCTGCTTTGGAACCAATGACTTAACTAAAAAAACTTAAACTGAAAGGCCATTTTTAACCTGTATCTGAAAGGCGTATTCTCTTGCGTGCACCCATTGTCTACTTCTGATATTCCCAAGCTGTTTTGGTGTTTGACCGTAATGCTTCTCCAATTAGCATAAGCAGCTTTTTAAAGTTGAAAATTATTTTGATAATTAACTCATCTTCAGTTTTGACATTGCTTAATGCTGGGAAAGGATATATAGCAGTTGTGGGCATATGATTGTTTCTGACTCTATATTGTCAATAATTTAGACATTCTTCTTTGTCTTTCAAAAACAATTATTTTTCTGTCATTACCATTTGTTTCAAAACCTTCTTCCTTCTTCCTTTAAAATGGACATTCATTTTTGCATATCTGGACTTCTCCATAAAGGGAAAAGAAATAGCATGAATCTTAAAATGTTGTAAGACATTAAAACATTAGCTACTGTTAATGTAGCACATTTTAAGAAAAACCCTTTAGCTCTCATAAAGGACTGGGAGGTTAAAGGAAAAAGCTCGATTACATCTCCTTGGAAGAACAACCCATGTTGTGAATGGATGGAGGAGAACTGTAAATGAAAACCTGAGTCCTGGGGTGTTCAAATCAGGCAAAGAACTCTCATCCACCCTTAGGGCAGTTGAGCAGGTGAGACTTTTATGGAAGTTGGTTGCAGTGTGTGGGTGGGCTCACGATGGCCCTGCTTTGGTAGGTTGGTTCTCCCTGGGCAAGTGCTACCTGCGCAGAGACCATCACTGAAGACAAGGATGTCTTGCCTTGGTGGGCAGCCTGCAGCAGGTCCCTGAGCTCTTCTACAGAGGGAGGAAGGATATAGCTTTTGCTTACAGCTTCCCAAACCCCGAATTAATTAATTATGTTTGTAATCCTCTCCTCCTCTATCAGTTTAAGTCTTCTCTTCTGACAGTGTTTCTCCCTCTTGGCCCCTTCTTCATTGGCACCATTTTTTATTCAGTGCTTAATTACTCCACTGCACTTTGTGCTCTCTAGCTTGGAGCCTCTGCTTTTTGTTTTGTCATATTCTGGTAATGCAAATAATCCCCTTTCTTTGAAGGTGTTTACATTCTGTGATCTTGTCTCTCCTGAGCCTTCTCTTTGGCAGACTGTAGAAACTGAGTTTCGTCTGTCTAACCTAACTTAGTCTTTTAATGGTGTTTTCTGTGTGTGTGTTTTCTGTACTTTCATGGCCCTTCCAAGCTGTGGGGAGCAGAGTGGAACCAAAACAAGGTCACAGTGCACTTACCTGTATAAAGCATGCCATAGCCTGTATTATTTTTACAAATTAACAGTGTACAAGCACTCATCCCCCCTGAACTTTTTCTGCAACTCTTCACATGAAGGGAAGTATCAAGGAAAAGGGGTACTCATTAACTTATCAACAATTTGTCAGTTTAAAATCTGTGCCCATGAGTCTGTGATTCACTGTGCAAGGCAGTACTGAGACTGGATTACAGTTAAGAGTCTCCTTTTGGCTGTGCCTTATCTAAATTGCACTTACTGAATTAATTGATTCTAATGACGTTATTTGTGGCTTACACTGACTGATTTAAAGCCTTTTCTTTCATAAATCTATTGTTACAGATGTAAAGTTGGTGGAAAGTCTTGTGGTTGGTTGCAGTGGGGATACATCAGAGAAGATAGCAATCAGAACTGCTGAGGCTCCCTCATGTCCTGGGCCCTCCTCAGCAAGGGACTCTGTAATGATTTACAGAAAAACTTAATTGAAGAAACTGTGTAAGTAAAGTGATCAGAAAAATTTACACTGGTTTCTGATGTACAAAGGTGCTGTCATCAAGCACTAATGCATCATCTGGTTTTCCTCCATCATCTTGTCTGCTATTTAATTCTAGACCCTGATGGTTTAATCAGCGCAATGAGGACCGAATGCTCCATGTACCTGGAGCTCTTGGAGGGTTACAACAGCAGGTTGCAAAAGCTTCATGGCAATGACTATCATTCAGCCCCATGTACTCTGGTTTTGTTGGAAGTTATTTGTTACAGTTAGATATATCGAATCATGGAACATTTTAAATCCCTCTTGGTCTGAGATACCCTGCATACACCAGTCATGACTCCAAAAGTTAAAGAAGAAAACCTGTGCAGAAAAATACCTCACTTTTTTCTGCACACCTCTTGTTGTTTACTGAGTATCTGTGGAAAAATAGGAGTAAACTTAGAATAATGCTTTGTCTAGAATACTTGTTTATCTCAGTACCTCCTCTTTTTGCTTTAATATAGTAAGTGATAATTGCACCCCTTGGGTACATCTTGGCTGATGTCTAAATCATATCTAGAGCTGTTTTCATATTACTATGAAAACTCTTTGAAGTGAGAGGCTACAAATGCTTTAATACTAGGACCACAAAATGAGCCATCAACAAACTTCTATCATTTAAAAAAGGTAAATGATGTGGAGATTTATTCAATACCAAATATAATTTCATTGGCACATAGCCTCGTTCTGTTGTATTAAAAACAAAGGAGAAAATATAAAAACAGTTAGCTTTATGCATTTAGAAATCTCATAAAGCCCAGATAAAAACTCGTCTTTAATTGGTAATGCACAAAAGATCTACCCTGTGCCACAGAATTTCCCAAAAACTCAATGGTACTAATAATGCCTAATGACTTCATGGAAAAATGTAAAGTAGCTTTTCCTTATGTACAGAAGACCCCATGGATTCCTAGACAATGGTATCAAGTTCCACAGAAGTGATCTTTTAATTTCAAGATGACATTAACTTATTAGAAATACTTGCAATAATCTTTTTTCCTGGCCCAAGAAGAAGCTCACGTAACCAAAGTTTGTGGTTAAATGTATTTGTTGACATGACATTTGTTATTGATTTTTCATTATCCTTCACTTTGAAGATAGTTTTTTCTGAAGATTTCTGTGATGCTTGGCTTCAATTCTTAATCCTGCACTATACCACCTGGCATAGTGGAGAAGGGCAGAACTGTGGGGTTGTAGGTTTGCAATGGAGAGGAGAATGGGGTTGCAGCTGTACAGACCACACCTCCAAGGTGTCTGGAGTCAAAATGCATATTTGTGCTGTGCATGAAAGAGTGGGACAGAGATCCCTGAGCTCCCTTGTCCCTCCCAAGACAAGAGGTCAATGCAGAAGGTGGCTGGGCAGAGTTGCTACCTGGGATCTGGAAGCTGTAGACTGCATTTCCTGGTAGCACTGAGCCTGCGCTCGGCACACTGCCAGGAGACTGGGCACTGCCTGTCACCACCCTGCAGTCCCAGCTCTGGGTGTACAGCTAGTTTGTGTTCTCAGTTTTTTTGTTTTTCTTTTTTTTTTCTTTGCTAGAAGACCCAAAACCATTACAGAAAAAAATAAAATCCAAAACCACAATTAAAATTTTATATATTAAACATTAGGTTTTGGTACAATGAGTTACCAGGAAATTTGTGTATTCTTGCAACTCATTTCTTATGCAAGAAGATGGAAACTTGTGTGTATCTGATGTCAGCCTTTAACAACTTGCTTAGTGCAACAGGAAAACATTGGAAGTGTCCCTAGTCACAAATCTCAAGAATGCAAAGGACAATGCCAACAACCTGCATCTGTAATGCAACAGTCCACTATCTGTTTGCTAAGTAATGATATGTTGTAGAAACTAATCCCATGTACACATGCATACAACTCTAAGAGTATGAAAGGAAAGAAGCAAAACAGGTATAGGAGGAGTGGGGAAAATGTGAAAAGAAAATACAATTTTGTATTCTGTGCATTGCAATTCTTAAAAGTTGTCTGGGCAAAACATCTACTGTTAGCTGTCCTGTAGAGAGAAATGGGGAATAGGTGGCTGAAATATGTGAAAGTAACAATAGCCTAAAAGCTAATTGCTCTTAATTCCATATAATTCAAAAATACAAAATTGTCTGAGGAATATGAAATAGGACAGAAGCAATTTACTCCCAGCCTGTGAATAACCTAAGGTTTACATGTTTCCCTATTATAGAAAAACGTTGACAGGAGAGTTGAAACAGGAACCTCGTGTATGCATTTTTTTCCAGGGTGAGCTTTGCTATTTAAGGATGGTACATAGCTCTCAAGCCTGAGTAGGGACAAGTCGTACCTGAAGATGCACCCTTCCCTTGCACAGGGCTCAGATCCCTCACCACAGCTTAAAAGTGAGCACACTCCCACTTTGTATACTAGGAAGAACTCCTGCTGCTGGAGAGGGTCTTTGTGCCTGACTATATGTTGTACTGTCTCCTCACAGGAGTGGTATATGAAATGACTGCAAAGCTCAAGGTTTGTAGTGCCAGAGCTTCACTCAGCACTGATCCATCAACCTGAATTGCTGGATCTCTGCCTTGTCTTACAAAAGCAGAGGACAGCACCTCCTGCCCTAGCAGGAGACTCCAGTAACAGGAAACATTGCTGTAACTGTAAGCAGCAATTAAACTTGATGCTGGCAGTGTTACACAGCAGGACTTCAAGTTTAATAGCTAAAATATTAGGACAGTAAAAGAAATCATCACACATCAGAATGTATTTCGTTGAAAAACTAAATCAATTAATCTAAAATCACCAGGATAGAAAAAAAAAAATTCTCTAGAACTGAGTGAAAAGAAGTATTGTCACTACTATCATAGCATCATAGACTCATAGCATATTTCAGGATGAAAAGGACCTCAGAAAGTCACTAGGCCGCTTCCTGCTCAAAGCAGGTTCACCTCTGAGCCCAGACCAGGTTGCTCAGGGTTTTATCCATTTGGATCCTGAAAACCTTCAGAGATGGAGACTGCACAGCCTTTCTGGGCAGCCTCTTCCACTGCCTGATGGGGAAAAAGCTCTTTCAAACAACCTGAGTGTCTCTTATTATGCCTGTTGTCTCTTGTTCTCCTGCCATGCACCACTATGAAGAGCCCAGATGTGTCTTCTTGCTAACTTCCCCATAGGTACCATGGGGCTGCTCTTGGGTCCTCCCAGACCTTCCCCTCTTCCAAGCTGACCAGGCTGCTTCCTTCAGCCTCTCCTCGCAGGGCAAGTGCTCCAGCCCCGACCCAGCCTGGGGCTCTCTGCTGAACTTACTCCAGTTTGTCCATGTTGTTCTTGGCTTGGTATCTAGAGAATACCTTCCTTCAAACCACTGACAAATGCAGCCCAGGAGTGTTCCCAGTCCCCCTTTTCTCCTTCATCTGCCAGAAGTGCACTTCAAGAGGACTCATGGACTGAGTGATTTACTGAGGAAACAAAGGCAGGCTGACCAGTCTGAAGTTCCCTGGGTTGACCTTTATGCCTTTTTGAAGATGAATGAAACACGTACCTTTTCTCCAGTTATTGGGGACCCCACAATGATCTCTGTGACCTTTCAAAGATGATAGAGAGCAGCCTTGCAAGGGCATTAGCCATTCTCACAGCAAGCTCACATGCAGCCCATGTGGTACCATGGATCTGTATGGTTGAAGTTCTCATAAGTAATCCCTGACTTGGCTCTCATCCACTGATGGCAGTTCTTACCTTTGAACCCTGAGAGACCTTGTAATTGGAAACTACGGCAAAGAAGACATAGAGAACTTCACCCTTGTCTGTGTGTGCTGCCACAGTTTACTTACTCAGGCAGCAGTGGGCCCTCTTTTTCCTTTCTCAGCCTTTTATCCTTAATGTAGTGACTGAAGCTCTTGTCCTTGATGTTCCTTGCAAGTCTTAATTCCAGCTGAGCTTTGGGTTTCCTGATATTATTGCCCAGGCAGTATTTCTAAACTTCTTCTTTGTTTTCTGTCTTTCTTCCACCTCCTGTATGCTGCCCTTCTGTTCTGGGGCTCTGCCGTGAGTCCCCCAAGCCAGCTCCTGTTAGACCCACCTGTCTTTCTGAATATCAAAGTGTGCCCTGCCTGTGCTTGGAGGGTGCTGTCTGTCCTTAAAGGCTTTCCAGCTGTTCTGAGCATTATTCAGGACTGCCCCATGGAATTCCATCTACCATTTCCCTGAACAAGCAGCAGTCTGCTCACCTCGAGGTCAGGGTCTGTGCTGTGCTTTGCTCCTTAGTCTTTCCCCACAGGATCTTGGACCCCACTATTGAGTGGCCTACAGCCATGGATACCACCGACTAGAATGTCCCCAAAAATTCTTGTCAGTGAATAGCAGTTGCTGGGGAGCATCAGCCTGCTTAGTCCACTTGGTACACCTGTCCAGACTTTTTCTCTTGTTCCAAAGCAAAACATTAAAAATGTTTAAATGGGCATTGAAATGATAAAAATAGGAGCAAGGCTTACAAGTTAGCATTCAATAGACCATCCTCTATATTTCAAGACATCTCTGAGTTTGATTGTTTGCCTATTTTATGTATTGGGGGAAGAAAGGAAGGAAAAAAGTAAACTTACTTTGTGTCAGAGGAAGAGAGTGGAGGGAATAGAGTAGAAGAATGGATCATTTTAAACTCTGGCTCACTGCATGAGATTTTCAGCTATTGAAAGGTCAGAAAGAACCTGAAAGATCCATGGATTGTCTTCCGGAATGTGAGAACAACCAATTAGGTCAAATTATGACTTTGTCTCATAATGCTGAATCTGATGGTGCTGAATGTAGGACACCCGTGTTTTGATTTTTAGAAAGAATACAAATGAAGAATTCTCTTGTGTGGAACACAATCTGGTACAACATGACACCATCTCATCTTCAGCAGTCATTGGATTTGGACTGATGGAGCTGTTGATTACACCTAAACCACTCTGCTAAATGGTCCTGGAAATCCCATCCTTTATCAATTCATCTAAATTCCTTTATAGCTCATTATAACTCTGATAGCAATAAATTTCACAATTAAATTATATATTATGTTGAAACAATGGTTTCTTTTGTTTGTCTTAAACTTACAGTTGAGGCTGTCCCCCAGCTCTTGTGTAATAGGAAACAATGGACAATTTCCCATTCACCCTCTTTCCACTGTATGCAGTTTTCTTAGATCCCATAAAAGCTGCTCTCAAGCATTATCTTTCCTGAACTTCCTTTGGGATACATTTCCTACGTCCATCTGTCTCTCATCCCCTTCCCACGTGCCTCTCCCACAAACACCAGTTTGAGAACTGTTTACAAAGCAGTCCACAGATCTCCTGGCAGACTCTTAAGCAAAACATAGTCTCTAGCCAAAGTCTGTGTTTTGGAAACTGTGTTTCCTTAGTGAATAGAATTTCATTTTTATTTGATTATCTCCATTTGGTAAATGGGGTTAGCTAGCATTTTGCAACAGCTATATTTCATCAGTTGGAAAGACAGGAGGGACTCTGATGCTGTATTTGGAAATGGGAGTGAAAGATGTCAGGTATGGCCTTCACCAACGTCTTTCAAGTTCTGTGTATGCAGAGGACTCCCCTCATGCCATGTCAAGGTGACTGCCCCGTGGAGGTCACCCCTGTCGCTCAGGAATTCAGGTGGGAGGCTTTGGAGGAAGAACTGGAGATTGTCATGGAGAGGCAGGACAGGGATGCTGGTGTGTTAGTGCCTGCACACAGTGCCTGCTTGCGTTTGTCCTCTGGGCTGTAGGCACCATGCTAGAGCAGTGCCTGGGCCTGACCACCTCATATGCTCAAGAGCTTATGCCTTTTGTACTACCACCGTTTGCCTCTGCCTGGGGCAGGGAGCAGCATCTTTGCCATGCCAGCCCAGGACAACCCTTCCTCTGTGTCAGGGCTCCTGCAGAGCACAAGGCAGTCTTAAAATATTACCCTTGTTGCAGTCAGTACCTCAGCTTTAGTGACCTTAGGAGAAATAGTCATATAAATCAGAGCCAGAAAATTATTTCTTGCTCTGAAGGCAGAGTTTAAGCATACAGAGGTGATGAAGCAGCATGTCCTGGACCAACTTCCCCCACAACTCCCTCCACTGCTGTATGGGTCTTTATTATTCAGTTGTGGCAAAGCACCTCCTTTCCATTTTTTTTCCTATGGAGCTGGCAAAGGTGCATTTTACCCTTTTATTAGCAACCCAGGTCCACTAATAATTTTAATTCTCAGGAGAGGACTTACTTTGGGGGTAACTTTTCTAATCATTCAGTTCAGAGCTGCATGTGTTGTCCTTACAAAACAAACTCTCATCCTCTCTCCTGTAAACACAAACCCCACCAACTAAAGACATTATTCTAAATAAAGCTGGGACAGGAAAATGTCTTGTTTTTTGCTTACAGTGGCCAGCAATGGTGATCAAGATTAAAAAAGGAAAGAAAAACAAGGCAAAGCTATCCATTCTTTCCTTGGTGATGTTTGGTTTTAACTAGGCTTTGGAAAACCTACGGAAGTTTCCTCAAGTTATTATATTTTATGTCTATCTAACTTGTTTCTCAGGTTTGAGTTTAAGCAGAAGTCTTGGCTGTCAGACATATTTGCGGTTTGTGGATGGACAGAACCAATGCGGAACTTTGTCATATACAGCCTATGAATTTTCAGTTTAAAGTCATACGCTCTTTAACCTTCTTTTTCTATGTAGTATAGTAAAGTTGGGGCTGTTCAGCCTGTAGGGGAGAAGGTTGCATGGACCTCATAGCAACCTTCCAGTATATGAAGGGGGTCTACAAGGAAGCTGGAGAGAGGCTCTTCATCAGGAGCTGTAGTGCTAGGACAAGGGAGAAAGGCTTCAAACTGAAAGAGAGTAGGTTTAGATTAGAAGAAATTTAGGAAGAAATTCTTTACTGTAAGGATGGTGAGGCAGTGGAACAAGTTTCCCAGAGAAGCTGTGGATGCCCCATCCCTGGAAGTGTTCAAGACCAGGTTGGATGGGGCTTTGAACAGTCTGGTCTAGAGGGAGAATGTCCCTGCCCATGGCAGTGGCGTTGGAACTAGGTAATCATTGAAGTCCTTTCCAACCCAAACCAATCTATGATTCTAAATCAACACTCCAACACTCATGTTTTCTCTTCCAAAAATAAAGCCTTTTTTTTTTTTCTAGCACCTGCTTTGCTGTAGCTCACTGCACAGATGGATAGTTCTTTTTCTACCTATTTTCACACCACAGTAAAAGCAGCAACCTGAAGGTACTTAATGAAGTTGAAGGGCTTTCTTTGGCAGTAGTGTCAATACTTTGAAGATCTTTTACTTTCTTTTGATTCAACCATTTAGTACATTGTTTTAGTTTTCTCTAATACCATTATGTGCTAGACTTTTTCTTCTTATCTGTCCAGACTTCTTTGCTAATGACCACAAACCTTTATTGTGTAAAGTTAAGAAGAGAAAAACATAATGCAATAGTTTTGCCAGAGCAGATAGCATGCAGGAGATAAAAACATTTACCTGTGACTTGCTCCAGCATAATCTCTTACAGGCTATACTGAAAATATGCAGACAGGCAATCTGCTCAAGGTTTCTGTAAGTGTTCTGGACAATATTTTTGACTAGATCCTCAGCTAATTTAAGTTGGCATCAGTGCGTAGACCACGCTTTTAAATGATTTCAGTTATGTGCACTGAACATGCTTATCTCAAATTTAAACAAAGTTTAGAAATGGCCAAACATCACAGTCTCTGTTAACCAAGAACCCATTCTTGAGTGACAGAAATTTTAAAGCTATAAGTTAAAACCACCATGCAACCAGATGCTTTTCACTGGGCAAACTGAAAAACCTGGTTCAGAAAGGCTTCCAATATATATTCAGTCTCGTTAATGCTCTGTATAAAGAATTAATATGGTATGGAAAAATTCCAGAAGTTTCCAGGAAAAAAAAATTCCCTATTTATTCCAGGGAACTCAAGTGATGAAGAAAAAAAAAGGAGAATTTGATTTAAAATAAATTTTCATGTGAACCATTAAATTACAAATTTGCTAGTGAAAGAAACTGACAAATATTTCAAATGTGCTTTCTGTAGGCAATATTTCTGATTATGACCCTTTGTTTCAAAATTTATCAGTGTGCAGTTACAATTCCTATGTACTGTTACTCTTTAATATTATTCTATTTTAACTACATGATGATGAATACTGAAAGGAATACCACAGGTATTTTGAAAAATGTTCTCTATAGAGGTCTGTATTCCATGTTTGTATTATATCAGGTTAAATTCAGTGAAATCGTATTTCAGAACTCTGCAGGTAATCTTATTTTAAATTATGGTTAAAAATTACTGATGGTTTCTGTTTTCAATTTTTTTCCAGAGATATATCAGATTAATAAACCTTAGTTCATAGTACATCTTCATCTCTAATACTAAGTTTATAATTCATTAAAGAGAAGCTAATAATGTACACATTTCTGTTACATACTATCTAATTGCAATTACTTTATGCTATCCAAATTACACATCCAATTTTTTTTTCCTTTGAGATATACATAAAATTTAGTTTTAACTTTGGTTGGTTATATTCATCAAGTAACTATTACAGATTTTATTTCTTCACACCTCTGTTTTTTGGTAAGGGTATTTTCTTCTCAAAACTACACTCACTCACATTTCCATGTGTAGCTGTAGCTGGACCTGTACTGCTGGAGAGGTCAGAAAAGTTGTGCTCTCCTTTATCGATGACCTTGGTAGGCATACTTTATTTTTATAGGATTTGTAGAAAATGTGGATATAATTTAATAGGAAACAATCAGTTTAGGATTTAGACTTTCAGTTGGACCTTGAAAATAGTTTGAGGAAACTACAGTACTTAATCAAACTGCTTGAAAATTCTATTTTCTAAAGCATGAGGAAAAAAGAAATCAATATTTTATTAAATAAGCTGTTAACCACAAAGGTTTAGATCATCCAGCATGAGTTTCTGAACACGGGAGAGGCAAAAAAAAAAAAAAATGCAGAGACTCTGTGCTCTGTGTTCCCACGTAGGGGATGGGCAAATTCCTGGGATGTGCTGAACATTTCAGTGCCAGCAGTGGCATGGTGGGATCCAGGGAGAAAAAGAGCCACCACAGCCAGTGCCACTACCCTTGTTGTCCCTGCCCAGCTTCTGCTCTCTCTCCTGCTCTGGGAACAAGTACCATAGGGTCCATAAAGAAAACTGAGCTTGTACCTCTTTCCAGCAAGGATTATGTCTGCATTTCTCCAGTCTCTGCAAAGGCTGTGGTTTAAACATTATGTTTAATCCCACATTAGTACAGGTTTGTTGAATATTGAGTTGGCTCTATTATTTTCTCTCAAGCAGGACAGAATATAATGTTTTTCAAAGTGGCTGCAACATCTGGAAATACATCTACTTTCTTTCTTTCATGAAGCTGTTGCACACCCATTCTGAAGGACTTGGAAGATGATTTCTATTTGGTTTTAATTTTTCTTCTAACATTTTTCATAGTCTTACTGTGTTTGGAAAGTCTCCAACACAGAAACTGTTAATTCACAGTTTTTTTGTTGCATGTTGTTGGATTTGCAGTTTTGGCAGTTCTGAAGAATCAATCTTCAATCAACAGCTTAGACATTTTCCCATGTGCCTATATTCAGACCGCTAAAATATTCTATATTTATATATAAATATATATTTATATAACGTATGCTATATATAAAACATAATCCAGTTTTGCAGGGTTTTTCTGAGGTCATTTACTGTGGAAAGATCACAGTTCTGACCAATCTGTTAGATCTACAGGTCTTTCAGTGTTTCCTACCCTTTGTCACAGTTTTTCATTTCAGTGTGCATTAGTAGGACCTTTTTAAACTTTTCCCCTTAAATGATGCCCCAGGTGATTACTCACTGGCCTTGTGTCAAAGGTATCTCTGGCCACTCTGTCTCCACCAAGGGAACATGCTTCCCTGGGATTCACACTAGACAGCTGGGCAAGTATGCTGTCTTTCTACTTTGACACTGCTATTAGAGGATTAAGAAACGATGTTTATGTGATCTTCCATTACACACAGGTATTCTCTAAGGTCTGTATATCCCTCCGCTCTCTGTCTAAATCCTTCACTCTGCACAGCTCTGTCAGATGCCCCTTCCTCTCCAATTGCATGTTGCACGGTGAGCGACAACTCTTCTCTGTCTGTTTACTCTTCCATCTCTGGTTTTCCCTGAAGGTCTTCCTTCTGATGTGCCCACCCACACCCCTCCTGCTGGGAGCTGGCTCACTGCAGTACAGTGTTTCATGGCTTTCATTACTTTGGCTACCAACTGATGGTGTTGTCCACATGCCTGTGATGACAAGCCAGTTCTAACACTGAATTGCAACAAAGTGAGTAACCAAGCAAATTCTCCTCACCACTCCTGATTTTACTGACCTTAAATGTCTTTTCCCACATAACAAGTCCTGCTGATTTAATATTTCTCCATTTGGAAGGTGTTCCCACCTTTGGACCATTCCCATTGTCTTTGTCCTACACCTGTACCATTTCTTCAAGGATTTTTTAAATAACAGGAGCTGAACTGTCACCAGTGAGGCAGGATAATTTCACACCACCTACGTAATACTACCATTACATTTCTGTTTGACTTTTATTCCTTTCCTACATACTGACACAGTCTATAGACTGGGTCTCTGCAATCACTTGGCAGTGCACAGGGGAGCAGAGAAAGCAACGCTGTCCAAATGTTTTTTCCCAATGATCATGGTTAATAAAGCTCCCACCTGACCTGTCCTAAATTGTACTTGTGTTATTAAGCACTTGATGTCCCCAGATATCTGACACTTGACAAAGCTGTGTGTCCTTCTGACTGCTGTTAACAGTGAACCGAGAGCTTCCCACAAACCTACCAGCAGCGACTCCTAGTTCTCTTTTCTGTACAGTAATAGCCAATTTAAAATCCATTAAGTTATATATGTCTAGTTAAAATTGTTTCCCTCAATATTCATTACTTTACATTTATTGACATTGAATTTTGTCTGTTATTTTACTGCTTGCATACTCAGAGGTTGTTCATCAGACTAAATGTAGATAAACGTCATCTGAGCCAGTCACCGTGTGATCCTATTATAGGCAGCAGAGAGAAAGAGGCATCTCCAAGACCATGATTCCTCCAAACAGACCAGGGGAATCAAGCCTTAAAAGTGCCTGTTTCTCTGCACTGGGTATGAAATGAGCCTCAGGTGGTTCTTGGTTTCTCTAACAGCTATGCTTTGGTTAGGTAAGATAAATCCCATGTGTGTCAGATTGCAAGCTGTCTCTGTCACATTGCAGACAGCCTTTGTTTCTATTGCCCTAAACTATTTTGTACCATCCACAAACTCTGTCATGCTGCTATTCTCTTTTTTCAGATGATTTCTGAGTAAACGGAGCACACAGAGTCATAAATGCTGGTGGGACTGCCCTGGAAATCGCCTTTTTTCTTAAAAAAAAAAAAAAAATTTAAAAAAGAAGACCTTTTGTTCCTACTCTTCCTTTTTGTACTACAAGAGCCTTATTTATTTAGGAATCTTTTGGGAGCGACCTTGTCAAAACCTCTTTGGAAACACAAGCATGCTGCATTGGCAGCACCACCACAATTTGTGCTCTCACTCGCTCTTTCCAAGGAGCTCAGTGGATATATGAGCTAAGATTTTCTCCCTACAGAAGCCATAGTATTTTTTTCCCAATGGTATCATGTTTGCCCAATGTCTCTTAGTTCTAGACTTGATCATAAGTTTCTCTTGTCAGTGTTCCCAGGGCAGAATTACAGGTCTGTAGATCTCTGGACCTTTTCTAATTTTCTTTTCCAAAACTGAGTTTGCATCTACCTTTTTATCCCCTTAGCACCTCTTAAGGGATAGGTTGTGAACTGCAGTTAGCAGTTCTTTTACCATCGTGGAGAAATACCATCTGGTCCTGCTGATTCATTACTACCTGTTCTATTGTTTTGTCCTAAATATTCCCCTACTACATTTGAGCAGCTCCTGTTTGTTCTTGTGAGGAAAGCCCATGCAGTGGGAATGTCCCTGAAATCCTGTTTGTGGCTACCAAGCCCACCTAGCTTTCCTCTTTCTGTGGGCCTTGTTGAATCCCTGGCAGACTGACAGCTCACAGTGTGTTTGAGGGAGGTTTGACTACATCTTTTGGTTCTTTTAGGGAATTGTCTTTTAAAATATTTTGCTGACCTGAGTCCTTATGATTTTATGTTTTGCTAACAAGAACCTAATCTTTACCTGCCTTCTAGAGATTTGTTGTTGTTCATATTGATTTGTTGTTGTTCATACTGATCAATTTTCTTTTTTTTTTTTTTTTGGTAAGAGAACAGTATTCTGATCATAGGCAATTAGATTCAGTGAAGCTATGACCTACATTAGGCACATATTATTTTCGAATTGTTATGGTGAATATGTAGTTTGCCTATTTCTGCTCACAATCTGTAGTTTTGGTAACAAGAAAGAGAATAACTTCCATTGGTCTCAGATGGCTGAATATAGGCAGCAGAGGTATTTGTCCTCTGGTACCCTTTCTTTTCACGCCATTTTTAGAATGCTTTCTGCTTCATTAAAAATAGAGGAAACACCTTCCATTTTTAAATTAATTGAGTTACTACTGTTTTCACAAAAGAAGAGATTCCTCAGAGGAAGGTCAATAACATAATTAGCAAAGCATAATTAAGACAGTCATGCTGAAGAACCAAGTTGCTGGTCAGATGCTTCCCTCAATACAGCTGGTGGGCTGGGTCTGTCCTTTGGCTAGCCTTGCGAATATCTGGCACTTGAAATCCAGTATATATTATGATTTGGTTTTCTAAGTGCTTGATTTTTTGCAACTTTGCATCATGAGAATACACGAAAGGCACCATTTATGTTCTTTGCTTCAAAAGTAATTTTACATCCCATATTAATTTGTAATATTCAGTGCTTTCAATTATTTGATTTTTTTTGCAGATATGAGCCTGACTGAAGCCTGAAACAACATATGGCCTACTAATGCAGTCCATACTCTCAATTTTTTAATCTTAATGAATATTCTAATCTCTGTGAGATTTTTATAGAGGGAATAAAATCTAATTTAGAATAATAGCCGTATTTGAAAGTTTGAACTTTTGTCCATGACAGTTCATAAAGATAAAAATCAACGGTTATCCGGTAGATTACTGGTAATGAATTATTGTCATTACTCTATTAGTAATCATAGGAACAGAAGAATTGCCGTATTTTAACAGGCCTCTAGTCTGATGAAGCTGTTACCATTTCTTGCACAATAAGCAATTCCCTAGGTTCCAAAGAAATATTATGTAGTAGCCCATCCACAGGAACAGTTCTTAATCTCTGGAAACTAGTGCCTGATTTATGGCCTAAACATGTCATAAAGTGTTTTAACATGTCTTTTTTCAAAATGACCCCTGTGAGTACCTGAAAGACCAACATTTGGGTTCCACCTGCACATTCTGGTTTTGGCTCTGTTTTTACTTTTTAAGGAAGAGTTAATGGCATTTCAGGTATTTACTTGATTTCTTTAGAAAAAGGACATATGTATTTATCTCTGTGACAGATATTGGAAAAAGCAGTGGAAGAAGGACTTTTCCCACACTGTTCTATGGGGGCAGTTTAACAGAAGGAATGAAATCTATCTTACATCCTCGTTTTGGCTTTTCAGACTCCAACCCTCGTTCCATAAGAACACAGGAGTGTTTAATAATACCTCTGCCTTCTCACTGCTGCTAACTGGATTAAGAGCAACAACTAATTTTACATAGAGGAATGTCATTGTCCAATTGCTAAGCACTGTTATCTTTCAGTCACTACTATGCAAAATTGTTTTTATTGACAACTGAAAATCTCTGGGTATTTTTTTAATTGCTTGTGACCCTTTTTCTTCATATGATCCAATTCTCCTTTGGTGTATAATAACAGAAAGACTTAAACTCTAATAATTTGATCACGTGGACTGCATCTGTAGGTGTTTGAATGCTGTAAGCATGGTTTGTCTGAAGTTCATTGACTAACACAGATTTTATTTGTGGCCTATGATTGTTTCTATAAATACATGTTAGGGTATGGCTTTAATTCATTTGGAAACCCTATTTAGGCATGGCTGACTGATGGACCATGACAAGTCAATGACTGTAGAGAAGGTTAATCAGACAAATCTTCTCATTAACCTGAATCTGATCTCCTCCTTATTACTGAAAGCCAGATAATTTACATTTTCACGGTGAAGTTAAAGAACGAGTTATCATATTATAAAATATGTTTATATATTAAGTATGTGTGCACTTTATATGAGAGCTTTATAAAATAAGGAATATATTGCACAAAAAAGATTTTGTAAAAGCTCTGCAATCAGAAAAAACCCTAGTACATGGAAAGGAATAGAAAACAGTTCTTTTCCAGTGCATTAAAATGCTTTTCAGAGACGTCTTTGCCAGCTGATGACCTTGATGGCTCTTCTTCTTTTCTGTATTTTTTCTATTTTCTGTATTTCTCTATTGTCTTTTATTTTCATCCTGATCATTTTTTTCATTGTTTTATGATGATGTTTTATTTTCTTCAGACTGCTTACTTGCTTAAATACATGACTTTCCACTCCCTTCAGCGGTGGTCCTCATATAATTTTGTCTAGTCTCTTCCCAGCCTTGAACATAACCCCAGTAATCTCATAGGTGGCACAATGTTGTCTTCTAGTAGTACGTTTACATTTTTAAAACAGATCTGCCCATTGTGAGATTTATTTCTCAGACTAATAGGTAAACTCCTATTTATTTATCTTATTTGGCAAACATGCTATGCCAATATGCCATGGTGAGTGGTAGGTAGATAGGAGGCCAACTCATTCTTCATGTCATTCAAAAATTACATACTTCTTTATGTAATTTTGAATTAAGAATGTCAGTGTGTTACATGTATGCCTCCATCTATATGTGGGACAAGGAACAAAACTAAATGAGTCCAGTGTATCCTCTTTCTTTGCAGTCATTGGCATTTGTGTCATAGAGAAAGCTGGAAGCAATAGTATCTGTAGCACATCCTACATACTTATAGGGATATCAAACCATAATTAAATACTTAAAATGTCTTTTCTGTTGCTAGGTGACCTGATCCTGTTGCAGGATCATAAGTCTCTAGGCATCTATGTTTCTTCCAGAAAAGTCCTTAATTTTTAGAATGATAGGTTGGGAACATGACCAACATAATCTAATTGCTGAGAGTAGGTAGGTATTTTTGGATACTACTAAATAAGACCGTTTCTTCTGTCAGATCAATGTTTTAATTTCTTCTCCAATCAATATTTTATATCAAATAACCAAATAATCTTGAGAGCAAACACTGTAATGAAGTCTTCTTCCATGCCTACTCCAAGTGACTAGATTAGACAGGTATTTTCTCGTTTGCTAGCCCAACAGACATGCAACCATTTAATAAAAACTGGAAAAATTAACCTGGAGAAACTGCAGAGCAACATCCAATTATACGCTGGTAGCTACAAAAAGATTTAGGTTAAAATTGCCTTGGGCAGAGAGTGATGGCCAAGGCTTCCTCAGACCAAGGTGAGTATCCTCACTGCTCCTAGAAAGCAAGGAAACTGAGAAGGGTTCATGAGCAGCTTCCTGGGACTGAGGATGAAATAGTTGTCACTCCCAGCTCCTTAGTGCCAGCTAGGTGAGATGGTTCACCTTCCCTTCTGGTTGTTTTCCTAGATCCCATTCAGAGGCACGAGGATGTCTCCACATATTCAACAGGGATCGTAGTATATAAACCCAGGGTTGGTTATTTCTCTGGGGGCCAAGGTCTTGGATTCATCTCATGTAAAAGTCAGCCTGAATTATCGCCTGGAGTTCTCCGTTAACTTCAGAGGAGCTCTGCAAGATTTTTGTTCCTGGCTAAGGTTCCTGAAGTTATCAGGATGAAGCCGGTTGAAAATGTCAAAAGTTCAGAATTGCAACACTTGATATTGCAGCTTCTAAAGCCTTTTGAGGACTGATCTGATAGAGAAATTTTGGTTAGGTAAACGCAATGCTGTTTCACAATTGACTTTAATAGCCCTGGAAGTAATTTAAAGAATTCTGTAAAAAAGCTAATGTTGCTGCTCTAGAAGTAGGTATTAACTGCCTTTGCTCCAATAATATTGAGGGATCAAAACCATTCCTCCTGGGTCTTGCTGTAATGAAAGATGGGATTTTAACCATTCTTTAAAAGCAGTGAATCTTTTCAATTCTTTTTCTCCTGAAAGCTCTTTCTATCAGATGTATTTTGATAGAGTTAGAATCATGTCCCTGTTTTCTTACTAAATGTTCCTATTTATATGTTAAAAAAGCTGGCAGGTTTGCAAGTACTGAAAAAAAAATCTCAAGAGGACAGCATTTTTTAAATGGAATGGGATTCAAAGTGAGAATTCATGAATATCTCTTTGCCTGGCTATGACTGCAAATCTTACAGAGATCTGTGACACTCTTATTCAGCACAGTCCAGCTGGGATCTGGCATGTTCTGTCTGTGTAGCCCTTTGCTCCCTGCATCAGTAGAGAAGGAGGTCATTCTCGAGCCCCATGGAGGGGAAGGACATGGGTGCTCTGGTGTAGTTAGGGAAGGGGCTGTGGTTACAGCTGGAGAGGAGGCTCTATGTAGGGGTTCATAAAACCTGGATCATTTGCATAAAATTGGGCTACTGCCAGCATTTTCATTGGTTCTTGATGAAGAAATTCAGGACTGGGGAAACCTTTCTGAGCTCAACACTAATATAGACATCACCAGAAATCTGTTTTGGCTTTTACTGGTTTCTTCTTTTTTAATACTGCTTTGCAGAATACAAATCACTGTATTGCACTGTGCATCTTTAATACAGAAAGCAATTACAGTCACTGCCAAGTCAAAAACATCTGTATGACGGAAGATTTTGCAGGTCTGGGCTGGGAAGGTGTTGATCTGAGGTATAGAAGTGATGGGTTTTTCCAGTACTGTTCTGTGGCTAGCTCAGTTTACTTCTTCTGATCAGGCCTCCATCTTACATTTTTTATACATTCCCCTAAACTCTTGGGTGAAAAAGGCCTCAGAAGCTGCAAAGGTGTGGAAAAACTACTGTCAGCTGCCACAGATTAGATAAAGCACTGTAAGGGCTGTAGGGTGTAGGAAGAATGGCACCACTCAAAATACTAGTCCAATTTTTTTTTGCCTGATTGAAAGTCACTAAAGCCTGAGAACATATACAAAGATAACTCATTATTATACTTAATGGGCAGTTGGTTTTGTATTGCATCAGGTTTCCTTTCTGTTATGGTGTCGCTGGACAAAGCAGAGTCTTGCCATACCAACATAATAATAATGGTCAGACTTCGCGAATGAAGAACTGGGGACGGTCTTTACACCTTCCAGCCTGCGCATTGGATTTTTTAGGTGAGTTACAGTGTGTGCGGAACTGAGCCCACCCTTTA